>JANEHU010001541.1:0-351105 GCA_027563435.1 Nasonovia ribisnigri
TATCAGTCGAAACACCAAAATATAAAGATATTTACGTGGTAATATAATTCTATATTTTGTATCAAACTTGTAGGACAACAAAAAAGGTGTAATTTTCAATCATTTAAACAAATAAAATATAACAGCATACGATTCGCATAATATTACACTGCCTGTAGTAATGAGATGTTTTGGTGTAGCAAAATCGTATTATACTATACAAATATTGAAGTAGATACGCAGCACGTGATTGGCAAATACCACGTTTAATTATCATAATTTGTATTACTTGAAATAATTTCAAATGCCACGTTTAATTATCATAATTTGTGTTACTTGATACATATCCTAATGGGTACGAGCAATATTTGCAAACGGTGCATTACCTCTATGTTTTACGCCTAAAACGTGACTTTTCATGCTCGCTTATGGTAATTACTTGTAAATGTGTAACCAACTTCAAAAATACCATACACAACTAAACTGCCTTTATATCAGCATACGCAAAACGCTAAATTACTATTAATATAACAACAGTGAGTAAAGTGAATAGGTATAAGCAGTTGCGTATAATAACGTGGGTGCACAAAATTTTACCTCCAGGTATTATATGAAGCAGGTGCCATGATAAGCTGAACTTTAATCCTATTCAATTTTTAAAATATATCATTGTTTTGTTGAATTTGTTTGATAGAAGATAACACAACTGAAAATAAAATTTCTCAAGCACTTATAAATTAATAATTATAGCCGTGTCATTGTGATGGAATAAAGACTACAATTTAATAAAATAACATTTATTTTTTTAATATTAATATTGTATCTTGTTATGCACATTATAATATAAATGTTTATGAGATACAGATACCTTTGAGAATAATTTTTCTATTTGTATGTAATCAAATATAAAGATATAGTGCATGCGATAGTGGTTTTGAATATGACTTAATTTGTATTTATGACTGTTGGATCAATGAATGTTTTGCATCTGCTGAAATTTAATGGAAATGCGCCAATTCGGTATAAGTAAATATAATAGGCCAAAATGGTCCATTCCGATTCACTTCGATTTGAATCGTACGCGTTTGTTAATTTTACCTCGACGGACAGTATGCTTTTCAAGTCTTTCATCAACAAGAAAATGTATGAAACGTTAAAATATTGTATGAAAAGTCAATGCTGTTGAATTAAACAGCATGGCGCATCACACACGCATATTATATTATAATAATAAATTGTGAACCACCATTACAGTATTCATCTTTTATTCAACCATAAATTATAAAGGTAGGTATATATGTATATAATAGTATACGCTTGTGTCATAATACTATGGCTGTTTTGTATCCATTAAAAGGAGTTTATCGTTAAAACTAACTGATTTCAATCGATAAACAAAATTTGTAGTAGGCACTTAATGCATTTACGGCGAGCTATGTAAACATGTGTAATACTGTGATGCAATTTGCAGCTTTCATACTTTATGTTTTTTTCTCCAGATCATCAGAACACAGTAAGATTACTACGCGTTAAAATGGCAAGGTTGTATTTAACCAATTTAATTTAGAATCGTTGTTAGTGTAGAAACTTGTCGGGATAACATGTTGTTCCAAATAACAGCTGATAAAACCAAACATTATTAAATATAGGTATCTATACGTATTGATGCATTAGAAGTGTAATTAATTTTAAGATCATATGAAATATTATTGTTCACAGATGTTTTATCCGTGAAGACATTTCGACTACAGATATTATTATTTCGGAGATATTATGGTGCTCGTAAGTACCTAACCTATATATTATATTTATATATTAACTGCACTGCATACGCCATATTTCAAATCGATCCAGACTTATAAGTTATATTTATACCGTGGGGCTCAGTGGCTGCAGACGCACGTTTGTTATTTAATAATAATATTATACGTATTATTTTGTATACACGCATATACATACGTTGTGACCTCAGGTAACAGTAAGTCTATTTTCTAAAGTTTTTTTGGGTCCATTATATCTTTATAATAACATTTTATTTGAAACTTTTCGTTTGAGAGATTTTTTCTTACTTCTTTTGAATCCCCATTATTATGTTTAATGGTGTACTATATCGATATATATTACAAAGAAAACGTCGTCAATTTATAACGATTGCAATGGAAAAGCCTGTATTATTTTCAGTTAATATAATATTAAGATACAAAACATTATATTACCTATGTCTGAAATAATATTGCTTTATTATTACTTTATAAGTACATTTCATGGTGAAGCTTTGAAGTTTTTAGATTCGGAGCTTTTCTCATTTTATTCTCATAACTCGCGGAAAGATCAAAAATGAATTATGCCAGAATACACTTTAGTCTTGTCGAGTTAATTTAATTACAAAGTTAGAAAGTTGCGATAAACGGATGAGGCCTGCCAATCAACTCCTCGAGCACAATATTGAATCTCAAAAGTGACTTAATATTATAACGCCATTATAGAAATAACATTTAGATACGTCAGTGATTGAAGCATAATATATATGTGTAAATGTAATATTATAAATTTGGAATAATATTCCCAATAATTTAACTTAAATAATAGTTTATCATATTTATATTATCATCGAAGGCCGAAGCAGGCCAAAATATGAAGTATCGGTTGTATGATTGCATAAACACGTATACGTGTCAGAATATAACTACATACAACTATAATAATAAATAAACTTCAACGATTTAAGTACAGCGTGTTATAAATAAATAAATTTTACCAAAAGTAAAGGATCCCCGCGAAGGATGGTTTTATCCGTTGTTTCGTCTCCATTGGTATGACGTTGTAGTTGTCCCACCTCCTGCTAAAAAAAAAACATAAACATATTATATTTAATGTAGTAGCGTCGAGGTAGAAAATTGACATAGATAAATCGCAATCAAACTAGTAAATAAACGATATATCCGATGTTTAATAATTAAACGTAAATACATGGCAAATAATAAACGCTTAAAAAGTTTATAATACTATTGTATACTTAAACGTTATGCTATATACTATAGTATTTATATTGAAAGTGAACATCTTAAATGTAATTGATCGATTATAATGTCATAACAGTTTCATCGAATTTTAAAACATTTATTCTAATATCTATAATATGTAACAGTTTAACACTACGTTGTTACTTCAATAATATTGTAAAAATGCACACAAAAAATGTACAAACATAAAATACGGCACTATACATTTTTATCTTTGTATTAGCGTACCTCAGTTCATGAGAAAATATGCGTCGGTGTACCTCTATATAGGTTTATGGACTGATTCGACCAAAATAATAACCGCCTGTGGTGGATTGTAGGTATATATAGTATTTGGTATATTGTCGAACGTGGTTCAAGCTACTGTCCAAACTTTCCTGATATTATCTCTAAGAACAATTTCTGAAGTGCTGATTGACCGATTCATAATCAATAAATAGCCAAAACTATGATAACTAAAGATTGAAATTTCCTTGGTACCTTTGTATCACCAAGAAGTGGAGCACCAAAAAAAAAATACTTTACGAAATTTACATTTTAAAGACAGGCTTACACAAGGATTTGGGAGTTTTCAAAAAAGAAAATTTTTTGTTTATATAGGGATACCATTGGATACGAAAATAAAATTATTACTATGTTTGGATTTAATTTTAGACCTGTCTTTTATATTAAGTCAAAACCATCAAAATTACTGTGTCAAAAACGCGTGTAGTTTATATTAAACGGAGTTGTGTTTAAGACGGGGCAAATCCACGGGCGTTAGGTATTTAATTTGTCACGCGCAACATCGCACCGTGTAGGATCAACTAGTTTAATATAAAAAGTAAATGCAATTATTTAATATAGACAAATATAAGTGTTTAACTGTAATTATAATTTCATTTAGATCCAATATATTTACGTTAGTTTTATATAGGTCAAGATTTATTTTAATTTTAAAAATTTTAAAATCACAAAGGCCGAATCTCGTGAATACCAACTGGCATAGAAACTAAGCCCCAGACCGGAGTGGTTAACAATTTTTTGGGCGATGTAAGTTCGTGATACCTTATTTAATCATATATTCACGGGTGTTAAGTCACAATACTAAAGTCAACATGTTATTTTTTTTATCAACTTTGTGCGTTTATTGCCATAATAAATAGATATATTATTATTATAAGTTATAATTATTAAGTCCGTAAAATACACATAGTAACCTGCAAATATGTTTCCGTTAATCGCATACATTTTATTTAAATGTATGCACCTTATTGCCCTTAAAAATTAGGAACGCATTGAAAAATTAGATTATTTGAAAGTCTATTAAATAGCAAATTACGCATTAGTTTTGTTAAGTTGAAACGCAATAAAAAAACATAACTAATGTCCTTAAAATATTTTTAAAAATATATTATCTAAAATACTTTAACTAAGAAAAAATCCTAGATAAAAAGCGGTACCTATATACCATGGATATACTCCATTTTTTCTTAGTTATTTGATTTACCTTCTCACATACTACGTATTTACTTAGTATTACGGCTAAAATGATTTCTAGTATGTTCATCAAAATGTTTTTAACATCTCTGTGTTTATTAAAATTTACTATACATTATAATAATTTAATGAAAATGAATTAGGTGCTTATTTTAAACAAAGAGCAATAAAATTAAATACAATGGAGATACTGCATTTGTAAAATGTAACTATTTAGTTGTAGATATATTTACATACTGGAGTAAAATAATTTTATTCAAACGAACACAAAAATTACTGTAGCTTACTCACCGAAGAGATACACACAACACCTACTGACCTACTATACAGCAGAGCAACTTTCCCAGTATTTTATCTTATGTTTTTCAACTTTATTTAATATTTATAATGCTCCACTAAAATAAACAAAACTCATATCCATTATTGCGGTTGAACACACTAATAAACCTAAAGCTTGTGTGCAGTGTGCTAAAAACTAAACGGAACATCTCTAGCATCTAATGGAAGTATTATCCATTAACATTGTGTATTTGTGATAAAACAGCATTAAATATTAGAAATGATTCTGTATAGGTAGTTCAGACAAAAAAAATAATAATATTGATAGGTACTTAGAATTTTTAAATAAAGTGAAAAATTATCCGATATCATGTCATTAACTGCAAGACATTTAACACAAAACAATTTGACGTTTGACGAAACCTAATCATATTATGCTGCATTATGTTAACAATCCATAGTCGATAAATATCCTTCATCATTACCATTTGAATACTATAATTGTATAGTTTTAAGAGTATAAATACGTATAAGTATTTATACCTATATAAACATGTATATAATATATAATGTTGCTTGAATAATGCGTCGCAGGGCAACAATGACTGGGAAACATATTCAAATCGGATAATTATGTGGTATTTTGGACAGTATGAAAATTCTATATATTATGTATTGCTTTTATATTATAAATATTTTTTTTTTTTTTATTAGGTTTTAAGGCTTTGATGACTGAGGTAATTAGCTTGTAAGGTTGGTATGGTTGGGGTCGGTTGGTACGATCGGTTAAGAACACATGCATGTGTGACAAGTATTTGTTGTTAGAAATCCCTGGTGGTCACCCATCCGGGAGATAGTGACACCGATCGATACGTATACTCAGAGCGTTTTCCGCGCCACATTATTATTATTATAACATTGAAAATGGTAAAACTATTGATATACGAATTAGTGAGCAGCAAGAGGGAGGGTTCGGTTTATCAAGACCCCCGTTAACTTAAATCGTGAAAATGTCATCGACTTACTGTGATTGCACTGCTATTTGCCGTGCGCAAACCGTAAGTTAGTACCTAAACCTATTTTTCAATTCGAGGTCACGTACATGAATAGGTACGCATATAATATTATTTTATTAGATATTTTAGCAGATCAAATATTAAGAGAATTTATGTTATAAGAGGTATTGTCGGGCTTCGACAAATTTCTTAGTACATATATATAATATAACACACGCCAACCAAGTTGTACGTTTTCTCATAAACTGGAAAAAATCAAGGTATAACTCTCTGGAAATATAAATAGGTACAAACTAGTTACCACACAATATATGCGCCGGTCATAGTAGGCATTGTCAATATTATTTTCACGGGATATTCAAAAACGTCTAACACGAAAACCGGCGGTATTGGTTTTCGAGTGTAATAAATTATACGTTTCATTCAATTTGCGCAGCCGACCAAAAAAAAATGTCACATCTGATATAAACAATTTTTTGGATTTATTTATAATACATTGATGTGGAAAGCATATTTCTAAACAGTACAGTTATACCTCTTGTACGCATATTTTTATTATTTTTTATTTATTATTATTATTCGGTCCAGAGTGACGAGATACGGTTACGCTCACACTGTTGCTCTCGGCGGAGAATTCAATTTAAAATTTAATTATGTTTCGGTGTCAAACACCAATCGGTTATAAACAGAGAGGAAATAACTTATTTTATATTCCTCTCTTCGTTCAGAATCTATATTGTCTTTACAATGATGTGGCTTTTTCCATTTGTATTTTGTACGTTCTCTGCAGTAGTTTAGAGGATGTCTGACACCAGTGCGCGCTTTACAAATGGACATATAATTTTCGGAATTTTCCAATATCTTTTATATACAGAATCCTCACCACGATTGTTTTTAATATTGCACAACACATATTATTATGGTTGGTTGCACCTACATGATCTAATACCGAGACGAACGGATGCAGTCACTGAGTCGAAATATCATTTTAAAGGTCTTATGTCGTGCTTTGCTATTAAATCAAATTTACGAACGATCAAATGGGTAGTTAACAAAAACTAACAAGAACCTACTGAAGTATATAATTTAAAACCATTTACGAAACTGGCGCTGCAGTATATGTATGATAATATATTTATATTTTATAGCAAATAACTTTTTATTTGAGTTGGAATCCATGGATTTAGTTGCAACTAAAGCGATATCATTTTTACCCGAATAAACGTCGATAATACGATCAAGTCATAAATATTGTATTAGTATGTAAGACGTGTTATATTATGATACAGTTTGAATTTATATGTGAGAGGGTTGATCAAGAGAAATTTATACGTGTCCAGTCCGATTCAAAGAGTCGGTGTCAAACGAACAGGTAAAAAAAAAACTAATCAAAATTATCGATGTTGCGATAAATATCTACGACTTTTACGAAATATCCCGATGAATAATGTTTAATATATTCATGTGTGGGAGTCATAGATGTGTTGTAATGGTTTTAAACGTCCATGGAACTGATACGGTCGTTATCAAACTTCTAGCACCGACCGATAGCTTTTTTTTCTCTCTACAACCACCAGTCTACAGAAACCGATATACTGACTCGGTATCCTGCTTTCCCGTCACTATAACGGGTAGATATCGTGGAGGAGTCACGGTCACAAGGTATCCGCCGGACGTGTCGTGACGTGTTTTCTCTCGTCAATCGATACGTCATACTCGCTTTACATATTATTATTTCGTGTTTGTATAATTGTGTGTATAAAACACATTGTACACGCACGTAATTGATTTTAGTCTTTGCTGTTTAATGTGGGTATTAGAATTGTACCCACGTCTAACCCTTGTTATAATAATACAGTATGTCTATAACCATTAAATAGTGAGCTAGCATTTCATTTGGGTATTAAATACTTATCAATATTGTGTCACATCTGTCTTCCCACCACCGTGACCACGGTGCAGGACGTACCTACCACGTCAATACCCAAATTATGCGCTGACCGCATTGTGTGTTAGCGGAAAATTAAATACAACCACTTAATTGGAAAATTATTACTATGACAAATACCTACATTACCACTACGCCTTTTTTTAACGGTCCGTTGGGGAAAAAAAGGCATTTTGTCGCGTTCATTATTTCCGTAGTTATCGCGGTCTTGTAGACACGGTACGTATTGATTTTATTTTTTTTCTTCTTGCACGTTTCCAATCGTTGATAATATATGCTTAGCCGTTGGCATCACCGGTGCAAAAGTAAATATGTACGTTATTGAATCGATACCGTTTATCGTTTATTTTTAACCGATTATAAAGAGTGAATTATCGGAAAAAATAATATGTTGGATGACATTATCTAAGAATTTTTATTCCCATACTTGGCCAAATGTGAAAGACAATTATAATTACTTTGACATTTTATAGTACAATATTTTGAAATATATTTTCATATTATAATTGTATTTGCTTTATAATGTGTCGTACCATCATTTTTGTTTTCTATCATAAGTTGTACCATAACATACTGTTTTTTAAACTAATTATAGTTATAGTTTTTATAGTTATGAATAAAGAGAGTGGTTTATAAGGGCCTCCATGGTACTGGAATTTATTAATATTCACATGATTTTAGCACTCTCCATCCCTCATATACATATTTTAATCACCAGTATACGTGAAATTACGACCTATATAACCTATTCGACAGGCGTACAAATATATTTAGGCACGGGACCATATTGTAGAATTATAGTACTCACTCAGCTCTGTAGACATTTTCGGAAAAACTACCAAAAATTAAATAGCTCGTTAATATTCATTAGCCGTGGAGAAGTGACATTATATTTTACGCATATACACACACGCGCTGCGAATTATACCGTATAGTTTTAGTTGTCATCACCGTCTCGGCATTAACGAGGTGAAAATACCTTAACCAAATATGCACGACCCTCAGGCACGTGAAATTTATTAAGTCCCTGACACCCGCGCGCCCATACTTTATATAGGTAGCTATATGGTGGTCGGCCGCCCACGCTCCGGGGCTTGCTCCGGGGTCCTATAAAAATGTATTATTAAAATATTATGCTGTTTGCTCTGTTCGTTTGCATACCTCCGCAGCAGTTTTGCTCAGATCAATTCCTTGCTGCGCCGGTTGAAATAAAAATATGGGTACTCGAAAATATAGGATTTACAGAGATATGTATTTTTCACTTTTCCACATGGATCACAAATAAATACATGTTTTAAAACTAATTTTTCTCTAATTCGCTATACATAGCAAACAAATTTTAATTCAAGGCTGGGCATTATCGGATTGAAAAGTTAACTTAATTTTAGATTTTTAATCAGTTACTTTTTGAATTCCGTTAATTTAATCGCTAATTTAACTTAATTGATTTTTAATAAACATGAAATCAACAAATTCAATTGATATTATAAGAATTTAAATTTATTAAATTAATTTTCATATTTCTTTAATTTTATTACATTTTAATCGATTTAATGTAAACAAATGTTTCAACTCAACTTTTTTAAGTGACAATAAACTTCAATGAAGAACTTTATAGAAATACTGTGTAAACACTATAAAGTTTTGAGTTGGTAAAAATATGAAGAAGGCTATAATGTTATAAGCAAAAAAAAAAAATTAACTTTTTAGAAAAGTTTAGAAAATGTGTGTATTAACTTTTAACTTGACTAGATAACCAATAATTTAATTAACTTTCAACTTTTTTTATTATGCACATTAACTTAACTAGACTGAGTTAAAATCATTAACTTGGCCAGCTTTGAATTTAATTTTAATATCCCTCTACTCACATTATGTAACTAAAATTTACGTTAACCTCAATAGAATCAAATATTTTTGATAACCGTCGTTTCGAATACATTTTTTTGTTCTATGCAATATTAACATTTTCAAGCATAAATATTTATGAATAGTTTATCACCATCATGTTTCCGGCGGAGTCACTTCAATTTATTTGCAATTATTCAAAACGCCCACTTAAGTGACAACTCAGACTTTATTTATTAATTTTAATCTCAATGCAACCAATGAACAAATTTATAGAACAAATAAACCAAATAATTATACAATTAAAATATATTGTTTGGCTTACCATCAAAAAGCTTCATTCAAGCCGAAGAGAAGGCGATAAAAGATCAACAGACCATGCAACGAATAAAATGCTCATTTATTTTTTACAGGACCAAATTGTCCATATATAGAATAAAGATTTATAATATAATAAAAATAATAATAAAAAAATGAAATTGTATGTGACCGCAAAATGCATTTTCAATCATTTTCTTCCACGTCAAATACCAAATGTTGGCATGTTCACGCATGACCGACATAGGTGTGCACAATAATAGCGATATTATTTTAAACCATATATTTATATTATATAAATAATGTCGTGCATCACTATATACTGTATATAGGTGTCCTAAATCTTTAGGAAAAATGCAAATTAGTGTAGTGTGTATAATGTACTAGCTGAATAACCCGGTGTATAATAATATATAGGTAATAATAATTTATACGTTTATTTTAATTAATAATAACTGATATATATAGATGCAGATTATATATTTATTCAAACTGCTTAATATAACTAAATAATGTCTTGTAAAAAATAAGTTTATATTAATTATGATAGGTGTGCAATATTTCTGTGTGCAATAATCTTTATTGTGATATTCACACATGGCGCATGATATTGTTACATTTGTACATTACTATACAGTTCCCAAACAATATATTAAAGCGAAAATTTCTTTAAAAAAAAATACATTTTACATGGAACCTTTTGCGCTATTGGCAGAAGTGTGATATATTTAAATCTGAAAACCTATTTTGGAAGAAGGGCCGTGCTAAATTAGAAAAAAAAATAGTTATCAATAAATTACTAATATTAATAAATCAATACTGAATTTTATCCTCAAATACTCTGAATAAAGATTTAAGATTACTTAATAAAAAATAATATCGACTGATGTTGGTCAAGTAGGGTCCGGACATGCAACCACTATTGTGATTAGGCTATAAAGACCTGACTGAGCAAGATGAGGCAGTATGGAACATAGTTATAACATTTTTTTAATACATTTCAGAGTTGGGTTGAGTAGGCAAAAACGTTGAGAAGAACATTATGCAATAAATTCCCTCGAACACATCAAAGTATTTCTATACAAATTAATATTCATTAGTATAGCCATTTGTAGGTAAGGTTATTTCAATATTTTAATCATTTTATAACAGTCAAATATTGAAATTATTTTAATGATTCAATTTTACTGATGCAGCAAATGTCAATGTTCAAAATAAATACTAGATAGGTATAGTGTACGATCAGTGTAAGATATTTTAACATCAATAATAACTGAGCTTGAAATTTAAATTTATTATGCTTTTGTTTATATTAATAAAACATTTTAGCGGTAGGTATAGATTAATTAACCAATAATGGATTCTGAGTTATGGCACTTAAAAGTTGAGAGATGCGAAAATGTTTGCTCTTTGTGTTTGGCACGTCCTAATTTATTTTTGTAGGTAAGTATTATAACCATGCTAATTATTTTAATTGTTTTATTTTTAAACTTATGAGCTCAGGAAATCTGTACACATTTTTATTTTTACCCAGTGGCCAATACTATTTAATATAAATATTACTAGTGTTAAATTCGTATAACCGTTAAGAACCATTACCTCAAAATGTCTTCCTTAATTAATAAACACATAATAATATTATACAATGTAAATTATGATTAATTGCATTACAGAGGAGAATTCAGTTCATATTATCTGTTGTTCATACACTCTTTTTTGAAATCCTATATAAAATTAAAATTATATTTTGAAGTTTACCAACATTATTTTATATATTAACATGCCTCTACGCCTACTATGATTTATGAATACTACAAGTCTGCATACCATTTTCCAAAATCATTATTAAAAATATGTAAAAACAGGGTCCTCGTTCATCCATTGAATAAGATAATTAAATGTATTAAAGTTTGGTATTTGACCTATTTGAGTGAATATTATCTCATAAGATCATTTATTTATGATTTATTATTACTTATATCGTTGTTACACATTTTTGTATTTATAATCAATACTTTAATTTTTGCATATTGCTGTCAAGTCTAACTCTGTTTAAGCATTATAACAATATCAATATTATGCGAGTTTTTAGTCTTGATGATAAATTTACAATATAAATGATTAAATATAAAAAGAATTTATACAGTAATTATTTCAAGTTATAGAAATAAATAAATTTGATATTAATATTATAATTTATTCAGATATTAAAACAAGGATATGGGATGAAAAAAAATGTAATTTACTTTTATTTCAGAAAATAACAAATTACCGTTAATAGATAATCGATTAATATTTGTAACGAGACTATTACACTACCCGCTATTTAGTCCGCGCTACCGTAGACGCGCCATGCGGAGTGTTCATATAGATACACGACGAACGACCACTCGCCGCACAAACGGGCGAAGCACGTTTGGGTACATAACATTATTTTTACCTGTAAATGTAGAACACGTTTGGGTACACAAACACGTAGCACGTTTGGGTACATACGCTAATTGCCAATATAGGTTATCGCGAAAAAAAAGTTTAATAATCTTTATTATAAGATATGGTTTATGAAACTAACTAAATGTTTCAACGTTTCAATGTTCAGACGTTCAGTTCCGATTTGGATTTTCAATCGGTAAGATTATTATATTCTTTATAATTATGGACGTGAACATTTCCGATGTTTTTGAAACCCGACGTGGGAAAAAGTGTGTTGCGATCAACTGTTATAAATTTAGTGAGTTTAGAGAAAACAAAGATACAACTAAAATTTTTCGTTGCACGGATCGTAAATGCACTGTCACTGCTAAATTAACTGCAAATTTAAAAACAGTTATTTCAATAAATGGTGAACATAGTCATAATGAATTAGTTGAAGAAACCATCACTAAACAAACAGTGATGTCACTTTTAAAGCGCAAAGCAACTACTGATCTTAATATGAAGCCAAATAAACTTATACGACAAGAACTACGTAATTGCCCAAAATCAGAGCATCTTAATCATTCTGACGTCAGGTTATTCAGGAAAAGTATGTACGAAGCTAGACGAAAAATATTTCCTAAAATACCTAAATCTTTATTAGAAGCAAAAGCTATGATGTTTCAAAATAAAAAAGATTTCGTTTCAAATAATGAACCATTTTGTTTCATGGATTCGGAAAGTAGTATACCTATTTTTACAAATGCTACTAACATGTCTCTTTTAAATAGTTCAAAACATGTTTTTGCTGATGGAACTTTTTCATATGCACCAAAACATTTTCTTCAGATGTATACAATACATGTATATTTGAATGGATTTTATGTGCCAATTATATTTGTTTTTATGGACTCTAAAACACAAAAATCGTATACTGATGTTTGGTTGAAAATAAAAGAGTTATATTTTAAATTTCACGGACAACAATTGCAATTGAAAATGATACATTTAGATTTTGAAAAAGCGGCTCACAACGCAGTATTGGAAGTGTTCGAAAATTGTCAAGTGGTATAGGTTGTCGTTTTCACTTAAATCAAAAGTGGAAAGTGGAGGAAAATGGTCAAAAATTATTTTTATTTTTTGGAGGAAAATGGCTACGACCCTATGTACCCAAACGTGTTATTTTTCTAGATATATAGTGTACCCAAACGGTGTATTCATTTGTACCCAAACGTATTGCTTTTAGGGTCTACTGTACCCAAACGTGTTACGGCCGCACAAACCAACGTCAACAAATGGCGCTGACCGCGTATTGCATTTTAAAGCGACGTGATCGTCAACAAAATCATTAACATAAACATTAGAATCATACTGATTAATATGATTCTAATGCATCACACTCAATAAACACTAATAAACACACATATATGACAAGTATTCAATATTAAAAAAGCAAAAACAGCGATTAACCTTCACAAGGTTTACCTTTATAAGCTTCGCTGCCGAAGGAAGTGGGAAGGTCCATTTGTACCGCTCCATTTATACCAGTCAAAGCATCTCCGACCGACTGCCGACTGTTGAGTTGAACATTCAACGGCTGAAATACCTCTGTCTTGGAATACCGAAAGCGGTATTGACGCCTTGACACGTATTACCGACCGCTGGACAACTACACTCAACAGTCTATCGTGCCACCAGTAGTGCCAATCCGCCAAACAGCCCAGTTGACATTCAATCAGCGAAGCCGTCGAGTCAATGAACCGCGAGCAAAGCTACGGCTATACGTTCATTGAATATCGACTGTAGCTGTTTGGCGGATCGGCACTACTGGTGACACGATAGACTGTTGAGTGTAGTTGTCCAGCGGTTGGTAATACGTGTCAAGGCATAAGTACCGCTTTCGGTATTCCGGCCGTTGAATGTTCGACTCATCAGTCGGTCGGAGATGCTATGACTGGTTGCGGCCGGCGGTATAAATGGACCTTCCCACTTCCTTCGGCAGCGCAGCTCATTGTAAAGGTTAATCGCTGTTTTTGCTTTTTTAATATTGAGAACTTATCATATATGTGTGTTTATGGTCTGTTTAGTGTTTATTGAGTGTGATGCGTACATTAGAATCATATTCAGTAATGTTTATGTTAATGATTTTGTTGACGATCACGTCGCTTTAAAATGCAATACGCGGTCAGCGCCATCTGTTGACGTTGGTTTGTGGTCGTTCGTCGTGTGTCTATGAACACTCCGCATGGCGCGTCTACGGTAGCGTGGACTAAATAGCGGGTAGTGTAATAGTCTCGTTACATATTCTATTACGGTTTTAAAATTGATTTAAAAAAAAGTATATTTTAACAATCTACAAAAACGGAAGTTAAAAATAAATTAATATAGTACTATATAGCTACGTAGCTAATAACATGAATTTAAAAAGGATCTGCATTCTTAATTTACAAATTATTAAATTTAAAATATTACAATTTTGTTTTATTCTGACTCAGAATATTCAGATCAAGATTAAACAACTGCAGCATAATATAGGTACCTAGCTATATAAATGGTTTTATAAAATTAACTAGGCGTATATATATATATATATATTTAGGCTTTATAACTAAAAATATTTCATCGGAACAAAATATAGTAGGCAAACGAAAATATATATATAACTTGTACCACTTAGCTTACCAATTGCCTTGGGGTAAGATAATAATAGCGGTGTATTAGGTATTATAATATTATTATTCGTTATCAATTAATTTTTAGTTTAATAAAATTTACTAATATTACCACCAGTGTAACTTTGACTTATAGACGATAATACAAATTGAGTTATATTTTTGGAGAAGACAATAATATAAGGGAACTTTATTTATATTATACGGTATATAATATATTTCCATCAATCAATATAGCATGACAGTTAATTTGTTTTTATTAAAATAAATCTTTACACAAGAAACTTTTTGCCAAATATACCATGTAAGTATAACATGTCATCATAACGAATCTGATAAATCCTATAAGATATTTAAACGAAATGATTTAAAAAATAAATAGTTTTGTATGCCACAAATCACACACGTGATTAGCTTTGCAAGCTCATACATATAATTGATCCTATTTTATTTACCAACTACTATCATACATTCATACATGTGTTTCAGTGTTTGTTATAATATACACACATGAATAAATCCAAAACCTAAAAAAAAATAAGTGTAATACAATCTATAATCAGTATAAATTGTACACACTTAATTTACGTTTTAAAATAATTAATTTAACCTTATTAGTTATTGCTATAATGTAATTATATTAAGTTAGACTCATAAAATGCGAAAACAATATTGTATTTTCATTTTATCGATTATTTATAATTTATATGCAGTCTTGAAGAGTAATATGGGTTGAATACTTTTGTGTGTTTACACTTTTTAAAAGGCTTAGCAAAAAACTTGAAATTCATTTTGCACTGTGAAAATATTTACCCTTATAGGATTAAAGTGTCATAATTTTTTATTTTAGTTTTTTTTCTCTTAAAACATTTTTACTTAAAAAAAGTAAATTCCTCACCAATTTCTAAAATCATTATAGTTCCTTTGTTGCTTAAACTTTCGGCAAGTAACTAATATATACATATTGAGCTATTAGTTATTAGAAACAGATGGCATAATATAGAAATTTGTGAAAAAAAAAATTAAAAAAAAATGCTAGGCGTATCAATTTTGTTTTAATACTTGAACAATATGGTGTATGAATCTTCGTTTGAATTTAAAAAAAAAAATCGATATATAAACCTAATATGAATGAGACCTGTGGTAATGTACTGTAATGTATTATTATGTCAATACATAAATAGTTGCACTTATATAATATACCTAATAGAAAGCCTGTGAATTTGTCAAATCGAACCAAACTAAAAAATTATCAACTATTATTTTACCAAAAGCAAATTACGTTACGACTACCGTAGTCGTGCTTTATGTAAGATGCATTTTAATTCACTCTGCCGCAGTTCTATTAAATTCATATTTACGAGCATTTAATTTAGTTTTCGGTGCTACCTATAACTGGTGTTCAACGCGCAACGCTGCATCGCACCAACCTATTATTATTATTAGGACTATTCATAGCCTCATAGGGTTTACAAAATATAATATTCGTTTTCGTTGCAGGTATTCCGTTCTGGCCATAACAGAACAATAAAAGCTTATATAATATTGTACACGAAATGTTATTTTCACGTCGGGTTACCGCCCGGACACCGCACCTTACCTATGTAATTAATGTTTCTAATGTGTTTAAGAAACAAGGAAAACGCCGTTTCAACGAAGGTATTTACTCTGAAATTCTCCGTGTGCGCTAATATTATATTATACAACAACGGTGAATAATATTACGAGCACGACGAAAATGCCAACAGACAAACTTTTGCCTCTGAAAGTTTCAGGTTGAAACATCGCGTGTATAACTGCATTTGCTCGTCAAAAACATAACCTAAGATTACTTATGATGTTGCGTATGATTGTCTATAATATTTAGTTATGTTGTGATACAACAGTTACGATAAAATAGTACACTGCATATTATTATTATTACCTCGCACCAGCCATATATATTGTCGTATTTCCGTAAAAGACCACAATGACAAATTTCGTCGATAATATTATATAATATAAATTATAAATTAATTATTATGAATACAGAATGTGATATTAAAAATGACATGTTTTTGAGATACCTGTATTATAAATTATATTGATGTTTCTTATTTATTTAGTTTCATCGTTACATTTTTTGCATCGCTTTCGGGAAAGTTTTCGAAGGGTTGCTCATAAGTTATAATTATATTATGTATTCCACTTCTTGTCCCGTACGAATTTCTGATTCTGATTTATAGTTAGGGCCTTATTTTATGTCGAGTTTGTTACACAATATTATCGTCAGTCACTGTAACCTAAAATAGTCGAATATGAACATTATAAAATGGTTTTTAATTTGTAGTTAGATTCCAAAACGTAATTGAAACAAAATATATAACTAGAAGAAAAAAAGTTCTCTTAAAAAAATAACAATTGTTAAGAAAAACAAAGAAAATATACAAGTTTAGAAAATTAAATATTAAGAAGTATAGCTATGTTCACGAAATAGCTAAAGATCAATATGAGTAGTCCTAACATATTATGTTTTTTATTTTTGTGTTGTAAAAAAGTATTTTAGCTCTTAAAGAAGTTAGATATTTGGTTGCATGTTTCGATGCATTTCTTTTATATACATTTGTAATCATGTGACAGCCAACTACGGCAGTCACATAAAATGACCACATGTAAGTTACCTTTAGGTATAACTTAGGTACCTATTCGTATATATTTTAACCTTTAAATTTGAAGTGTTCTTAGAATTTCATTAAAACGGTCAAACTTCAATAACATTAAAAACCACAGGTTAGAAAGAACTTCTTAATGGGCAGTAATGTAAACATTCGTGTAGTACCTGGCATAGGTACCATAGGCAAGTACCAACTTGGAATGCCGGCTCCTGTCCTGTCGTATTACGCGTAGGTAAAATAATAGAAATAAATTAAAAACAAATACGTTTCATCCCGTTTGCAATATTATACGTTTACGTGTATATTCAACGCAACTGTTGACTTAACCCCGGCTAGATTTTAATTTATAAAACAAACGTTCATTTTCTAACAATATGTACCTTTGTCGGTGTGTGCGCGCGCGAGAGAGGGAAAATAAATGTTTCTGTATTATTATTGTTATTATTATATTTTTGTACATTTGGTCGTAAATCGGTCGCATTGTGTCGTTGTGTCTACCCACTCGAGCGAGTGGTTGCGCAGAAATTGTATTGATAACTTTTTCATGTTTTTCACACACCCTTTAATTTCCGTCTAGGGCGGCGAGGTGGACGGGTGCAAGCTTATTCTTTTTGTTCGTCCGGCAAAACGACTTAACGTGAGCAAAAAAAAAAAAAGAATGAGAAAAACTCGTCGAGTGGAAGATATATATAAAATTGACGATCAAGTGAAAAAATAGAAGGCAAACGCTGTTTGCCGGGCGTTATTATTACAAAAACCCTATTCCATAATGCTGGTCCGTGTTTGCTCGCAACAATATTGACCAGTCTCAATGGATGAATGACCAAGGGCGGACCATGTCAGTAAAATTATAGCGCTCGCCGGTCCGCCAAATATTGGGTATTAGTATACAATATACCATCTGACCACCACTACAGTATTGGTTATATTATTATTAAAACGTTCTGCAGTCTTCTATTGCACATTTACACCGTTAGTTTTTCGTTTTTATCGATGTTGTTTCTATTCCGTTTCATATAAAAAAAATTGTCCTCATCGCGAAGGCGTAATACTTACCAATTTGTCTGTTTCGGACATTTTGTCGACGAGAAACACGCGAGATTGATGATGACTTATTCCGAAGTAATTCCGTTGTAATGTTTTATACTGTTCACCCGACGACTACGTTTGTCTTTTCGGCGAAAAATACAAACCAGATCGATTTACCAAAATGCTACATCTCGATTTCATTAATAAAATATGTTTAATGTATGTCGTCCGTGGAAATAATACGTAAGAAATCATAATATTACACATATAGTATTTCTAATAAAAATATTATATATTTCCGGACACTGCAGTACACTCTGCATTTCGATATTATTGTGTACGTATATGACTCGCTCGTCTTATCCGAAAAAAGTTTTTGAGCAAATATAACGAAAATAAATAAATTCATCCCATTTTTGTGAACTGATATTGTAATTTGTAATTATTATTATTTTCTTATTATTCAAAAAGATATTATACTAGGTAACATACTTAAAACTTCCATATAATATACCCAGTAATACACCCTAAAAGTCATAATTATTATAGGTACTTGCAATTTGAAGGGTATATTATGTTAGTTAAATATAGTTTACAGATTTTAATTAATTAAACAACTACCTTAAAATGTATTTTAAATATTTTTTACCCAATACAAATTCGAAATAATAACTATGTAGGTAATATACTATATATTTACTATTTAGAATTTTACATAAATATCCGTGTTTCAAACACTCACTTACAAGTGTGGGATCAAAACTCAAAAGTAAGATATTTATTTTGTTATATCCTGTGACTGCGCCTTGTACACATCTGGGTTCTATCAACATAAAAAGGCACTAAAGCAAACTATCGAAAAATTACAATAAAACTCGTAAAACATCAAAATATAACTGATTAAGCAATTCCATACGCATCAGCAACAATTTTATAAAATAGATAAACTATAAGTTGACCAACGCATACATATAAAATTAATATTATGATTTATACTGGAAAACTTTTACAAATATGAATGCATGAATGTCGTGTTATAAACTTAAGTTTTTAATTCTCCGTAAAATATTATTGTTAAAATGCAACGCAATATATTATGTACCATTTTAAGTCATTATAATATTTATCAATACAACATTGCTACTTAAAGTAAATACTGTATTCAGTTTTATCAGTGGAGAAAATCTAAAATGAAATAAACCTTAACTTCAAAGTATTCATAAAATTAACTGTTGAAAATTATCTGTATGAAATGCCACTAATATTATTCAAAAATAATCGCATGACTATTATCGACTCACAAACAGTTTATGTGTATGTATTATATTAATCCGATTTCGAATAATTGTACGTAAACATTAAATATACATCTTTTAAACCATTAAACTATTGAGTTAAGATGAATTTGAGTAAGTATTAAAGTGTACAATTTACGTGTATGAACTATTAAGCTTATTTGACAACAGATATTGTCATTTAAACAGTTAACAGTAAAATCAAGAAATCAGAACTTTTAATCTTGATATGACAAAACTTGTGCATTTTTTGCTATACACTTTTAACATTGGTATACATTTGTTTTAAGTTTATTTTCACTAAGGGTTAACAATATATATTTTATGAACTAACGTCATAAATATTAAAATTCAGTACAAACATACATGTCCAGATATTTACCTAACCCCTTCTAAAAATAAATTTAAAGGAAGCTTTAAGTGGCTTATTCGTATGTATCCACTTTACGTATTCATAGTATAAAAAAAAATTTAAGGTTTGAATAATAAAGACGTATTGGGTTCTCCAGCAGAAATATATATTCGTAAAATTCAGATAAATCCGTTATAAAAATAATGTTTTGCATATAAGACGTAAAAATTGAAATATTTGTTTTTGTTTTTTTTCTCCAATTCCGAAAAGAACATTTCCAATACGTGACGAAAATTGTTGAGTGCCGAATCTCCTGGGCCACGAGGGCCATCAATAATATTTTGACTCGACTGATTTGGCCTAGCCATACTTTTTCCATACACATTTATAATCTGTCAAAAACCACGAAATAGCAATCATATTATAACAAAATCAGTTTCCAGTCCATATAACAAAATACATTTTTTAATTAATTTAATATAACTTATGAGAAATCTTGTATTTAAAGGTTTTTTACTTGATCACAAGTTCATAAAAAAAAATAATTTCAAATGTCTATGAACATCTCAAAAAGAAACTAAGTATTTTTTTTAATTATACCTATTATAGAAAATTCTAATACAAACATTTAAAAAACTAAATCGTTTATTCAAAAACTGGTAATTTTTATATTATCATATTCTATAGGCATGATATAATTTTTATTAAATGAAATTTTATTTTTTAAATATATATTAATGATCTTTTCCGCTTATAACCAATTTTCGTATAAAATAGTTTATCATTGTGTTTAAATCATTTTTAAAACTTCCACAACAGTGACCTAGCCAATGACGTAACTTGAAACCTACTAAACAGCAGAACAACTTCCCCCTTCATTATTTTTATTGTTATCATTATCATTGTTATTATTTCTTTAAGTTATTTTATTCAACAGCAGTCATGGCGTACAAATGCTCCTCGATTGTCGGTCAATTCAATACAATGGAATCGGAAAAAATTTAATTGCTCGGAATAAATTAAAATATACAGTAAGCCATATTACAGTAATATGGCTTTTACTAGACGATCCATAAATTAAAATATAGCACACGATCAAATTTTCCGCGTACTTTGCTATTATTTTTTTTTTTGCAAACTACATAATTATAGATTTGTATTGTTAATAGAAAATAAAATATTCGAATACTTTGACCAAATTTATATTGCTTATCGAAACAAACACATTTATCGACACGGTGTTCGTAATGATAATACTTATAAAGTTACAAATAATGAATATAATATGATTGTATAATACTAAATAGATTGCAGTAATATTGTGTGGTGCTGTATTGCAGTGTCTAAAATAAATACATTTTTTTCCTGGTTAAGAATTAAAATTTTCGCCCCTTCATTTTCCCCGTATTATTGCGGCTTTCATCTCAAATGAATACATATTTTAAGGAATTTGAGTTTGTTTTACTATGGGAAAACTCATTTCCACTTTTACGGTTGAGTAAAATGGTTTTAAAATAATAAAAAAAAATACAAACCCGAGGAAAACTTTGATTAAAATAATAAACATATTATGCTAAAGAACTGAAAACGAATACTAACAGGACAACGAACAACAGTGAACAAAAAAATTTATATCTTTTAAAATATTTTTTGATTCTACTCCAAAATTCTTTGCATCGACATCTTAAAAGCTTCGTTATAATATGTCTTCAATAATACTCTAAATATTCAAAAATACCCAATGTTACAGAATAAGTAAAGCTCCGTTTTAAGCGTTTCACTTACTCCATACTAACTCATCATCCCAACCTTCATCTTATCACCCAAAATGTAACCAAAATATCATTCCAGGGAATCCCAATGGAAATTTGAAAAAAAAACACTAGAGTTGTCAACTCCCCACCCCCAAAAAAATATAGATCACTATTATAGCTATACCCTTATAAATCGAATATAACTAATATTTAATGACGAAGCAACTCCATTGGGATGCCTCCATTGTTCATTCTAATATATTATTATTTAATCAATTATATACTATAGATGGACTAATAAAGAATTATATTAATATAGTAATTATATGTCTGTATTTATATTTATTTATACCTTATCCTAAAATGTCGTTAAGTATTACCAAATTGATTCCTTTCTGATTTGAATATTCTGAAAATAATATCGTACATGTACCTTTTGCAGTAAATCAATAATTTCTGACTGAGCAATACACCAGGAAGCTGAGAAACAAATAGGGTTATTTTACGGTGCTAAAAAAATAATAAATGTCATAATATTATTATATACAGCACGCTACTATACAAAACACAAAAATGTACAAGAATTGAGCATTATTAAAGTGGTCGTTTATCAAAATGGTTTGTAGTTTTCAGGAAAGTCGTGAAGAATTGTAAAAAAACGTTATAGAATTATATTTTTGGTCAACATTGAATTTTGACATTTTCATTGTGAGTTCCACTTGGGACCTTCATGGAAAAGTTTATTATTTATATGGTTATAAACAAGATTAACCTGCTTCAGCCCCTATAGGGTTAGCAATGATTTTGTATAAATAATTTCATCCTATAACATTTGTACAAAAGTTTATATTTGTCAATTTGATAACTGTTAAAATATAAATTGGCCGAGTAACAATCATCCCGTTTTACATTTGTATCCGGTCTTTATACTATCCATACATCAATATTTCCCTGGTATATATTATATCCGAATCAAATTGGTTTATATCTCATAATAATTATGTTGTCTATTAAAAATGTAAGATCAAGGATATTTCATCCACATTTGGAAAACTGTTTATACACAAATATGTGTTTTCAGCCAAAAAAATTTGCACATGACTTTTATTATTATTTTATTTTTTTATTACTGTACTATTGTACCTATATTTGTATATAATAAAATATAGGCTATATAACCTATTGTTCAAAATCAATTATAAATTGTAAGAAACACAATTTTTCTATATTAACGAAGTCCAAAACTATCAGTTATATCTGCAAACCTTTTTTTACAATTTCTTAAAATATATATTATCATTGAATGAATAAACGTGAGATAAATCTCCACAGATGTTTCAATAAAATTACATATACATGCTTAGATTTACCAGCCTTTTATTATTGGTATATTGGAGTAAATATTAATATTAAATGCCTATTTGTACACGAAATTTAAAAATGTACAAACTTTACGTGGCACCTTGTAGGGGGGAGGAGCGGTTGGATCTGGAGTACAGGGGCCTGGCTATTTAGGGGCCCGTTGAATTGAATTTTTAATTTTTAAAATATTGATAGGTTTACTAATTTTATATTAGTATATTTATATTTATATTTTGTATTGGGTTAGCCATTGTTTACCCGATTGATCACGTAGGAATTATCTTGTATGGCACCCCCGTATACCTTGTAATGTGTTGTATTTTATTATTGGAAAATTTGTATAGGACCTGCAAATAACATTTAGAAGATACAGGTGCCCAACGTGGTTTTATGTGGAGGGGAGAGGCCTGCAAACGTTTAATAATATAGTACATTATGTTGTGCCAATAATAAGCGACAATAACAACTTTAGTATGGAATACGCAATCAGTATATTACTATACAATATATTTTTATTATTGTTCCAATGTAGTGTTCGAGTAAATGTTGTGTAGTTGCGTTAAATATTATTATAATAATTTAATAGTTTGTACTATTATAATATATATTATGGCATTATACAATTTAAACTGGTACGTTTTAGGTTTATTCACACTTCAAAATAATAAAATAAATTAACACTATTATTGGTACGGTCCGATAACTTGTTTTGATCGTTACGTGAATTGTAAAAATTTAATTTCAGACACGCACGCAGTATTTTTGGTAAGTCCTTGCGTCGTTTAGCACCATATACTATATAGCAATGCTATATTATAGCATAATATATTTGTGTGTTCATGCATTCATGCGTGTGTATGTGTGTGTGTGTGTGTGTGTGTAACCACAAGTCCACAACTACTACTAAAGATTAAATTCAGGGAACGCTGAAATTATATATTATATGTAACGTTCATAAAGCCGGCAAGGCTATTCCCTACGACCCTACACAGTTTCAACAAATATTTTGTTAATTAAATACTACTGAAACCACATTATAACTAGGTACATAAAAACAAAATTTATACTGATTTTTTTGTTTACGCAAATATTGTTAATTATTAATGCAAATCAAACTTAATTTATTATCGTTTTCTATAAACATGTGTCAACATATTCTGTTTGTTTCAAATTGCGTTCAACACTCAAAACACTGATATATGAACCATCGTGATGCATGATCAGCCCGTAGACGGGTTTTTAAACAGCTCGTTGAAGAAAACATACTATCAGCAAATATGGTACATTGGTAGCTGTTATAATCTGAGGTAGCGTTACGATTACATAGATTCAAGACATTAAATTATTAATCATTAAAATATGATCTAAAAATGATAAAATTAGGTCTTAATATAAATAACTATACCTATGTCTGGTACAAATCTTTTAAATTTAAACTAATTATTTGTCTTTTAAAAAGCCATTAAGATATAAATTATAGTTATGAAAGTTGTATGTTTCTTTTAAATTGTGTATAATATATTATAACTTATTAGGGAGCCTTTAAAGTTTAAACATTATAAACGGCTACCCATGCTTGTATCCACCTTTGATTAGGACTTAAGAGACATTTCCTTGAATTAGTATTTTAAATATTATGATTGATATATTTTTTTCGGATTGTAAACAAAATTACGACAGCAAATGTTTGAGATTACTGAATTAGTATACTACGCCAAAATAATAATATAGTATCCAATAATACGCTAATTTATGTTTTCACTAGAATATGTCGCATTAATAAAAATAATTTCTCCACCAGAAAATTTATAATAATTTGAAACATTTAAAAATAATCATAAATAATCCACATGAAGAATTTAAATTATTTCCTATTTTTTTTAGATGAATTGTAACGTATATCACCAGAAACTGATGTCATGGCATGGTGGATGTCTAATACAGTAATGATTTCTTAAATAAATAAACGTATAAGTGGAAAGTCATACATTTAAATAAATTGTATGTTTAAGATTTATTAATTAAAAAGATAATTGTTTTAGGAGATAAACACTGAGCAGAGTGTTGCTCGGGCAGCTCTGCTACATCGCACCACCTGTGAACAGCAACGTCAGTCACGGCGGCTAAAATCATCAGTCTGAAGTAACTCGTTTTTTGCGTACCACCTGCTGACGCTTATGTCACCTGTTTATTTTCCACTTTTGTGCACATTCACCGTTTTGTCGTGTACCTGCCACGACGTGTACCTACAGCTGTAAAGGAGCATTAAGTTTCTGCCACGACATTTGCAAGCACGAATGCACGATTCCTTCGCCCAAAATGTATACCTACCTATGCTTTTGAAATATGTATAATACATTTCGGTGGCACATATCATGCCTTTGAGACAAGATTTATCACACCTGTCGCTACACTCTATACTAAAATTATATGATATCTGTGAGATGAGTAAGTTCGGGATGCAATGGGAATAATTTGACGTCATGTCGTTATATCTCATTTGCTTTGATTTTTACATAATATGATTACACATTTTCCAGAAATAACCATAGTCTAATCGAAGTCTATTGGGTTCTACCACATATAGCGTCATGATAGTAAAAGCAATCTTTCCCCACATGGTTTTCGCAAAACCACAAACACCCATTGCAAAACTGCGATTGTACTTAAACTGAGAATATTAATTAAAGTTTGTGACCGTGACCGTATAATGTATAATGTTATATACATAAGACTTTAGCGATTTATTCACATCTGGCTATCCGTCATTTATATTTTACACTATAACTTAATATATACCCTGAGTTCAACTTCACGGTCGAGTTGTTCGGATGTTAAGCCTGTTTCCGCACTCTAAACTTAACACTTATCCATTCACTGTGCGACTTCTATAAAGCGGTACCTTCTCATTAAACACCCAGAGTTCGTTAGTGCAGCAAGTTAAAACGCGATTCTCGCAAACTAAACCCGATATCATAGGCACTGTAATATATGTATATTTTATGTGTATTTATATATATGTGTATTAAATATTTATTATATTGGCTACAAGGTTTGGTGGAGAATTATCTGAAACACACATTCAAAGTACGTTAATATCATATTATAGCCTATAGTTAACTCGAAAACTTGTTTAGCAAAGTACTTACATTGGGTAGATAGGTATAATATTATTTTTTTTCGGTTTTGTGAGCCTTAACGTGCTTTACCATAATAATAATAGTATTAATTATATTGATAAGACAGTTCATTGTATATTTTTATATATGTTTCCTTGTCCAGTGCCTCACTAATATGAGTCTATTACTGATGCAGATATAGTGGTTCAGGAATTCGTGCCAAACATTTGGTACTTTAGATAATAATTGTATTATTATTGTTACTTCTTATGTGTTTCGATAAAATCGTTCTTAAATTAATCTTAAGTTAAATATTATTTGCCCTATCCATCAAATTCTTCCTCGAACGATATAACTCAAACCGTATAGTCAGAGACCAGAGTAATATATAATTATTATTATTACAACACCTATTTGACATCAGTTTTTCAAATAACTTGATAAGTATAACTCCTAAATATTCATATGAACGAAATAATCCTGATAGGAAATGGTATTTATTAAAATTAACATTTTGATGTTCCCTGCATGTTCTAAAGACTATAATCTGAGTTAGTTGTCTATGTGATGTCCTATGTTGAGTTGGAAATGGTAAGAATTAGAAATATGTACTACAGTAAAGCTAACACCACAAATGTATACAAAAATATTTGACTTTCAATTTTTATTTATAAATTATAATGCAACATTATTCTTATAGACAGTTTATCGATTTTTTAAGAACCAAGATACGTAAAAATATAAGTATAAAATATACAAATATTTCTTACATGACGTAAAAAGTATATTTTTTTATATTACGGGCTATTACGATTTTTATGAACTTACAAAAATTAGTGGCCGATTCAATCAACATCTGGGGAATTTCCATTAATAATGTACTATCCACTGATCTGGTATACTGTATAAGTTTTTTTATTTATTATTATTTATGAGTATATAGTATATACCTAACATTTTTGACATACAACTGCTTTTTGATTGACATCCAAAAAAAAAGAATAAAGATCGCATAAACCTCTGAAAACGCAATTGCACAAATCGGTTAAATTGTGTTAAGTTCATCCAGAAAAATATGTTTTGAATAAATATATAAAAATTGACAAAAAATGTTTTTTCAGAAAGTTTGTTTAGGTTATAATATACTAATTACTAATTAGGTATATACCACGTTGTTTTATGACACAATAGTGTACGATTATTTGTTTTATTAATTCAAAATATTACATTGGTTATTTCAATATTGTTTGTAAACTCAGAAAGTTGTTTCCGATAAAATAAAAGTTTCCAATCCGATATAAAGTTTTGTCTGATAATACCAAACTATTACACGCACGGGGCACGGATACGGCTACCGCAAGAACGAAAATAAGAACATCTATTAATTATTTTGTATGTATTTATGTTATTACAGTATAGGTACCCCCACGTACAGTTACAGCTTAAAATAATCCTATACAAAACCATAACTGTGTGCCCAGAAATTAGATAGTGCAAATTCGTGAGATAATCGGAACTTAAAATTGCAAATTATTTTCCTCGGAAATACCTTTGTACATTTCCTGTATTGCTTAAATTTGTACTAAAATTATCTTATCTGACTTAAAAACATTTAATTACAAAAATTACAGTACTTCTACTACTGGAAAACAACAAGAAAATATCGTAGAAGAATTTAATAAATTGTAATATGTAATAGTTTTAGGATGCTAATATTATATGCGTGAATAATCAAAAGATAACAGAAAGCTTATATTTCAAAAGGTTTATACCTATACTGAATTAAAAATATTTTATTTTGTTGAAATATTATTGATGTAACTTTCTGTTAATATTTAATATATTGTAATATAATTACACAAATATTATAAACCGTGATCTTCACATACCTAATACATGTAAATTTTTAAGAAGGGTGGAAATATAATATGACTTTCATTAATAAGGAGGGGAAGTTATATTATATTTGCCACCCTTCTTAAAAATTTTTGACAATAAAAATTAAGTTTCTAGATACTTACATGATATAGTAAAAAAATTTAATCAAACAAAGAAAAATAAATACGCTTTATACATTATTTTTTATGAGCTTTTAAGATTTATAATGTTACCGTATTTCAATTCTCTGATGAAGTCTGACTAAATATTTAGTATGCCATACTGTTTATTCTTTCATCAATCCAATGTATCACCTGGGGTGTAACTCAACCTTCAAAGTTCCCACTGGGTCTGCTGTGAAAGTGTTTACTGATAGGAAAAGCGTAACGATATCGAATAAATGACTGATGAGTATTTTTTTTTTAAAAAAACATTTTCTGTTAATATAGATATTATTCTTAAAAAATATATTATATCAGACGTGTTTGGTTTGGAAAAAAATAATAATATTATGAAATGTGTTAAAATAAATTATTGTGATTTAAAACCATTTGTATATTTTGAAAAAAAATAGTCAAATAAAGTATTGTGATTCGAATAAATAAATAAATAAATAAATGTCTAAATCTAAATGATGTCCTGTTCAGTGTATTCCAAAGTATAATATTGTCATTGAATATACCTGCCTATAAATATAATATATATTATTATATATTTATTTTACTATGTATATTGTATACAATACGAAAATGACAATAGGAGATATGATTGCGAACGGTATTCACTGCAGTACCAATATCTTTTCTAAAGACCGCATGAAAACATGACTTTACTGTGAATCAAAGTTATTAGAGCAAACAGAATATCACGAGATGTTCATTAGAAATTAGAATTTACAACTGCAGTATTGTTGTGGTGGTGTTTTGTTTTCAATCAAAGTATAATTACACAATATATACGAAAAACACACATAGGTATGCGCCATCACTGCACACATATATCCTGATATCCACTATCCGCTCTTTTGCATATCATATTCATTTGTACGTTGTTTGTCGCGAAATTGCATTCCATCACCACCATTGTATCCACTATCCAATGCGTTTTTTGCGCGTGTGAAGAAATCGATGGCGCGTTGTCAATATAGTCGAATGAATTTTTATTAAATGTGCTCCTGGCGCAGATTTTTCTACCACTTTGATTTCAGTGCGACGTCCTCACTCGTCGTGCACATACAATACCATGATTTTTATTAGAAATAGTTTTTATTTCAGTGTGCTTTATAATCCTCGGTCGGTGACAGGGTAGCGGGAGCTATGTATACTATAATTACCATGCGCATATTATCCGGGGGGGGGAAATATTATGATATTATGCGTACCTACTATAACGTTGTCGAATTCGACATAATGAAAATAATATGATTTATTTACGAACATGTAACTATAATATTATGTAGTTAATAGTTATATACCACTATGATTGTAAATCAAGTTAACATTTTATCGATGATAAAAATTGAACACTCACATAATAATATATTAATATTATTTAATATAATTATTATTATCAATTATCAAATAAATATTACTATTAAAGGTATAGCGAATAATATAACATTATAATATGTACTATGAAGTTATGGACGACACAAGATTGCTACCACGCTAGTTTAAACTGATTGGTTACCTAATAAATTTTAACATAATCCTAACATACGAATTATAAAACATATTAAAACAATAATACCATATCTGTGTTATATTCAACATTATCTGAACATTTTTAGGACTTAAAATTGAATGCTGAAATAATTTACTAAATAAATATGCAATTAAGTACTTTAAAACAAATAACATGCACTTATTATTACTTATTTTTTTATACCAAAAATGTACTATACCAACTTCATCTTTTAATTTAGGTAGATACGTATTAAATTATATAAAACATTGATACGATTTTCTACCCTTCATATCTATCTGTTTTACGGTTCTTCATTAATTATATCTACTGAAATTTTAGTCGATCAAAAATGTCTTAGCTATATTTATAAATCATAATCGTTCGAACTGACAACGAAAATACTAAAAACTTTAAATATTTAATTGGTAAATTAATTTTCTTAATGTATACCTCACTTAACAATAAGTCTAATAATCCAAAATAAAAACATGTAATTGCAGCAACGTTTGAGCTATAGTAATGATCATTGGTATTTAAATATTAAACAATCGTACCGTTTACTGGTGAGCAAAACTGCAGATGACAAACGGTAGGTCTAAACGTTATAATGAATTGATTGATCGGATAGCTCTTTTGTAGAACTGTTTATAAATTATCCCAATTATCGTAAGAGACAGGTTTTGGACATAAGTCGCTAGAACAATGTAATGTCCCTCGAACTCCCTAATAATACACCTCACCTTCGTGTTCTGCAGTGGATTAATTAGGCTCTGCATATACAGAGAAGAGAGAACTAAGTGCCGACAAAGTTTTGGTTTTAAAGCCATTAAAAACGTCATTTACTTTGAAGAAAATAGACTTAATTGATGTTTAATATATTATACGCTTGGAGGTGAAGGCGTATTTGTTTAAGTTTTGAATGTTCCACGAGTGTATATTATATAGTTAGGTAATAATACATACATAAATATATATACTATACATCCATAAATTATAATAACAATAATATAGATGATTATGATGAATGATACACATCATAATACTATATGGCATAATTTCGATTTAAAGTCAAAAAGACTTTGGCGACGACTTTGATTTGGACAAACCTAACTATCGCATCGAATTTGCACACTGCGTTGACCATACTAAATATTTTCAAATAGTTCTATTCTAAAGAAATATTAATATAATGTAAACAATTTTTTTAATAAACAAGGATAATATTCCTAAAAAATATCATTTGTAATTATTAATTCATTGATGTTATTAATCAGCATTTACTTTTATAATTTACCTATTCAAGATATTAAATTAAAAATGCTAATTGATTCCAACTTTAATGTGTAAATAATTGATGTCCGCGTCGCGTAACAACTAATTAAACGTATAGAAAGTTACTTGATTTTTTTCAATCTAGGATGCAAGTATTAAATAGTGACAAATCATTATCTATTTTTATACTACCTACATATACAATTATTAATTATTAGGTACTTCATAATAAGCTCTGATATAAGTCGTTCATTCAATTTGACACCGAGGAACAATCATATATTGTTTAATCTTTAATGATTGAATATTGACATAGGCGACGACTTTATAATAATGCGTGATATAGCCATATAGGTAGAATTATTGTGTTGAATATATTATTATTTTATTTTACTTAATGATAGCTAGAAGTTTGTTTATGTATTTAACATAAATATATTTTTTTTTACAATTTAAACACAATGATTAAAAATAAGAAACAAACAAATGATAATAATATGATTTTTTGAAACTAAAGGCCGTAAGATATAATTATAAGTAATTGGTCAAACCTGATATTATTTAAATGGCAATGTGGAGGGGATAATTATGTCTGTAGGAAGTTGAATGATTCGGGACTTAGGAAAATTGGTGGGGTAAGGTGGACCATGAGATGAAATCAGAGAACGAATAGATTAGGTGCATTCAAGGATCCATTTAAAAGAGAGGAAATTAAATTGAGATGGCTGTCTATAATACTATACGTCAAATGGTTTCGATTCGACGGTTGAAAAGACAAAATAATTCCATTTATTTCGATCATTTTCGGCCTAACCTATATCGTTATTGTCACGTTAATTTCTTTTTTTTTAAACTTGAAACGTCCATCTTGATTCGATTAGAAAAAAAAATATGGTTTTAGTTTGTAACATTGTAACTGCTGTGTTGAAAACAATAATTATTATCGTTAACCAATTGTAATGCATTAAGTATTATAAATAATATGTATTTTATTATTATCAGTATAATATGGAATAAGCGGTAAAAAAAAAATGTTTGTTAAAATGAATTCGAACGAAATAAAATGTTGTGTCGAATCACATGGAGTAAAAAAAAAATCACTAACTGTAATACCTGTGCGGTATAGCAAGAAGAGTATTACAATAATATATTATTTGACGGTTTGTGAAAACGACTTCAATAAGATTCGGCGATCGCGGTGTATAATATGTTAATGTCATGGACGGTTGTGCGGGATATATATAATATAGGTTCGACCACGACGTAGCAACGTCAAAAACTTTTGCTCGGATCTTAACGGGTAACAATATGCAATATTAAATGCTAAACCTCTCCGGACCCGAAATCGTGCGCGTTTAGTAGTGGTCAACGAAGAAAATCTCTGACGGCCGTCGAGCTGTTGGTATTGTTATTATTATTATTATTGCTTCGTCGTCGGCCCTTTAAGCGGCATTCGACTATAATCATAGTTCGTTCTGCGATAATATTATGCCCCACTCGCTTTGAAGCGTCAATAACTTTTGAAGACGGTTACGCAGATTGTGCGTAGTGGTTTTTAGTTTAATTACATGACGAGCGATTCTTATTTTTCGTCAACCTGTTGCAGGCGATATCTTAAGATTTTTTTCTAGTTTGAAAATCAAATTTGACAAATAATAAATAATTTTCAAATTCCACGTCGTTTCTAAGACATTGCTTGGTTCATGAAAAAAAATTAACGTTCTATATGATACTATAAATAGGCATTGAAGTGTTTGTCGTCATCAATCTATGATAACGTTCTACGTTCGGTCTTTGAAACGCGTTTCGTACTAATTATTGTATGTGATACGTCAGACATTTTTGTTTTTGACAAAAAAAAAAGTACAATCGCTTTACTAAACGCGTGCCAACGCATATATGCAATATATTTATTATATTTACTTACCACATGTTCTGAATCGTTTTGACGTTAATGATTTCGAATGGGTGAGTATTGTCTGTGGGCAAGTACACATAATCGGCCGTCAACTTCTTCCACAACGGTAACAGTCGCGTCCTAAAATGCAAACACATATCGTGTTAGACGTTTACAATGCACATAAAAGAAATAATATACATATATATCGAATAACGATGATAAGATTGTAGAAATAATAATATTGCGTAAAACCACTCGAAATTCCCGAGCCACCGAAGACTTTGGCGGGATCATAATATTATATATCCCGTGTATAACAAATCCCTAGTTAGGCAGCTCTCCTTGACATAAAATGCCATAGATATGATCATTACTTATTTTGCTCGTAGGTTTTTATACGTTTTTCATGTGTTTTTATGTCATGTACATATTTGTTTATAAGTACATTTGCTACAAGATTCTCCGAAGTCTTACGCGTTGTGCGTTTATTTAATCGCCTCACCGTGTTTATGATATTATTTTTAAGGGTTGGAAACTTCGCCCTTACGCCTCTTTGATTACGTGGTGTTTCTCGTCCATAGGCTTTTAAAATTATTATTTTCAATCTGTGATTATTGGATAATTGTCGTTGACCTTTGTGTATAAGGTATCCGCGTGTGCCATATATAACCACCGATGTGTTTTTTATGTACAACTTTTTATGTTTTGCATATATTTCTTTTAAATTAATAAATCTTTTAAATTCACACACTTTAATATGAGATATAAAACATAAACATCAGCTCTAAAAAAATCTCAAAAGTTTTATTTGCATGATTTATTATTAGTAATTGTTGATATTATAATAATTATAATAATTCATATAATCATACAAACGCATTTCGAAACAATATTATGGCTACACGGTGTTATTATATAAATATAAAATATACATATTATTTTGTTAATTCATACATTTTTCATCAAAAATTGATTTTACTTAGTATTACATTTTAAAAATATTATATTTTCTACTATTGTGTCAGGAACGACCATTTCTAGGTTAGACCATTTAGGGATAACCATTAAAATTATACTGTAAATGGTTTACGTTTAAATCAATTTTAATTTCAGACTGATGGCGATGGATGATGTCAGTTTATTTTATGAAAATATAATAAAAATATTAAATATGTTTTTGTTGGTGTTTAGTTCATAAAACGATTTAAAACGTTTATATATTATGTTAATTATATATGGATTATGTAAGATACTTTCGGCTCTTATAAGAAACGATGTTTTGATTATTTTATTTCGATTAATAACATCGATGTACCAAACAGAACAAAATACCCTGATTATTATATTAAAATGTGTTAAATCTAAAAAACTATTTGTATATAAGTGAAAACTGAACTAAATATGTGACTATTATTGTAATGTTTCTTATACTGAAATATATATTATAGTAAATATACTTGCCTAATAAATTATAAAACTATTTTTTTTTAATAATTTATGGTTGCCTATATCTAGTAGGGGCAAATTTAAATTAAATGTATTGATCACTTTAATTTTTTTAATTGTATGTACCTAAGTACTTTATTATTCTATCGGTTTAATATAGGTACTTTTAAACTTTTTTTTGTGTCAACAATACAGTACAAAATACCAATTTTTTTTATTACTAAAGTATAATATTATAATTGTGCGTTGTTACTTCATGGTGAATTCATAAAAACGATATGAAAGTTGTAATTGTTTTTTTTTATTCCCGAGGTAATCTAACAAAGGTTTTTGACTTTTCATTTTAAAATTTAACAAAGGTGTATGTTTGTAGAGGCTTTTAAGGGATTTCGCTCGTAACAAAGTGTGCAAACTTGTATTTCTCTAACTCGTGTCGTGAACAGGCTAAACTCAACGTGTCTGATAAAGTGATAATGTATCGCTGGAGAGAGTTTTATCTATTGTAGTGCACTAGAAAGTTCCATGGTGGTACCACTCACATTTCAAATTTCCTAAAAAAGTTGAATATCTCAACAGACGATGGATATAAAAACCAATTAAAATTTTTTTTCGTTTGATATACCTACCCTGATAAATCTGACATATTTTCCTACTTACAAGAACCCGTACACTGTGCATGGTGCATGCGTATATTGTGAATCCACTAAGTAGGATTAAGTCCAAACGTAACATTGTATTTTTTTTAATTTAATTTAATAGTAAGTTGTGATCGGACTATGCGTGCGTGGGTTGCGAATGTTCTTGAGACGGTGTAGTGCGCGTATAGTATAGTAGTATATAGTACTCGTGAAATTGATTGAAGGCCGTTTTTCACATTAAAATGTTTATGCCCAATGTTCTGGAATTTGAGCACACAACAACTTTGAAATGGTTTGGAGGCATTCATGTGAACGAACAATCCTTCAGTAGTGATGATTAAGCACTGTAAATATTTACCTGCGTATTATAAATTCCTATTTCCTCTCGTGATAGACTAAATGTACGTCTAGTCAGTGCCTATATTATGTGTAGCTACAACTGTGTCACCAAAGTGCAAAAACTTTTTCCAGAAAAGTTTCAAAAATATATCATCCATCCTCATTCTTAAGAGAACACATTTTTGGATATTTATATCATTAAACTTCTGCATCAGATCGAAAACATATTGTTATTGATTCTTAACGATAATATGACCGCAGTGCGCCGATACCCGAAATTCGATTGGCCCAGACACGTATTTGGTTCGACTTCAAATATCTCGTGAAATTCAATTAATTTCTATTACAATTTTGACCATTTGTTTGTTGAAAAGAAATAAGTACTCGGTTATAGAAATAGTCCCTCACAATCTATGGGTTCCTGTGGGTAGTATTTTATCAAATTGAATTAACCCAAGTCGAATATAATAATTGAAATTTACGTGGTAATTTATTTTGATTTTTATAAAAAAATATTACTATTCAACATTTCTGCAAACGAATTGATTTAAAACTTGAAGCTATACAACTCAAATTCTATTAAAGAAGAAGTATGTCTATAAAGTTTTACTCCTTCGACGTGCTGTTTAAAGTAAAACAACCCTTAACAATTTCATAATGTAACGTTGTTTCCTTTGATGTCATATTTATAACTAAAATTATTGTTGGGCAAGTTTTCATGTTCAACATACGCTCAAATTACATTTAACATAATATCATGTTTTTCGGTTATCTGTGTTAATTTACTATAGTTGACCAATAAAACTATGTCCTTTGATTAAGTAAAATAGTAAAACTTAATTATGTAATAATAATAAAAATAATATTATTAAAGTATATAATATATTATATTATAGGTACTTAATATATATTATTATATATAATATTTTTAATGGAAAAACAATTATAATATTATTTATAACACAATAATTATCATTTAAGTTAAATGTTAATAACTTATTAATTATTTCTTAAACTAGTTTCCTTTAATTTGTATTGATAAATTTATTAGTAACAATACTGTTTTAAATATTCAATTTGTTTTATAATACAAAATATGAAAACATAAAGTGTAATATTTTTTAAGATTTTAAAATATGTATAAATATATGTATAATATATTGCAATGTTCAATATTTATATTATAATTGATCATTTCAAAAGCAATCTCTATAGTCTATACAATAGAAAAAAAACTGAAATAATAAGGTACTGACAGATTTCCGTTTAAAAAAAATATAGAGATGTATATTCATAATTTTTTTTTATTTTTGTATGTATTATAATCTGACATAAATCCCAAAGTCATATTTGACCAATAATATACAAACGGCAGTTAAAAACGAAATATCTTCGCTTTGGGCTTACCAATAATATGTATGTATTTTATACTTTGGTTTATGCGTAATAGCGTAATTGATAGGACCCGTGAAACAATACAAATCCATTTTCATCAGAAATCCGGCTTAGATAAAAGGTATTTGATAAAAAAAAAATTATGATCATATTTTTGCAAAAACCTGACAGGTCCAACAACCCATGTAGGAAATATAAAGTTCTTGGAGATGTCTAGTTTTTTATTTTCTGGCGAAACACCAGATAGTTAGAGAAAAATACAATAATTAATGAAATAAGTGAATACTATGTTCTGATAAAAATACAAAATAGTTCTAAAAATTAAAATTGTTTCCTTTTTTTTTTTGAAAAGTTTTTGTAAAATTGGATCTTTTGGTTTTTGCACGGGCCCCTTCAATTACGTCTAAGTGTCTAAAGATACCATATAATGTAACCTATATTATTTTTTTTTATACGCATTTCAGTGTTTTTCACTGGACGTTAAGAACGACGGACCCTGTTTTCTTTGAAATTAAATTGGTAACATTCTTGGAATTGTAAAAAATAAATGGAGAACACTCAACGTTTAACTTACGCATAAGTCATCAGCTACATATTTACCTCGAAAACTAAAGACGTCGTAGGTACACAATATAATTGAAAAAGTCGTTTATTATCGTTACTACGAAAAATTGCGAGTTTATCGGCTCGACGTTCGTCCCCCCCCCCCTTCCACCCTCATTCACTCTTAATTTCTCACTCGCTTTTTTTCCGTCAGATTTCCGTCCACGGGGTTAACACAACAGGGAAGTGGGTACCAATGGGTACCTACAAACTCGGGAAGTTCACACTCACCAACCATAATATTCTTGAGGAAATCAGCGCCTGTCACTTATACGTTATACAACATATGCACTTGTTGGCATGCGATTAATATTTTCGCGAGTATAACGAAATAGCACCAAGACACGGTCGATAGAACACAGTCTATTGTATACCGATCAAAATATTTTTCAGACGGTTTTTTTATAACAAACGAGAGCACGGTGGTTCGCATTTTACTGTAATAATATGGTAATAATATGTGCGTATTGTAAATATTATTTCGAAAAAACGGTTGATGTGATTACGCCGAGATCCTTCACGAACACAGTTGAAAAAAAAAAGATTGTTTTTAACGACCTACCTAGTCGAAATGTAATATTAACGTAAGTTTTATTTTTTCCAACGTGCGCACTTAGGCGGACATAAATCTCTGCAAACGATCGCTGACCGTCACGCGTCGTCCAAAAGTAATATTTTTTTAGTCAATACCTGCAGTTTATATTGTTATATACTATAGGTATATGAAGACTATATAATGCGGTTGTATATTATACATGTTTAGAGTACTTCTAGATATAAATAAAGAAAATAAAGGAAGATGAGAATTTCGCGATGTATAAGAAAATAAACGACCTCTGGTAGAATTTTTTATTCCATTTCAAAAATTTTACATAACTTAGCCACTTAAATATGATAGGAAATTCGATTCTCTAAACTGCTGCTTGATTTTTGAATATTTCCGGATCGTTTCAAAATTATTTGAAAAACCAGATGAAATATTAGCTATTCGTGAGTAAAATTTAAAAAAATGTTTGACTATAAATTATACTTATTGAACTTTTAGAGCTTTTATCTTCGACTTGACAGAATGTGAAAGGTACATATTATTTTCTATTAGTTTACCATACTTACAAATAATAATTTGATCTGTTACAGAAGTTATCAATCCCTGTTCCGCAACCACAAAACACAGTAGGTACGTAGAAAACTACTGTCAAATGAAAAAAAAAATGTCATCTGGTAAATATTTATAAATATAGGGATACCAGACGGTACCAAACAATGGAAATAAGAATATACATTTTTTGATAAATAAAACACACTAATAAATGATAAGAATATTTTGAAACGTTTTGTATTTAATAATTTGTAATAAAAAGTAGTAGACCCTAATACACATTCCGAACGCTATAAAATGAGTTTAAGACCACCTGATTCATAATTATTAAAACATAGCATATACGATATAACATAAAATTGTAATAAAATGTTGATATAATTTTTGCTATTATAAAATTTTTTTGTCGATGTTATACGTTGATTATGTTATTATAATAATATCGAAGTGAGTCTTAGGATAACGCGAGTGAGAATATGGATAACATATTATTTGGATCAAATCGTTTCTAATAAATACACTATATCAGTTGTTTATTTTTTTTATAATAAAATATGTATACTATGTACTATATACTATACATATCCTATGTACTATGTATACATTATACTATATTATACTATGTAATGTAGGTACTGTGTTTCATAAAAATACTATAGTTATATGACTGAAGCGCTTGGAGAATTTTCACCTGTATTGAGTATAAAACGAGTAACTATACATAATATAATATGCTAAGGTTTTTCGTTTAGGAGTTGTTATTTTTTGACATATTTTATTAGCAATATCAATACATTTACGACTGTTGATCCGCCGGCGCGGTGTATAGGCAATTTCGGTACTTCAGCGTGCAGTTTGATTTGGCAATCCGACGGCATCCGAAGGTACTTTCTGATAAAATAATTGATTTAGGAAATATTTCATTATGGCGAAAACTATACGTGCTTATTACTCACGTAGCAACTGTTCAATTACTATTGTTTGAACAACGGGAAATTCGCAGATTTTTAAAAAGATTTATTTTTATTTCGTTATATCAAAGGTAGTTTTCATAATAGTCTATTATCGATTTACAGCTTTAGTACCTATATTTTAATTCAAATTAAATATAGGTACTATACTACATAATATAATTTTATTACCAATGGTAATTATAATTATTTGTATTTATGACTTAAATACAAGGACTGGAGATAAGTGAAATAAATTCGTTCCTTACTTCTTTCTCCTACACACAACTTACCAGAACCACGATAGCAGAATAACGTCTTAATAAAACCATTGAAAGAAAAATTATTTATTTATAGATCAACGGACAGCTCGTATTTTTAATCATTCCCAGTTTCCAAGGGCATATAATAAGTTTAATAACAATATTATACATATTACATATGTATTGCGGTTGTGTGAAAGTTATATAATATATATGAGTATATGACACAAATACACAGAACAATTCAATTTCAAATTTGAGAAATAAAATTGTCTCGGCTATATGAAGAAAAAAACACGACATTTCGTTTCAGGCAATCATAACTCCACATTTAAAATATAATATAACCGTCGTATATATTTATGTATTAAACCGTTTATTATTACAGTTGGTAGTCTTACAACTTATATTTTATACGAGCCTTTTGTACTCACTGTAGAGACGAAAGCGGTATAATAATAGTTAAAGAAATCCATTGCAACGTGTATTATAATAACATTACGATATAAATTAAAATGCGTGGTCGTGGACTTCGTTGCTATATAATGTAATCAACGCATGAAGTGGTCGTCGTACATTTAAGTGCTGAAAAAATAAGAACAAACCATACACTGTGGGAAATCGGGCAGGAAACCACCAAAAGTCCAAACGATAAATCCACGAATGAGCTTAATCCAAAGTATATGAAAAATAAAAAACTATCAAATACCAAAATTTTATCTGTAATATCTACATGATAATATCATTACATACCACTAATCCCGATTGATTCCTCAGGACATGATAATTTTTTTTAGGGCACCTATACTTTAGCCAAACTCAATTTTTGAGTCGGGATTAAAATTCCAAACGTTCTTTTAGGAATTTTTAACTTAAATCCAATGCCAATGTAAAATGAAATTAAGTTATTCACAAAAAAAAAAAAAATACATGAATGAGGGATATAAAATATTTTAAATTATAGTATAAAGAAATAAAACAAAATATGATGAAGGTTTAGTATAAGCGGAACAGCCGTCCGCGATTGTACACGATATTGTGTATTTAACGAAATTAATGTCAATAAACCAAATGTATATTAAATGTACTAAAAAATAACAAATAAAATACCAGCTCAGTTCATTTTTATAGGTCAACTAAAATGCCAAGAACGGGTCTGTGAAGAAAAAAACGAAATAAAAACAGCATAAAAATACGTAGCATACATTTTTCATCATCGAGGAAGTTCCATTTTTTCTCCACCTCCCTTCCCTTTGATGTGTATTTCCACTTTCGACGGTCTATTAACGGCTGTATATGGTTCGTATATAGTCACTAATGCTTGTATAAAAATAAATTCTCATCATACGTATTATAATAATTATTATTATTATTATGTAAAAAGTACAATCGCATATTTTACTTTGAAACGTTCATTATTTTTATTTGTGCGCGTACTTTGTTTTACCGTCGAGAGAAATAAAAATGTAGCCGCGTTACCAAGCAGACAATAATATCGTGCGGCGATGATTTAAAATCGACAATTCCCACCGCCGTTGGAAATGTTGTTCGGTTTGCGTCGGGTAGACGTTACTATATACATGCCATGCCGCGGAATGGGCACACTCTCCAACAGCGTTTACCAATACAAATATACGCGTCTTGCTTACCACAATCTCTACGGTACAAGATGCATGTAGGGCTTGTTCCAGAATCCATAGGGTGATATAACTGATTTACAGACGTACACGTAATGGGAAACTGTGTTTTTCCGTTGTACCGTGTTAATTGTTAACTTTATGGAAAAACGGGGAAACGTGATGACTCCCCCTGTATGCATATGTACCTATTTCAATACTCTATAAATTACAAAGGTAGATTTTCTTCTGATATTTCCCAAAGGGTGGTGTGTGTGTTTCTGAGTCGTTGTCTTTGTCTGTTAGACTGTGTCTGCGTGCGATGGTGTGGTGTATTGGTGTTAATTATTCATACCGCATTTCTAAGGTCAGAGGTAAAAGTCAAAACGATGGTTGTTTGCATATTCCCTATCGTTTAATTATGGAGGCTTTAAGGTTACAATAACGTAAAATCCATCCAACGTCGACTTAAAACAATATTTACCTCCACGCTACGCACGATGAGTGTAGGTACGAAAAACTACCAGAGTTCTATACATTGAAAAACGATATTTACATTATAACGATTAAAGTCATTCATAGTAACTACTTAAATGAAGTTCTAAAAATCTAAATATTAAATTATTTTTCTTTTTTTATATAGTGGTATGTCATGATATTCTATAAATAGTATCCTTAAATAAAAATTCAAAATGTATAACAGACGAATAAGCAATATAATATTCAGTGTTTAATTATATCTACCTACTTCAATGTTAAAGTAGGTAATATATTATTTTCATATAAAAATCGTATGTGGGGGTGCTGGGGTAATGTACGTTATAATACGCGTTACAAAAATGTAATCTAAATCTATGAAACAGAAGGATTAACTATGTTAACCGAAAATGGACTATATTTTAGCATCATCAAAAAAATGTTTTCATTTCTATTTCATAATTGAAAATTTGAAAATGTTGTATATTTAACGTGTTTGAAAATAAAAATGGAAACTACTCTTATATTTTATTATAGCTTAATTACCTACTAATATTATAGTAATATAATTGTATTAATAAGGTTAGCTTTTGAATCTCAAAATATTAAATAAAATAATTGATTAATATTAACTGCAATGTATATAGTTAAAATAATGTTAAACGTAAACGTATATAGAAATATAGTTAAGATAATGTTAAATGTAAATTTCTATAGTTAAAATAATGTTAATTGTAAATGTAAATTAACAACTATCCAACCCTTTGCACACCAAATAACCCATGTTGTTGAGAGTTTTTTAAATAAAAAAATAATAATGAACTGTACCCAGTAAAAGCACAAAGAAGAACCTTTAAAATCGAGTTACTCAACATATTAATAAAAAATTTATTATAATGTAATATACTGCATATTTAATTCCTGGACAAGAATTTTTAATTTTATTAATTCATTACGATGAAATAGGTACAATACGATAATCATTGAAGTAAATAATTTAAAAGTTTTTCACGATCAAACTGAAGTAGTTGAAATACAAACAAAATTCTAAGTTTTTAAATAATAATAGTACACAATTTCCACTAGTCAGCAGTTAAAACAGTTATAAAATTAAAAAAATATTTGACAAAATTATTGAGTCTCAATATTGTTTTCAATAACAATTTCCAGGTCTATGCAGTTGGAAATAATGATGATAACAACAATAATAATAAAAAAAAACTTTTTCGCTCGGGTCTACATTTGTTTTTTGCGTCCTTCGGATCCATATCTGTCTCGTTTACCCAACATCGAAGATTATAGCGACACCAGCAGCAGTCACTGAAGTCGTTTGCTGTATACGAGAATACGGTATTGCGTCCAAAATTATCGGCTCATCAATCACGTCACATTTCGACGTATGTGTACACACTTTTAAACATTTCTTGGCGATACGAGGACCTTATCTCCAACTCCAGAATAATCGTTATTGAATATATGTATAACGAAATATATTTTATTACACATCAACCCTGTCCTCTCCCTCTGTAGCTTTTTACTTCCAACGCGTATAGTTTGTACCTACAACAATATGATAATATTGTACGCTATAATAGCCTATGGCACGGGTTTCTGGTCAAAACGATCAGACGTTGTCGACATGCAAAGAGGCGAGATTAAACTCATTATCATAATATGTACAGAGTATACAAATTCAGGAGACGAGATACGATGATATCCGGATATCTCATTGGAAATAGCTCCCGAAAACATGCAGGGTGCTACGCGTTTCGTACCCAATTTATTGTATATTTTTAGGTACTTAATATAATATGCATTTTGTTATATAACGGCTATGTATTTTTGTTCTTCGAATGTGTCTTAAACATAATATCAATTTGATTAACGGTGCGATACATTGAGTTAGCGCAATTTCTTCCGACATTTCAGTACGATATATATTGTATTTTGTTAGACAATGATTCGAAATACTAAATGTCTAAATGGTAATTCTGTAGTATAATTAGAATGATAGTAAGAATTTACATTTTCTCGGTAACAACAATAGATCAAACCACCCACTACGTTCCCATACCTCGTATTGGCATTCCGTTCGGTTTCCAAATTGTTTAGTGGTAGCAGGTTGAATATTTTGAAGTAGAATATTATTATTATTATTATTATTATTACGCCCTTGAAATGAAAACTTTTGATTCACTGCAAGTTTGATGATTACAACGAGAAACGATTCAATTGAAGCTAGACGAAATGTGTGAATTAATGACAACTTCTGTTGGATTTTCGATGGCGATGTTATAAACTCTGTTTTCATTGAAGTCAACACGAACCACATATTTAAAATCTAAACTTGAATTTTAAAAAATAAAAAGGTTCAAATTTATTTAAAATAGCTATTAAACTATTCAATAAACATATTATTAATCCTTACACACTCTGAGTACTTAATAAAACGATAAATAATGAACATTAATATTGTTTAAGTAAAAACTATAATAATATAATTTTTTTGATTTGGCTTATTCATGTAACCAATGGGCAATTATTAACAAATTAATGTATTAGTTATTAAATAGCTGAATAATCATAATATAAAGTATATAACTATAAAGTTTAGTCCTTAATATGTGTTATTAATCTGACGTTTGTATTTCCAATTATGTACCTTTATTTTATTTATTATTTTATGTTAATGACTATATGTTATAATTATACATAATCTTATAAAACTGTTTTAAAATGGAAAAACTTGTTCTTTTACCTGAAAAAAAATATAGGAACCATGTTGTATTTATTTATTTATTTTTTTTTTTTAATATAAGTATTTGTTCCGTTTAGAACGAAACTGTTAAAAATTTAATTTTGGTTAAAATTTTGAGAATTTTGTAACATAACTTATTTTAGAAAATATCTCAAATAACGATTTTGTCTAATCTAACGTTTTTTTATTATTATTATTATTATTATAACACTGTGGCTGAGTACCTACACGTACTTGTACACAAACACTGATTTTTATTGACAAATATTTGTGTGAGTGTTTGGAAACGATATAGGATTTGATGACGACGGCGTGTTCAAATTTAATCTATTCGAAATGTTGTAGTGATTTATAAACTACGAGTCGACAACTGGAAATAAATTTTGCTGACTTCTCAGTGGGGTAATTCCCTGATCTGTCTGTATATATGGTGGTTTCGAGATGACGCGTGTGATAAAAAAAAAAATGCGCACGACCGAAAAAAATAGACCTCGTCTACTAACTGGTCGTAGTCAAATGCAATATATCATCAAGATGAATAAAAAAAAGACAAAAACAATCAATACTTTAAAAGTGCGACGATGTCGTGATCCGAAAAATATATTTACGGAATACTTAAATGCGTTTATGAAATACCTATTTAAGTTCCAATTGTTAGATGTAGGTATTCACATTTTCTAATACCTACCGTGATGTACAAAAACTACGAAAACAAATTTTCACACTTTCATAATTTATTAGTTTTATTATTTAAACAACCTAATATTATCATAACATTTTCAAAATTACAATCCATAAACCATGTGAAAGCTAGAGTTAACCATAACTTACTAGTCATAAAATAACTAACCAATAAAATCAAAAAATACCACGAAGATTTTGCCATTTTGATTTAAAGATAATATTTTCTTATATTATATACTATACAGAGTTTCATAAAAAAATCACTTAATATATAATGATTTAATAGTGAGTTAATGGTCCCTTAAACTTGATTTAGTGGTCCATGAGCCATGGTCTATGATTGGTCCATTAAAATAATATATATTTTATTCAGCTTGGCATTTTTAGGTTATTTATTTTATATATCGTTAGAATAAATTTTTAAAACTATTTTCAAATTAATAACAATAATTCTTCTGAAAAATCAATTTTTCAGAACCAATATTTCATACGAGTTAGCATTAAATAGTTATTGTTTGCTGGAATTTGTTTTTATTAAGTTTGTTCAACTAACAATAAAATTATGAAGTAGTAATAGTTCCTATTATAATTAATGTTATAAATATTTATTTTCGTTTAATTTAAAACAGAAAAAAAAGTAACATCGACTATTCAAAAATATATAATTATTTTAAATATTTTATTTAAAGTTAATCATTGAGAAAAACTATTTTACCTACCTATATATTATTATTATTATCAATCATACGTTAGGAGAGACTCAATATTTACATTAACTTCAAATTGTATTAAATAAAACTTTGATCATTATCATAAATATCTTTTGTAACATTACAGCTGTTTTTGAAAATCTGATACAAGAACAGATTTTTAAATGAATGATTTTAACCAGAAGTACCAGGTTCTGTATTATATTTTTTTTAATACGGACCCGCAATTTAAGATTAAATTATTGTGTAATGCGCGTATACGGTTTATTCGACGATATCTTCGAATTGAACCTGCGCTGTTGCTAAATTGCTGTTAAAAATAATACGTATTTATTGTATAATGCATTTAGTATCTGGTATTACTGCATATAATATGGTTTATATAGAATTCACACGACCTTCGTATTGGCTGTATTTTCGAATTACTGGAAAAATAACATTAAAACTATAACGTGATACGAGATGATATGAAATAAAATTATTTTACAGTCTCTTTTACGAATACCGTAATATAAGAATTCCACACTGCATGGTCCTATATATTGATATCCTGCACCGACGCTTTATTAGATTGTCGAGTTTCAAGTGTAAAAATATCCTTATAACTTATAAGTCGTAACTCTCAGAATTCGCCCATTTCGTCATAACTTCATCAACCATAATTGGGAACACGTCTGAGTAACCTATATAATAAAATAATAATAAATCTAATAGTAAGTACAATAATGTTTTCGGTTACTACATAATACACCTAGTTTGGAACTTTAGTATTATTCATTTTATATAAATCGTACGCACAAAATCGTCCTATGTCGTGTCCAAACAACCCTAGTATAACTACATGAATTAACCATAGTAGAATATTCCATGATTATTACGGCGTTTAAAATATCACTGGCATAATTCAGTTGTAGTAACAACTAACAACTTGAATATTATATATATCTACAAATAATAATACTTCCAGTGTTTCCCCTAATCTGAGATACAAATTGTACCAACATTGATTAAATATCGTATATTATATACGTATTCAATTTAAAAAATAACATACCTATTATCCAAAGTTTTTTCCCGATGATGAACGAATTAATAACATACATCGTTTAAAATAAAATATAAAAACTAACCCAATAATAGCAATAGTTTGAAATTAATAACATGCTATCTTTAAAATTAAAATGTATAGCTGTGTGTCAGTTTAATTGGAAAGCATATATTATAATTGAATGTATTTTAATGTATTTTAATGAACTTATGTAAATATAATATGTAAAATATAATGCACCCATAATGCAATTTATTATATGAATAATATAATATTAAATTATAAACAACTACCTACCTAATATATAGTACCTATCATAATGATCAATATTCTGATTTCTGACGTTGTTGTCTCGTAGGTACATACATAATATTATTATATTTTACTCTCCAAATATTTTATGCGGAGAAACACTACGACAGAACGTCGGTTTATTAAATCTGGTCTATGATTTCCCGTCTCATATTTATCTTGTAACGCAGTGTATTTAAACTGCAGTATTTTTATCTTTATTATAAATTATTTGCTGCGTCTGAATCGAGATTAACGATTTCGTTACACTGAAAACGTACTTTGAAGAAAATATAAATAGGCAAAAATAAGCACCGATTAACGGAAACGAAACTCCGGAGACTGGAAAAGATTTCATTTAGCAAAGTAACTTTTTCCAAGATTATAGAATATTTTCTCCTGCTATATTAAATTATAGTCGGGTCACGTGCTCTGTCAAAAATACAAAAATGTATTATAACGTTGTCGGCGTAAAAGTAGTGTCCTTATTGTTTCTTTTCTAATTTAATGGAAACTGACGTCTTTTAAACATATTTGCATGAATATTCGACATTAAGTAAAAAAACCTCTTCAAAATTGCAAATAAAATGCAAATCATGAAACTTTAGTTTTACGTTTTTGTACCTGCAACTAAAAATGCAATAATTGAGTTTACTTTTAATTTGGTATGTCATAATATGTATTATTTAGGATTATGATTGAAGCACGAGTATTAACTTGAAATATATACACAAATACAAAAGTCAAATTATTTTAGTTAAATACAAAAATATATTCGCATAATTTGAATTTATAATATTAACATTTTTATTTTTAAGACATTTTTTCAAAAATAATGTTTCTCGTTATTTAAATTTAAAAAAAACTCTTTATAATATCATAAAATAAACTTCAGTCTAAACGAATAAGTATTGTATACGAGCAACTATGTACACAATAAATTAAATTAAGTGTTTCAATAAAAAAATATTATATCTACCTATCATATTATTTGGTAACTTATTATAGAATTTGTTAATAGAAATTATATTTTAATTTGTATCTATAATATCAACGATAACAAAAGCCGTTTGATATGCGTTTATTGAGTAACTGAAAGAATTAATTACCTACACTGAAACTATCTTTATAGTATCTTGATGACTTAATTATAACGTTATAGCTTTTCATCATAGTTTAATCCTTCTCTGATTTTGGCTGGAATAATACACGTTGAAGTAAAGAAAAGTGACTAAAACTTCAAATTCGCATTATTAATATCTATGGACTATGAACATTGGCTAAAACTTAATTAATTATTTAAGCTCTATATATTATTATCAGCCAAGTGCTATTTTTTTCTCCACAGCTCATTGTTAAAAACTTTTCTTTTCTTTTTAGTCTTGTAAAATAATATGCAGGTGCATATTATAACAGTATTAAGTCGTTCAACACCGAGTGGGATTTACATCATGCAGTTAAAAAATTCATCTGTAAAAATCCTGTACCGTATCGTGTTCAGTTGAAACTTTAAAGTAAGTATGTTTTTGTGAAATGATGACATGGCAATAATATGACGTTATATCATACGAGACGCTTTTTAATTGAAATACTTTGACACTTGTTAATAAATATCATCGTAATGCCGACGTAGGAATAATAATGTAATATATTATTATCATACCGACTCAACCGCATTCAGAAAATCTGAACCGACACTCGTCAAAAGTATTTTTACAAAATGAGTAAATTCAACCGAATTCAACGATCTATAGTTAATATTTGAATATTTCTAACTAAAATACATTACAATATTGAGTCGTATATACCAACAGCATGGAGCATAGAAAAACTAGCATTTCGGTACGAAAGGTATAGGTACAGTACTACAGTATACACTATATAATATGTAATATAATAATATATAAATATCATATTATATGCATCGATGTCTAAGATGCAGAGAATTTTGTTCTAAAAATTTCAATTACTCGATAGTTAGAAACCGGCTTTTGATAAGAGGAGATTTGTTGATTTTTAAAGGTTTTACTAGACATACACTTAAGACAATTAATTTTTTGTTATCAGTTATGAAATATAATAACTAATAGGTAAATGATTTGAAAAATACAAACAACATCTCGTTAGAATTGGCTAATGCTATTGAGGCGTACATAATTTATTTAGTGTAGTACGAGTATATTTTTATCTAATGTTACTTTCTACTAACTTAGTCATACATATCACATTGCATACTTTAAAAGGGCCACATCCGTTGAATTATAAATATATAAATAACACACTGTAAATAATTTGTTTTTGACATGTTTAGAAATATTTGATGTGTTCTAGTTATAATATACATTGTTTGGACATACGGTGCGCTATTTTTTTTGCGGTAAGTCGTATTTGTGCATCAGAAGTTCATATATAATTAATCCAAATGGTCAAAAATTTAAGTCGGTAAAATATGGAAAACAGAGGTATACTCTTAAGTAGTCATATCTCAAGATCGATAAAATAATTTAAACAAGAAAATAAACTATTTTCAGTTCCTTAGCCACCGGGTCATAATAATATTAGTCTAACAGTTGTGTGCAAGTAAAACCAAAAAAAAAAGAGATAATTAAATATCTGGAATATATAAGCCCCACGCGAACACTGTGACCGATATTCGCATTCGACTTTTAGTAGATCACCATTTGTTCAACTATTTCAACTGTACACTGTAAGTATGCATAATGGTGTTCTGAAGAACATTTAAACAGCTACAGCTACAGACTGAGGCATTCGCAATTTGTATTACAGCGTGATGGCTTTTAGTTACCCACTCCCACACACTAGACATTAATTGCTCAGAGTTTACACTGCACATTTATGTCAACCGCGTGCGTTGTGCATATGTACATAAATATTGTGTTATATTATACACATGTGTACACTGTAAAACCAGTAAAAATTTGAAAATCCAATTTTGAATGGCCACGGCGTCCGTGCTCTACAAGCCCTAACATATAGCCGGGTGAACTTCTAAAATACAAAAACTCTGTCGTCATAATTACGGTTTTATAGGAACATAAAAGAATTTATCCACCACAGCGTCGGAAAAACCCGCGTGGCTTTTGTTTCATACTCATCGGCGGTGGCCTGTGGCTTGGAGATTTATTCATGGACCAGTGCGCAGCATCCGGTGGGCATCGTTGCGTATAATTTCCACCCGCCATCCTATTCCCACCCTCACACTGCACCACCACTTCAATTCCCCTCCAACGGTTCACCAACGTCACACCCTACCGGGGTCTCGAAGCGCCGGCGAGGAAACTTATGCAAGTGCATAGTGATAATAATAATAACAAAAAAAATAATAAAAACAATTTTAAATAGCTAAACAAAAATAAAACTAAAATACGACGCACATCATCATACTCGTTGGTAAACAGTCACGTCGGTTTTATTTTGCATCGTAAATGAGCGATAATCCATTCCCTTTGGCTGCAGACGTCTAATAAAGAGTTAAATTGCTCGTACCCCGATATCGTTGTTAAACAATTTGGCGTCGTTCGAAACAACAGGTGCAGCATTATGCAACTCGTCTCAACTCGTGGTCCGAAACAAATTTAAAAATACACGCAATCGTAACAATAGAACTGAAGAATCTGGTTTAAGAGCGCGGTCGAGTGCAGGTAGAAGTGAAATTGTGGTAAAATAATTAAGATTTTTTATGAAAAAAAATTCACCTCATAATATACGAATAATATGTATAAGCTGCGTCGAGTGTATCTCATTTTGTGTTGATTCACTAAAAAATAATACAGAATATTAGTCCCTGCTTAAACACATTCAAACTAAATACCTTCAGTTAGTGGCAATTTTTTTTAAGAATAAATGTACAATCAATTCAAAAATTATGTACCTAAGTACAATTTACCGTGGAAAGAAAACATTACAATTGACAATACTATGCTAAATGTCAACGTGATATCAAATTTAAAACTTTAGATGAAATAACAACTTAACGTTTTTTTAAGTTATAACTTATTAATTAATAGTTACAGAACTTAATTTCCTTTGTTGATATCCTTTGGTTTATTCATATTATAATTATATGATTATTAAAATCTCCCATGCATTTTGGCATGAAATAGTCGGTATGATATTATTATGAAATCTTTTATGAGTCAACAAGATTGTGAGATATTAAAGGAACTTTAAAATAGAGAAAATAAAAGTAATTATTTGATATTAAGAACGTTATATTGTTGTTGTTATATTCCAACTGAATTTTTATTGGACAATTTCGCCACTGGAAATCACCCATTTTTCTTCACTTAAAAATTCACCACGCTAAGTCTACCTCGTACTTTTCAAATGAGGTCACGTCTACGATGCTCGCATTGCCGGAAGACTTTGTACGTGTACATATGAGTATGCGAGGTGTGCTTGTATGTGTGTGTGTACACATGCTTAGTTACCCCTTATCGATTAAACGTGTGTTTGCATATACGCACGGCACATATACCTACTTAAGCACATCCGAAAACCCCGACGAAAACCTCATCGGCATCGTCTCTTCCCTTCTCGCTTAACCATAGTCACTCACCCTCCTAACTTTCCCTGTCATCTGCTGCCCTTTAATTGACTAGGTGACTTTTCAGTCCTTTGCGCTACCCGAGAGTTATTGTCTCTATTGTGGCATGGCCTTTGTTTACTCCCCTCTTCCCCTCCCCCACAACATTCCTGACCACCACAACTAATGCCGTCGATCCTCGCTCGGTTGCAAATGATCTTGGCGATGGCTCCGACATTTATATCCGACAAACGACGTTGTAGAGCCTCTACTGGTATTCATAGTCGTCACGAGCGGGAGACGGGAAGAAAAGTGGGATGTGACGTTTCGATATTAACGTCGTTTATAAGTCAGAAATATTATGCGAGGTATATACACCTACGAGCTCATCTATTTATTACACTTATTGCAGTACGTTCGCCACACCACCCTCGCTACGACGTCCCCCAAACAGTTTCCGCTTCTAGATATATCTATATCCTAAGGCTATAGCCTTCATTACAACTGAGGATAATAATTTTTTTTAGAATGAAAACTTGTTTGAAACACCACCATAGCATTTTTGATCGTGTACAAAAATAGTAGATATTTTATTGTAAGCTTTTTTCAGTAATATTCCAATATTACTGACATAAAATGTGATATTATATTAATAATAATTGTTTTATTATAATATTTCGTATCAGTAGATCAAAGCGCTCTAATAAATTAAATATGAATTATGTATGTATAAGTGTAAATAATAAACATACACATAATAATATGCCATTTTTAAATGAATATATAACATAAAGCGTATAAAATGAATATTAAAAAGTTATTATATTATATTATTAGGGAATTGTGGCCTCTGCTCGTTTCATTTGCCAACTACCACCTTCAGCTCATAACTGTAATTTGTACCAGGTTTAATTAAATTGTTTATCTCTTATAATTATTGTAAAATATTTTATTTTTATTTTTTCATAAATAAGTAGTAGGTATATTCATAAAATATCAACTTAAAAATATTCTAATCCTTTTTTATATACGTAATAGAGAGGGTTAACATAATATTATTATTAAAGAATACATTTCTCTGTACCTATATTACATATACATTGAGCCATAAAAAGTTTAAACGATCAGAGACCAGGTATTATCGATTATTTAGAATAATCTTAGCGCGGAAAAATATATTTAATCAAGTAAAAAAAATACCAAAATCTTATAGTTAGTTATCTTTACTTATAATAATTTAACGTACCTATAAAATTGTATTCTTTTAAATATTATCATAAAGTTAGGGTAAGATCACGAACAATTATGACTTAAATTTTTTTGTAGGTACGTCCTTAATGATACACTCCAAGCTAAAAATGTATTTCAATAGCATACATATCTAAATAACTAGTTTATAGTTTGAATTTGTTACTATTTAGTCCATTATTTAACAATAAGATCATTTTTTGGTAATTTTTGTTCATTATTATAATATATTATTATTAATTAATTTATTCGTATATTCCACTAATCGGGAGAAAAATCATGAATTTATATTATGCAGTAAGAATATGATACCTCGAAGATCTATGAATAAAAAATCCATCTCTTAAACTTAACTAACGTACTTACTAGTATTTATGAACAATTTAAAATAAGGTACACAAATCAATTTTCAATCAAATTACAAATATTCTAAAATGTCATCATATTTATTTCATAAACATTTTAGATTATTATTATTTGTTGTGTATAAAGACACTTCTTGTTCTAGTATAAAAAAATCATCCAATAATGAACTTCGAGATAGGTTTCTGGTAGACAATTGTATCTAGTTTATACGTAAGTGGGTCGAACAAAGAAATTTGTCAGCACCTACTTTTTACACTTACAACATTAGTTGGAATTATAATAGTTCCGTTTAAACAATTGTTTTGTAACTATAATTGACAAAAATTTAGGCAACCTCCGCTCAGAACCTTTTTCCATCGAACTCGTACATGATGATATTTTCTCATTGAATTAAAACTTAACAGATCCATTACAGTGTCATAAAACGACTGTAAAAAAGCAAAAACGATTGTAAAATAATTGTTTACAACTTCGGTATGCCTATATGCTATGCAGTTCAATGACTGTCAAATCCACTGAAAACACAGATTAGTTTTGAATAAGCACAGTGCATTATTATTTCACAGCCTATGCGTTAGTGGATATTTATCAAAGACACCGAAATCGTGTTGGTGTTGACACCCCCCCCCCCCACACATACCCGCAGCGATAACACTACACGGATCCTTAAAAGTTCGGTACGTATTGGTGTCCAATTGAGAAAATAAAGACGTCTGAGTGTACTCGATATGTTAGACGTATTGATTTTCTCCCAATAATAATGTTATTTACAGACAGGACTCAGCAGGAGTATATTATATACATTGTATAGATTTAAAGTAGATATTATGAACATTGTATGTACACGTTACACATCAAAACAAATACGTCATATTACTATATTGTCCGTAAAATAGACACTTGAATAAACAGTGCTACTCTAAAAATACGATTTCATCGGATGCGATTTGAAATTTAACACCATCCATTACAATGACCCACTTCTAACCTATTGTACAGCAGAGCGACACCCACTTGCTCACTTTTTATTTTTTTTTTGCATTTACATCAAAAGTGAAATAGTGCATTATTTACGTTTGTTTTTATAAATGTGAAAATTGTCGATTTTAAATAAATGAACTCCATCCATAAAGTTAATGTTATACTCCAAGTAACGTAAAAACTTCACATTAGTATTCCGCTCGTGTTTTGCAGAAAAAGCGTACTCGGGTAAAATTTTTAGACTGAAACATGTTTTTAAAGAAAGTGCGCGGGGATGAATTCTCTAGTTTTCCATCGTACAAGTCAAACGGTAAAATAGTTATAACGAAACTTGCTTCTTTATTATTTGCATATAAACGTATGTTATTATAAAATGTATATAACACGCATTATATACCGAATACATTTGTACACGCAACACACTGCTTGCCGACTACATTATTAAAAATATGTTAATATTAGAACAATCGTATTGTTTAATTTATATTATAAATTTTAATATATTATAACTTAGTTTCAACGTTTCAGAATTGAATGCTACTATACATAAACTTGGCATATAACACATATCATATTTTAGTGTTCGCACAACAATTGTAAAAAAAGCTAATATTTTATTATTATTTTAACCGTAAGTGGTAAATATTCCAGATAATAATACATTCTAATATGCATGATTAACTATAATTTAACTTATGACATATTATAATGTGCTAGATATTGTGATTGCTTTAAAAAATAATATATTTCAGTAATTATAGACACCCGATATTCATAATATAGTTTTGATGATAGTTTTTTTTTTGAGAGATTGTGTCTTAATTTATACAAAAAAATAATAATACCTGTACGTTACGTTCGATAATACATTTTCTTGGGTTATTTATCTAAGTAGTCATATTTAAGAAAAGTTAGAGGAGAGAGATACCATATTATATATTACAGTTTAAACAATAATATAATATTGAACCGGAGTAAACGTCATAATATACTATGTACTCGTTTACGAATATAATCAAATACGATACTGAAAACGTCATATCGTTTTGTCATTTGCGAATTTATAATAAAATAGTATAATATTATGTACCTACCTAGGTAATATCAAAATATTGTTTGGTAAAATACAATACATTTTCTGGCTAACCGAACACCAACATGTCCATTTGATCGTCCTGTCCGTTATATTCATAGATCTCCAATAATGTTTTTCCCAAAACTTTTGGTACATGACGTATCTATTTAATTAGTACAACGAGTCTCGATCATTCATTGATAAAAGATAAAGGGTACATAATGCAAATCCGTTTTAGTTAAGACTAATAAGTAAATATGCAGTATAAACTTTGAAAATTATTTTACTAATGAAATAAGTAGTATCTCCATCGTACATACTGCTTTATTCTCTAGGACATGCTACATTGCTACATACATGTACATACCTAATGTATTATCCACTAGTATTTGAAAATATTTTAGTTGGTACGGCATTTTAAAGGCATTTCCAGTAGAGTTACGGTGTTTTTCTTAATGAAAAATATTTGGAATTATGCAATTAATAATTATACCGAATATATGAAATAACTTCAATTTTTAAAATTTGACACTTACTGCTTGTTCCGTAATAGCAAAGAATAGGTAGGTACCTAGCTAAAGGAATGTAAGTATTTTATTTTTGTTCTAAAAACCTATGATATTTCGATTATAATAATTTAAAACTGAACGAGACAGCGTTGGCAGTATTTTAAAATGACTACCACTACAATAATAATATTATAAGGCGCAACATCTTTAAATGAATTTACATGAAACATAAATATTTGTAATATCGTGCATAAGGGGTAACAAATTCGCAAAAAACTTGATGACACTAATTTTAGTGTAGTATATTATAGCGAACAATCACTTGTTAAGGTCTTTTTATATTTTAGTTTATTTTAAGGTTTTTGTACACAGGTTCAAATAACGTGTTATTTTCTTGATAACTATTTTTTTAGGGACTAAAAGCGGTGATGCGTTGGGAAATGTTGATGTTTTTTTACGCAGTGTGTTAGAGTGACAAGTATAATATCATCATAATTATGTCTATATGCGTTTGGAATCCATCGTGACAGAAACTTTTGCTCATTCCGGACATGATATGAAAACTCATTTTTAACAAACCAATTTATGAATTTAAACGATAACAATGTCTTTATATCTACTTGATCGACTTTTCCAAGTTTTTTATATTGTTCCACTAAAGTCTAAGAAAATCAATTGTCAACGATAAGAAACTCAAAATTTGTAATAGTATTACTCTACTTTCTAATTTTAAAGAAGTAAAAAAAAAATTGGTAGTGTTGAACCATAGTACCTAGACTTTTTCGTCAACTTGTCAAATCAAAGTGACAAATTGAAATTCCTGATGAATTCCTATCACATTACAGTGCATCGATCCCGCCTGTGTTGCCTCAATCTTACAAACAAACACTATGGAAAATGTACGTTCAGACAGAACAGTTTTGAGTTGGTAGCTTTCATGTAAGAACTAATTGATCTTGTACTTAAAGTGAAGAACATTATACGTAGTTTCATAATTATATTTTAATTTCAAGTGAGTACATAATGATCATTTTAAATTTTAATATCTTACTTTCTCTTAATTCGCCGATATTAATTTTTACTTATCGACAAAACTTGTTTTAGTTAAAAAAGAAACAACCTATCATTAATAACAACTATAGGTATATATTACAATGCATACGAATGAATACTATTTAATGAACCGTACTATAATATTATAAGAGACTATTCTTTATTATCCACCATATGTTTATATATATATGTGTGTGTGTGTGTGTGTGTGTGTGTTTAATATCTAAACCACCGTGACTCGAGATCGGTTGACGTTATGTCAATATCATTTAAAATAGCTCAAAATAATAGCTCTGGGCAATTTAATCCAAATAATTTTCTATAATATTGAATTTCAATGCTCTCGCCTACGCACGTATGTAACTACTTATTTTTTCCTAGAATATTGACTGCGATACCTTTGTATAGAAAAGAAAACACAACTACGCCAACGAATGTTTCAGGACATTTTAGGATAAAAATAAATCATTCGTTGCGCGTGGCTAATTTCCACACCACTCTAAAAGAACGTCTGAAAATAGCTGAAATACTATCGACAAGCGGCATTCGACAACAACCAATATTATATACCAGGGATGGCAAATCCATGGCATGAGAAAAATTAAAATATTTTTACTAAATATATTATATAATATATATAATAGGTAAAAATATAAACCAAATATCAATGAATTAGCATCAAGTATTCAACGACAAAAATCTAATCAAGAAAGAAAATACATGATTAACAAAGTAATATAATTATAATATTATGTACCTAAACAACCATTTTTATATTAATACATTAATTATACAATAAAATTACGATATTGAATATAATATTTTTCATGGTACGCTTGAAAAATAAAAATAAGGTAATTTGTACACATTGTGTTTAAAAGGTTGTCACCCTTGTTATATATACCTATCAGTATAATATCACTAACCCGTATGATGTAAATTTATATTGACTTCGGGCAAGGATGATGATATTTTTTTTAATATCTTAGATAATATTTTGCTTTAAAAATTCGTTTCAATATCATGCACTTTTTCATTGGTATTTTAAACCATTTTTAATCTCTAATTGCTGTTTGACAAAAAAAATCTTAGGCTTATTTTTTTTTCCAATTACTCCATATCATGTCAAATTTTACAATTCAACATAATATTTGTAGTCGATACCAAAAAATATTTTAACAATATTTTAGACTTTTTGAACTATAGAATATCATAAATTTAAATTTTAGTCTAATTTGTATCGATGTTGCGATAATTAGCACTCATAACTTGTGGTATATGTAGTGGCGTTTTTCCTCCGTCCTCCGTTTTTTATCAACTATTATTATTTAAAATGTAAATTATTTAAACTCTTGAGCTCTTGAACCATTATATAAGCTCATAAGACATTTTTTAGATTCTGAGCGGAGCGATGAATGTATTGGTTTTACAATGATGTGTGTTTTTTTTTTTATTTTTTTTTTTATTTTTGTGTCTGTCATCACGTTTTAGGACAGAAAAAATGCTTCGATTTTCTTCAATAGTACCTTTCTGATAGGAAAGTGAATCTAGTTGGTACTTTGGGGGGTCAAAAGTCAAAATTTCCCAGTAGTTTTCATGAGCGCCTGGAAAAACAAATGAAAAATTATGGGAAAAACGGGAATTTTTACGGAAAACCAATTTTCGACAAAATCGATTTTGGTTTTGGTATAACTCTAAAAGAAATGACCGTAGAGACATGAAATTTTGACCGAATGTTTATATAGGCATCTACTACACACCCTAGCATTTCAAAAATATTCTGACTTATTTTGAGCTGTTAACGGACATTTTCAGTTTCCAATTTTTTTAGTTTTTTTTTCTATAAATGTCAATAAAATTTATTTGTTGGGTAAAAAATCTTGAAAATTTAATAGTAGGCTTCTAATATATAGTTTCAAAGGCAGATGAAAAATATTGAAAATCCGTAGTCACAATTTTATTTATATGTAATCAAAGTTCAAATTTTGACAAAATACGTAAAAATGACGAAAATTTGCAATTTATTTTGAGTTAGAAATTAAATCTAAGATTTGAAAATGTAATACAAGATTCCTCATAAGTTTCCCTAATTTTATCAATAAAAAAAAGTTTATAAGCAAGTCATAAATTTTGCGAGCATTTTAAGTTCAAATTTGTACAAGATTAGATATTCACTGATTTCATGTAGCGATTTTCTTATTTTGTTGCAATTCAAAACAAATAGATGCATGAAATTTCACTGAATGTTTATATAAGCTTCATTTCTATGGGCACCATTCAATTTTGAAAATATTTTGATTTGTTTTGAGCTGTTTACAGACATTTTTAGTTTTCATTTTTTTTAGTTTTTTTTTTTATAATTGTCAATAAAATTTTATTTGGTGGGCCAAAAAGTCTGAAAATTTAATACAAGCTTTCTTATATATTGTTACAACATCAGTTGAAAAATTTAAAAATACATAGGCACGATTTTTTTTTATAAGCATTTAAAGTTCGAATTTTGACAAAATTTGTCAAAATCTCGAAAATTATAAATCATTGTAATTAAAAATTATAAAATGTTCAGTTTTTATAACTAAGTGTTGAAAATTTAAAACAAAAATTCTCATAAATAAATCATACTGTAACCAAAAAATCTAAAAAATATATCAACACATTTATTTTTTACAGACATTTTAATTTCAATTTAGACAAAATTTCATATTTAAACCAAGAATAATGATTTTAGTTATTTTGATATAATTTAAAAATATTATTTGTTGGTATATGAAACTTTTAGAATATATTGTTATATTTTATATACACGCAATGGCATTTTAAAATATAATTTTTTTGAGAAAAATGAATTTAACCAACTATAGTAAATACTAATGCCTATAATACTAAAATGAATTACTTTATTCACAATAATATCATCAAATACATTTAGACTTAGTAAGATATTATAGACTGACTGACCGTCTTCGCTCAGAATCGTTTTTCTTATTCAATGATATTATATCATTGGATAAAATCTAACACAATCCATTACAGTGACTCACTTGTAACCTACTGTACAGCAGAGCGACATACTCTTACCCGCCCTTTTTTTTATGAATGTTATTGGAATTTAGAACTAGATATGGTTGATTACCTTTGCTTGTTTCTAAGAAAATATTTACCATTTACATTTTATAGTATGAAAGGTAGTGAATGGACAATGTTGGTTAATGGGTATAGTTATTTTAGCCATTATTTCCACTTCTTAAAAATAACTTTTACTGGCTATATACTATAGTTTATAGGTTTTTTCGACATTATATCTACATGATATGTTGTATGTTTGATTTAGTAAACATTTCTAATTTTCATGTTGCACTTATAAATAAGAAAATTGAACATTAGATAGACACCTCGTAGATGGTACCTAATATAGTATATTAGTTAGGTACCTACTCCAAAACTAAACTTCACACTTAAAGTATAAATAGTTTTTGTGTTATTTTTATAGTTATTTGCAGCCTTCAAATACTGAAAAACATGGTCAGGGGGATATATACAAAATTAACTGTAAAGTGGGCCATGGGGGGAGGGAAAATTAAGCACTAAAAAAGAAGCCATACAGGATCTATACCACATACCATCCCACCCCTCACCATCTGAGATCAGCCATGTCAGGATCTACTAACACAGCAATTATAGGTATTGACATTTTTTTCACATAGCTATGTATTTATGAATTATTATACATAAACATAATTACTTATTTTTATATTTATAAATAGGTACACAATCATTGTAATATTATGCATACATTTTTATTATTTATGGCAATATTTATCATTAAATAAAAATAAATAATTAATTGTAATACTTATATAATTTAAGATATAACTATAGTTGTTATGATTAAAATTAGTTGAAGTATAACAGTATCTTATAAATTTATAATACCTATGTGTACTAAAAAAATTTAAATGTTAAATACAATTTTTGTATTTCATACTATAGAAAATATATTTTCTTAAACTAGACATATAAACACAAATATCATTAATTTAAACTTATTTAAAGCAAATTTATTTCTTATAATATTATATTAATTGACTCTATAATTCTATCTTGGCGAGGTAATTTTTAATTTTATAATACTTTTATGCTTTCAGAATAATTAGTTTATATTTTATCATCATATATTATGTATTTATGTATCAGTATCATACAATTATACATTTCTGACTAAATATGAACATTTATAAAATATTACACAGTGAAAAATGTTGTAGTGTTAGTTTTTAATCCATACAGAACAATATAAATTACATAATTAGGTAATTCTTTAAATAATATGTTCATATTGATTTAAGATTAAATAGAGTTTAAGCCCATAAAAATAACTCATGAGAATTCGAACAGTGTTTTATGTTTTATATAATAAATTTGTCTTATTAGATTTATCTTAAAAATAAAATAAATAATGATAATTTTATTTGTTGTATCAATAGGTACTTTGTGTAACAGTATTTATTTTACATTATTGTTAAATTTAAGCGTACAAAAATATATTATAATGCAAGACCGTTATTTAAAAATTCCCACTTTCTAGATGTTTTTAGTATGATTATAAAGTGATTGAAAAAAAATTACACAATATGGCTACAATTTTTATTAAACAAACATGAAGTGCATCATTTGTTTATAAATGTAAAAACAGTTGGTCTGTACTCTGTAATGATACAATTGTTTTTAGAATATTTTTCACTGATAATTATTCAAACCAAATAACTCACAAGAATTAAATATAGTCATTTAAAATTGTTAGTACAATACAAACAATAAATGGTAAAATAATTATAGGTAAGAAAAAAATCTTAATACATAATTTTTACGAAAAATAATAGTAAAATACTAAAATACAAAAAATGTTTCATTAAATAGAAGTAAAACACACAAAACGTGTAAGACTAATAAACTGTTGAGATCTATCACATAAATATAGTTATACAATTTTTGTTTTACGTATAAATATATATACATATTGATTAATATATAATGTAATTATCCTTTTCATGGACCATAATAATTTAACAAAACTCTGTTGATGGGTGAAATTGATTTTAAATACATTAGAAGAATCAGAATAGAGTTAGTGTAATGAGCTTAAAACACAATAGCATAATAATTTTGGAAATGGAAAGACCAAATATTGCAGCAGTATTTTTTTGAGTAGTTGGCGTGTTCAAAGCCGCAAAGCCACCTACGTTATACCACACAGGTCTCCCCGACAACTCTTGTACAGGCCTAGAATTGTGTGTTAGTTGTCCATGTTTTGAACGCAACATACGAAAAGCTTGAACCTGCAAAATCAACATAAATTAATGCAAAATATACTAAGATACCTTATGGCTAATGGTATAATTTTAACAACGTGTGAACAATGTGTAGTAGTTGTATTTGAATGAGAACAAATTTCTAACAATATTTTATATTTAGATAGAATAAAACTACAGATTCTAATATTTTATACATACTATAATTTTATAATTTTTATAATGTAATTTATAGTTATAACTTATAAATGTTTAATTATATTTGTACTAAGTACCTACCTATTAAATGCAATTTTAATTATAATATGTATTTATCTGGAAGCCATTCCCTATCCGTTTCTTTATTTCTTCAATTCTAATTTTTAAGAAGCTATCAATAAGTTTTCTATTCATTCACCCCATTAAAGATCTTGGGTGTTATAAATTAGGCCTACCCTTAACTTAGACTATTATCAAAATGCTAACATTTATTAACTGCTGTCAAACACTATTGATTTAACTTAGGCTCTTTCCAAGTTAATTATAAATCTTTAAAGTGCATCAAATGTGCATATGATGTGCAGTACAAAAAATAAAATGCATATTATTTTTGTAATTATGCTATCAATAATTTTAGTAATAGTTAACTATATTAATATATGCGGTTAATAGTTAATAGGTAGGTACCTGTTTTGAATTTGACATGCCTGATTTACAGACTAAATATTATTAAAAGTCGAGAATATTAATTTAGTAATAATTAGGTATATATAGTACTTGGTTATGAGATAGTTGAATTGGATGTTTGAAATCTATCCATGTAACAACTTCCAAGCAAGGTGGTGTAGTTAAGGAACCCTTGTATGTGAAATAGAGTTCGGTCGATTCGGGTAACATGGATCTAATGGTGAATCCAACTTGTAAGTTTGATGTTTGATCTGGCATGTTTATTTGACCCAAGGTGTTGACAATTTCTGAGTATACAGGATTGTCTTCTTGGGTTATTTCAAAGAACATGGCTAAAACAACCAATCCATCATTTTTTGTTAAGGCTATTTTGTCATCATCGTAGTCTGTGTTTGAAAATACCATATGCAATTCCATTGGATAGCTATATAAAAAAAACCACAAAAATAACAAACATTTGAAAATTGTATAAAATAATAGTTTGGTATTTTAATTATTAGTAGGTATAATAATAATATAGTATATTATACTAAACATTCATGCATCAATTATTGAATTATGTGATAAACCTACATAACTTATATTATAGGTACTATAATAATATGGACTATTTTCATTAAAAAAAATAATTCTGTTGTTTTTAAATATTGTATTTTAGTCTCGCATAAAAGTTTCACATCAACATATTTTATCTGCTTCTAGAATGGTTAAGTTTTAATAATAAAGGACAATATAATATAATATTATGTAGGTAGACCTAGCTAGTCCAACTTATATGAAACCAGGGGTTGTCAATGGTAAATTTGTAAAACTGTTTAGTCTTTTGCACAAAAATGTTATCAAATGCTTATTAAATTATTACAACATTTAATTATGTTTAATTTTATTTATTAAAATTGGATTACACTTAATATATAGTTTAGAAATTAAAAGTAGGTATCGCAAAAAAATGTAAATTTATTATTAATTTTAATTTTTAAATAATATATTTGTAAATTTCCCAATATGTTATTGATGATTATTAATTACCTAACTACATAATTTTATTAAAATTACAATTAAATTAATAGTATATCAATTTAGTCAATGTGAATATGTGAAGCATTATATTGTTAACTTATTTAGTTTGCTTGTATTTAAATGTTCAACTATATACATACCTATGGTTGTTAATGAGGTCTTCACTGCCAAACGAGTCATTATTACCCCAATGGAAATGTAATTGAGTAAATTTGTAGGTTGGAGTCAGTGGCCCACCGCTGATCATTACTGGTGCAGTATAATTCAACTGTAATACGACTGTAAATACACATTTAAAATAAATATTGTTGTATACCGACTACAGTTTAACTTTTATATAAATTATTAACTACAGGTAAAACGGTGTGTAACAGTATTCTGTTAAATATATTATACATATAATTTTATTTAAGATACGTTTACAATAGGTAGCAAATAAGTTACCTATATAGGACCTACGTCCTACATGTTATAGGTACCTAATTAGCCCTAAGGAAACTATTATTATAAATAAAAAAATGTTCCATCGTCAATATTATGTTCAATGATGGGTGATGAGTAAGTATAATTATTTAGTTGAACAACCATGAAACTATAAATTAATTAATACGATACAAGTATAGAAATACCTATATAGGGTTGTAACAGACTACATTTTAAAGTTTCTACAGTTCATACATCTCGAAAAATGTGTTTGAATTAAAGTATAATTGTTACATCATTTTTTTATCACGTCTTTATAAATATAGAACAATAACCAATTGTCAATAGTATTTTTTACGTAAAGTTAAAAAAAGTTCGGGTTTAATTATATTATTATGTAATATAAAATAATAACTGAAGTATTTTACTCTTATAATTTAAACAGCCCAAATAAGCAAACTGGATTTGTGAAAATCTTTGATTCTCCCTGATAATGTGTGTTTGTATGCTTGGTACGCTTTGTTGAATTGTAAAATAATATCATCTATGGTAAAAACATCATTCACATAAAAAAAGGTTTAAATCTATGGTGGAGTAGCCGTTATTTTAAAAACACTTTAAACAATGATCAATGATTTAACTATTATAATTATAATAATATAATCGTAAATCTAATACCTGTAGTTTAGTATTTATTGTATTTATTTGATGTTACTTTAAGAGGAATTTAAAGTTGTCTTACTATTAAATTAAATATAATTTTTTTTAAGAAAAAAAATGGCCACATCAGGAGATATTGATGACACTTGGGTAGAAGAATTATTCTCTAAATCTGAATCTGTATGTTAAATTAATTTAAATTAATTATTATAATGAAGACTAACGTTTTATTACAATTTATACAATAATGACTAGAGGAATTATATGCATGTGAATGTTTATATGTAATGTATGCATGACTACAGGCGTTTGAAATGTCAACATAATATTATATCACACTGTATTAAAATACTAAAATTTATTATGCATATTTTGCATATTTAGAGGACTGTTGCATATTATTTCATAATTGTGTATAACATGCATATTTAATGTGTACCTATTCAATAAATTTACAAATTAAATTTATGATAAATCAATTTTACTGGAGTATAAATTGTTGACATTGTTTCTCAGAGGTATTTTGTTGAAATATTGTCATGTATGCCACACTATATGACTGAAAAAAAGAACTTTGATGGCTATAGAAAAAAATAGATATGGAGAAATATATTGTTATTTATTGCAGTGAAAACCATTAAAACTACCTATTTTGATTTTTTAATTTTAAACTGACAAGTCTTAAAGCTATGATTGTTGATGTTTAAAATACATATACATAGCTTTTGATTTTATTTCAGTTTTTGTTATTTCAAATTTTTTTTTTAAAGTTTTTTAAAGTGAATTTTAGATGTGTTATTTTAAACGATCTAAAATATTCGCAGTAGGTTTTAGTTTTTTTGTTTAATTTTTATTTTCTTGTAATAAATCTACAATATTGTATTTTTATATTTAAATCTCTTAAAAATGTACTTTATTTTAATAACTTATCTGAGTATTTCTTTGTTTCTGATAAAACGTGTAATAGTTTAGTTCCCTTTTTAAAATTATTTTTTAGTTACCTAGAAATAATTGCATATTTTACTACTTTTTATACGCATATTTGGATCATATTTGACTATTTATAAATGCATAGAATTCTGGGCTTTAACAATGACAGAAAGTATTATACGAGTTATTATATTTATGTTTGATTTTTTAATTGGCAGGTAATTTATCATAAAATGCAGAATATTATTGAAAAAATGAAGTGTGTATTAGAGTTAAAATCAAAAATTAGTACGTCTGAGGAACAAGCAAAAAAGCTACAAGAATATATTAAAATGTTAAAAGATATGATCCATAAATCAAGCCACTTCCCCACATTGATTTCAAATGTTGATAGTGAGTTGAATACAATTTAAGTAATATAGCATTACATTATCATTTAAGTATAAATATTTAATATATATTATAATATCAATGTAATAAAAACTTTTATTGATTATACGCACAATTTTATAAAAATGAAAATTAGTTTTCGATATGGTTCTTAACTTTTGGTACACCTATAGTAAAATCTTAAACATTTCAAATCTCTAAGATCATTATTTTTTAAATAACAATAAGACAGGTTGGTAAATTATAACAGTATTAGAATACCTAGAAGATTATTTTTTTACCATTATTTTTATCAGAAATATTTTATAAATATCTACCTATGGAGTGGAAAGTCATAGGAACATATTATGCAAATAAAAGTTATGACATAGAACATACATTTAAAATGAGTGGTAACACAATTTTATCGATTATAAAAAAACATTGGTACAGATCATTGATGTTACATTTCTAGTCTTAAACTAATACTTTGGTATTGTTTGGGATTATAATATGGCTTTTAATTGATAAAGTATATGCTAGTTTAAATTAAATATAATATATCATATAACAAAATAATTATTTGACATTTTATAGGAGCAATCGATGAAGTGGAAAAATCATTATTAAATATTAAAAAGGTAGTTTTATTAATTTATCATAGAAAAGGATATATATTTTTGTTGAATAGCAAAAATGTATTGTTTTAATGATTAAATTAGAAAACTAATTACATTTTTATTTTATTAAAAAAGGATATTGCTTTTTTGGAATCGGAAAAAAAAATTGAAATAAAATCAACTGAAGGAAATGCAAAATTAGGTGAGTATGATATTCTTATAAGGAGAAAAATAAATAAAAAGATTATGGATTAGGTATATTATTATAAATATTTAATTACTGCAAGTTCTATGTTAAGGCAATTTTTACTACTGTCCTCAATGTATTATAAAATACATATTTATTATTTTTATCATCGGTAGGTACTTGCCTAACCTTACCTGTAGGCGAAAACACTAACTAAAATGTAATTTTTTAAATACTATCTATATTAGTGTATTAAAAAACAATAATAATGTTTCTCTTTAAATTTTGAATTACATTATATTTTTCCATAGTATTGAATATGAAAAAAGTATTATCAGAATTATATAATAAAAATTTTGATTTGCTGATACAAAAAGAAAATAAATTGCTTGACTTGAAGAATCAAATAAAAGAATTTAATGCCACACAAAATATCTCAAAGGTAAAAATATAATAGTTGCTCCTCTCAGAATCTAATAGGAATACATATGTAAAATGTATATGTATATATATTAGATAGATACCTAACCTATATAAATTCCTAGTTACATGTCAACTCAAAGTTTTATTTTCATTAGGAAAAACAGGAACTAGATTGTTATATAAAAGAACATGATTTGCTGAAAGCCAAAAATATGCATCTCAAAGAAATGATATCTTTCAACATTGAACATTACATTTAAAGTGTTTCTCATTTCAAGTAATAAAAATATATATTTTAAAAATATAATATAATATAATTCATAATACATTGACAAATATATTATAATTATTTCTCATATCTATGGTTTTATAACCATTATTTCACATGTAAATCAATTTATCTATTTTAATTTAGTATAAATATATTGTATTTGTTTTAAGCATCATTATGAATTGTATATGTGTGATTTATTTTGAGATTTTTGATGAAAAATGGAATGTGTGGGATGGAAAAATTATATATTAAGCAGTAAGGAACTATATAGTAATTGTTGGTCTAAGCTTTGTACATTACATAGTTTAGTTGCAATCATTGATGGTACAAGATAACATTTATGATTATCTGAGAGATTCATAATAAACTCTATACTATAGTGCAGGGGTCACCAATTAATATTTTTGAAGGGCCAGATAAGGAATCTTGAAATTGTTAGCGGGCCATTGAAATTGCAAATGTCGGTAAAAGCCAATGAACAAAAGTTATAAATTACAACACTATAATATAGCATACATATATAATATTAATGGTTTAACTTTGTTTTCTTGTCCCTACGGGCAGGACAAAATTTGCGCATGGGCTGCCATTTGGTAACCCCTGCTAGTGCGGTACTATAGTGTACCTACTATAGTCATTCCTTTTTTATAGTATAATATTTGTCTTTTTACATTTAGTTGAGAGCTCTACAACCTATATACAAATTGTAAATTCATATTTATATATAGGTATTATATAGATAAAATATAATATTTTAATTACTGTTTGTTTTATGTATAATATATATGGATAAGTACTAATTAGGTGAATGCTACCTAATAAATTAGATAATATTAATGGGTAATAGATTCAAGTGTGAACATGATATAAATTATCTAGAGTAGTAGAGTACCAATGTATAGGAAATAGGTGCATAATACACATAGGAAGTGCACTGCATGTCATAATCATTTTACATACCTACTATTCTAGTCCAGTGCAAATGTGGTCAGAATACAATAAATTATTGTTATAATTAAACAGTAGTTTAAAACCCAGTTCAAAGTGGGAAAGTAAAGAGAAAAATTAAAATAATAGGTAATGATAGTATATTTATGGGATTATTTTAAGATTAGCCACATAAGATAATTCCGTATTTATGTATGTCATTAAGTTTGAAATAGTTAATGCAGTGATTATTTTCTTTATTAAGTTTTATATTTACTCCATCATTAGGTATACAAGAAGTATTGAAACACTTATATTAATCATTATAATACAATTATAATTTTTATTGTAGGTACATAATTTACAAAAAGAGTATATTTATTCCTTGACATATAGTGCCTATACAATATATTCCTGTAGGCTGTAACATTAGACCTTGACTACCTATATTATAATAAATACATGTACGATGTACCTAATAGGTACTAGTAATATCTATAATAAAATACAATATTGGTAGGTATTTATTTATAATTATTACCTGCCTACTACTGTTTAATAAATAGGTAGGTATATCCTTTACATTAAGTTACCTAGTAAGTCAGGATTAAAACTATTTGACATAAATATACTTAAATAATAATAAATAAATTATCCAACAGCTGATTATTTGATTTCAAGTGCCTATGTATTTTTTTTCTAATTAATTTTAAGTAGGAAAGTATTATACTTTTGATTTTTTTTTCTATTGTACATCAGCATACTACTAATGAATTACCATAGCCTATTAGTTATTACCTGGTAACAGGGGCGCGCGCCTATGTATTTTTAAACACCTATGACAATTTTATTTTGAGTCAATACACCCACCCACCCACTGAACCCTCGCTAACACAAATAATCCTCTTAAAACAGTACAGCCAAGGCTGTATCTGAGGGCGAACCAAGGGGTCTGGATTCACATTATAGCCAAGTAGCCAACCACCAACCTACCCATCTATTTACCTATGACATTTGTCATAGGCAAAACCAACTTTCAGCGCCCCTACCTGGTAACATAATAATATAATAACAACATTTACATTTCTAATTTGTAAATTACGTTTTCTATTTTAAAATGTCTGTATATGCGTGTCCCACAACTAGAATCATTCATAATGTTGGCTGGGAAATTTGAATAGAGTGTTGTATGCTTCAAGAATAGTAGCAACGTAGGGTCTTTACTATTTATCTTATTATCCAAGTCGTTCCCAGTGTGTGTTTATTGAAATTCGAACATCACAAGTGACTAAGATTAATGACTATAATCTCTGTTGGTAAGATATTGTTAATAGAGAATGTGCTATTCATAGTCTGTTAATGTCAACTCCTCAGTTGCATAATATAATAATGGTAAAAAAATGGTGTAATAATCCAACTAGGCTTATAATAAATTTGACTAAAACCGTGTATATTAGGTAGGTCAGTAGATATTTATTTGTAAAATATGATATTTTACATAGCTCTATGTAGCTGTCATAGTGACATAGTGTCATGTAGGTAATAGGTTTCTCTTTTTTTTTTCATCATTATCTGCTTTAGTTTATTTCCGTTTCATGTTTTTCATAATCTACCATCCATAATATGGCCAAGGTTCTATACCTAATTTTAATAATTTTGTTTTGTGTTTTAATTTTTTTTTATGGTTGCATAAAATACAATTTCAATTTAGAATTTGTTTCAAAAGTATTTTAAATGCATTTAGCCAAGCATAGTATGCTGTGAAATACTGAAATGTATGTTTCTCTACCAACTGTTTAGCAATTAATAAATTAATTGACTCACATGTATTGTATCATATTATTTGTGTATTATTTAACATACTAATTTATATTAAATTACTATAGTAGTATTTGTAGTAGTTCTTTTTCCAGAGCTTGTTTTGGACTCATCAAACATTTAACATCTGTACATACATTAGTTTTATTTATTACATATATATCTATATCTATTTTGAGTTACCTATAATCTATATCAGAAATTATTTAAACAATTTTTATCGATATTCAATTTATTTGGTCACAACTCACAACTGTGTTCAAAATAATAATATAGCACACGTTTGTCTCTACTTCCATTATACCTTTGAAATTCACTACACTTCTACCCATTGTATATATTTTTGTAGGCATGCATCTACATAATGTTGTACATAAACTGGTTAGTGGTTTTAAAGTTTATTTATTGATTAAGAAAAAAAAATATTAATTAATATAATAATTAAATAATCAATATAAACAATTGATAATTGTTACTAACCTCTACCGGCTCAATCTATTGCAATATCATAAACTAAATTATTTTCTTAATAAAATGTATCAGTATCATGTGATAGATATAGGAACATTTATAACGATTTTGTTAGAAAAACTACAATTATTGTTTTGTTATAGAAATTGTTTAATTATCAAGGCGTTATCTCTATTATGACACAAATATGACATATTTGGAAAAACTACAGCTTTACACACGTTTATGTAATATTTAAACCAACATTTAAAAAGGGTAGAATGTTGTCACTATCTAATGAATATTGTGGAACTTGAATGACTTAGTATAATATTATTTAAATACAGGTATTGTATTGTTCTGATATGCCAACTATAAGTATATTTCTATATTACTATTATATCCTAACGCATATAATAGTAATATTTTATTGTTTATACTTTGACTATTGTTGAACAATTTGATATTTTATAGTTAATTTGTCTTTTATTATTATTTATAAATAAATAAATAGGTAGATAATAAATAATTAATAAATCAACGTTACCTGTATGTCCATTATTTGTTATGGTTGTTGATATGGGAAGTGTGTCAATATTGTGAAAACGTAAAAATGGTAGATTTACTTTCGTCACAAGATTCTCCTCGATGTCGATTGGCGATTGATATTTTCCTGAACATGTTTTATACTCGTTTGCCCAATGCGAAGGATCTAAAATTAAAATGTTTATTATATAAGTAATTTAGACTAACACGACTGCTAAAAAATGTAATTTATTATTATTATTTAAAGCTTTTAATAAACACATTCGAATTATCAAACTTAAAAAATATTTTATATTTTACCATATTATATGAAAATGTCTAGATGATAACATTACGAATATTTTATTTAACTAGGTATGTATTTTCCAACTACTCAACATGTCATAATATAATACCTACTAATAAATATATTTAATATTGTCTTACATTTTTTTTCCACCTATATGAACGTTGTAGTATTGGTCAAACATATTTTACTATTGCTATTAGAGTTGATTCTATTTTACATGTCTTGTATGGCTATTATAATATTAATAAGAAATGCGTTTTCTCATATTTATTAGGTGAGTACCTACCTCCTTAAAAATTGATGATATTATCAATACCTATCTATTTATCAGTATTTATTATTTTAAGCATTTTATAATAACAAACCTAATACAATAATTGTATGGGTTTCAAGTACAAAATATTGGATATATTAATTGATATATTAATGCTTCCAATAACACAGTTTTTTGTTGAAAATAAATTTATCCATATTTAAAAATCGAATTTAAATACAACAAATACTATTAAAGTTAACATAATATTACATGATGGTATTTGAAATATTTTATACTTTGTTTATTCTATTGATATTACAATGTTATACCTAATTATTTTATGAAACTAGTATAGGTAGGTAATATTTAGAGTGCTCAGGTACTAAGACAAGTATACCTACAGGCTAAAAATATGATTCTTTCTTGCCATGGTCAACTTGTAAACTTAATTATAACTATTATTTTGTGTAACTGTGCATAATATCAAACTACCTAGCGAAATTGCGGTCATTGATACATTATAAAGTGTAGGTATTCATACTTATGATTTATGAATATGTTGGTGTTACCAAAATTAGAGGTTGTAAAAATATCCATAGTTAATTATATTTTAACCTCTGATCAACCCTCAAAATATTTGAGGGATAATATCGACTAAAATATAAAATATTTAAAAACAATATTTTCTTTCTTAAATAATAGGTAATATTTCTTAAAAAACTTCTATTTACGTGGATGTAAATGTGATTAAAAATCTGCACAATATTTACTATATGTATACCACGTATATCATACATATAGTTACTAACATTTTAATGGAATTTAAAGTTTGCAAAACTATTTAGTATAAGTTTTTAAATGTAAGATTTTATTTTTAAAGTATGACTCGAAACAAGTCATGCAACATTTTCAAAATTATTGGAATTTTTCTGCAAATGATTATAATCAAGGATCGGAAAAAAGTGCCTAAAATAATCAAAATAAGTGCTTAAAAACTTTATTACAAGAACTAAAATAGGTAAACAACAATATTATAAAAATGGGGTCTCCACACAAAAACGTCCATGTTCTCCCTCTTATATACTGTAGAAAACATATTACAAAACACTTTAAAATTTCATATTTTAAATCATGGTAATATGATATAAATTTCGATACCTATATTTTGTCAAACTAAAAAAAAAAATTGCAAGTCTGCAGGTTATAAATTATTATTATGAATGTATCTTTATAGACATTATAACGAGGTACCAGGTACGGTATACTTTATATCGTATTGTGTAATGTGTATATTTGTATAATGTTTTATTAAAACATATCAATAAATATAATACTTAAACGTGACATATCAGCTTCTGTCATTGTACCTCTGTCGACTGTCCTCTAATACATTTTAAGTTCAAATTACGATGTAACGTATACAGCACCTATTTATTTTAGATTATGATCTACAGTAGCAAGGAATGTATCAGTTTTACAAATATCTGCTCATATTTTCTACGTTATCGATTTATATGTACCAGTGTAATACTTATTTTTGGATATACTATTAGAGGCAGTAGTTATGTGCACCCAAACCCATTGATAATAAACCTATACTTAGGAATTAGGTAGGTACCTATTATGTTCCTTTAGAGTTTGCAGGTTAGGTACATACCTACTAAGATTTTAAAAAACTGAAAAAAAAAACAGTAAAATATACGAGCCACTCATATTTTTAGAAACCACGAAGAATAATTCTTATTAATTATTAATAACTTGATTTATGAATTAATTGTAATTCTTATATTAGTTATATATTATTTAATAATAATGGCGAAAATCTAAATTGGTATTTACCTACCTATAGATTTGTATTAGGGAACAAACTTTTTTGTTAATTTGTAATTCGATTACGTTAAGTTTATTTGTTATGTTATAATACGTGTAATAAATAAATAATAGCTCATGCGTGATTGGAGTATCCATTGTACATATTTTCTTAAATAAAATGTTTTAAAAATAAACAAATAAAATCGTTAAGAGGGAATGAAATTGCATGTATTTAAATTTGATAGATTTATATACTTTTAACTTATAAACGTAATATTAATGCAAACTGTAGTCAAGAAAATTTGTGATGTTTGGTTCATAGTATATATGGAATTCGACCACGGCTCATTTATGAAGTACCTACATAGTTAAAGTGATACATAATCCGCGTGGTATTTATTCCAAGCATATTTTTCCACAAATTACGTAAGAACTTGTGCATGCTATATATGCTTTATAATGAACTAACTACGATGTACCTATTTTGCGTTTTGCGTTTTAATTAATATTTATTTAAGCTAGCGACTTTCACCTTGCCATTAATCAAATCGATTTTATACATAATATTTTATACAGGTACTACTCGACTCTGCACTTGTAAACTATTTTTTCGTACAAACAATGCTGTAAGAGTCAATAGACAATATTATAAAAGTAATTCATCTGGATTTTATTGGTCTATAAATTGCATTTATATATGTATAAAAGGCTCGGTCATCAGTTAAAAAGTTTTACCTTGACCTTAGAATTTTAAAGTTAAGAAATCAAACCACACATGATAATCATCATGAATAATGTTATGAATTATTATTCTTACCAAGCTCTCCAGAATCGTAACCAAATGATTGTTCGTTTTCTCCGTGGCTTGGTGATCCACATGCTAGACCTGTAATAAAAAGAGTTGTTATAAATCTTAATAATATATAATTATATTTCCTTTTATAACGGATAACGATTAGCAGTAGTATTTGTATAACTATAATATATATATATATATATGATTATAACGATATAAAAGGTGTTTTCTTGTGTGCACTCGAAAATATTTTAGAGTAAAATATTTATCAACATTTTAATCTATAAAAGCATAAATAATCTAGTACGTCTTTTAATGGTTTTAATAATAGGTAAGTATCTATCATAGAGCCTACTATAGAAATTATAGGCATAGTATATATGTTATCTATATACAAATGCATTCTATTAAAAATTGAAATATACCTATTTAGGTACTTACAAATAATTTGCGTACGACATGACCTACCTTTATATTATTTTAATACGACTTTCACATTATAAACTTGTACGTGTATTAATAAAACCATTATAATATTTCATAGTGTTCGTTCAACGATTTGACATATTATCCTATAATTTTAAGACTCGTGTTAAAATGTAATTAAAATATATATTTCAATATTAAATACTTTCAAAAATATGTTTTAATTATTACATATTTTATAGGTACCTAATACATGTAAACGTGTTTAAAGTTTAAGTATCGTAAGTGAAAATTACTTGATCATTAACACTTTCAAAAAATATTTACAATGTGATTTTTGTTATAGGTACTTACGTTTGAAAGTTGGTAGTAAACAACTAAATTCGCGCACAACACTTTTTTATAATCGTAACTGTATAGAGAGGTTGATATCGATATATATAATGGTTTAGCGTACGAGTGTTGAATTGTCTATGTTTAAATTTTAAATTGTATTGAACCAATTTAATAATTTATTTTGGTAATATTTATTAATGACGTCTGATGATAATATGATATGTCGATGAGGGATCGTCGTGAATATAACTATATTATGTATATAATATATATATATATATTATAATGATTCTTCGCGTTGTGCTCGTTAATAAATTAGATTTGAAAAATATTTATTGCATATTATCATAGACATTAGACGCCGCACAGAATAAAGAAAAAAACGCGATAAAAGATTGTAGTCTGAGCGAGTAATTTTGATTTTCCAAAATGACCCTGTGTCGCTTTTTAAATGACATAGCTGTTATTTTATTTATTCGTCGATCGCAATATGTGCGTATAATACACATGCACGTACGATGGGCAAACTTCGCGGGGTTGAATTTGAATGAAAAAACGTGTAAAGTCATGTACAACGAGTTAGTGGGACAATGAGGTTAGCCGAGGCCCAAGGGCAGCACTATGTCGCAATCTTAGATCGAGAAAACAACAATGATTGATAGTTAAAGGATAGGTACTTAGACACTTACTATATATAATGGCGTATAATGTATTAATTTTACGGAGACAAACTCTTGCGACGTTGTTAGTGTGTATACACTTTGCGTTTTTACGACCTGCATAAAATCTATGACATTAGATATTGTTGTCAGTATATACAGACTCTACAGGAAGTTGTCAGGATAATCAGTAACAGTTATACTATTTCATGAGGGTTTTTATAATAATTCTTACATTTGATCGTAAATTTAAGTAAAATGCTAAAGTTGCGATTTACGATTGGGTGAAATTCCAGTGTGCGATTTGATTTGACACACGCTTTCTTATAACTACCTATAGAATGAAATATACCGTTATAGGACGTTATGATGGACTTATAGTTGACCTTTTATAATCTGATACACAATTACATAAGCCATGATGACTGAATACATATCTCATTAATACAAATTATTATAACTAGTAAATCATCGTTGAAGTGAAATTTTAAATAGATAGGTACAATTTTAAAAAAATGCATTTTTACTATCAATTTTGTATTATAATAAATAAATAAATATTAATATAAGGTATTACTTATAAAAATTAATACATTTAAGAATACTGACATATTTTAATAACAACAATGGTACCTGTTGTATAACTGTTTAAAGTTTGAACAATATGACTAATAATAACGGGATAAAAATATAACAAACCCACACATTATCAAATCTATTTAATTTATACGTAGTTTTCTCAGATAAAACTTCCCCCCAAAAAAAACGAAAACATTTCATATGTGAATCCGGTGAATGTTGAATCTAGTTTCGAAACAAATTGTTAACGGGTGAAATATCTATAGTGATTACTATTATTAGGTAGGTACCAACTTACAATCTAATTGTTATGTGTTAACTGACTGTTAAATCAACTGGAGGTGCGTGAGTGGTTCAATATAATATTATTGTCATTGACACTAATTATACACTAATAAACGATTTAATGATCTATTTAATGAATCATCAGCTAGTGTTTAGTTACACATACACACGCGCGCCCGAGCGGTTGAGGGAGGAGATGGGAGGAGGTTTTAGCTATAGGTAATACACTTCTGGGTTAATGATACTATACGAATAAGTTCTTTCAGTTACATCTGATTTTAGAAATACACTAAATCAAACGCTGTTATAAAAATCTAAATGAGTTTGCACTTTTGTACCAAAATAAATTGAAATAAAAAAATTAATTTTACATTTCGTACACATATATATATATATAGGTACCTACAATTGATGTATAAAGTCAATAGTAAATCCCATCATAATAATATATATGGGTGAATTTGAGATCATAACTATAATTATATATTTCATTGAAAATGAATAACCACGTATTTTATTATATAACAATTTTGTTAATTATAACTTACTATTTAGTATTACCATTGAGTATAATGTAAATATTGTACAATATAATATTCCTATGGCGTATTAATGTATTACTAATACAGTAATACAATCGTCCGAGTTCATCTAAATGAAGCATTTTAGTATATTTTAAATATTAATTGAGTAAAATATATATGTCATACATAACCAAGGATGTATTAATTAATTGTAAAACTCACAATATTCATATGATAATAATTATTAAAATGTTAATGAAAGTTTTACTTTTAATTTTAGCTTCTGAGCCATTACTCTATTGATTTTACAAGGATGAGTGTTTTTTTGTGTCTATGAGTACAAGTTTTATAGTTAGGAGAAACAATGGTTTGATCTTCAATTTGAGGGTGGTTTATGATATAAAATTAGATCTATAGTAGTTGATAGTAATAGGAAGTCAACATTGACTATTTCCAGTAAGTACCATTCTAAATATTTTTTTTGTAATTCAATATATACCGTAAATACTTGAAATTTTCATTAAATGTTTATACTATCTAGTTTTTGTTAAACATGGTATAATTTTAGAAATATTTTGAATAATTTTGAGTAAGAAATTCATAAAAATGTAAATTTTATATCAAGATTTGAAATTGTATTGCGAGATTCCTTATAAGTTTTTCTACCTTAAACACAAAACAAGTTTTCCGAAAATTCACATTAATTTTTTATGAGCGTTTGAGATTCAAATTATTATGAAATTGGATATTCATCAATAAATTAACGATTTCTCATCGAACCATTTTCTTATTTAGTTGTAATTAAAAAACCAATAACCTTAGATACTTTAAATTTTCACCAAATGTTTATTTTATAATTTTCTATACATGATAATATTTTCAAAATATTTTGACTCTTTTTGAGCTATTTTTGGAAAATTGTAATTTTTCATTTTTTTTAGTTTTTTTCTCTACATATTGGTAAAGAATTTTTCGCTGGATCAAAAAGCTTTATTATTTAATACAAGGTTACTTATAAATTGTAATATTAGTAGTTCAAGCATATTAAAGATACCTGCATAGGTACGATTTATATTAGAAGCATTTAAGTTCAAATATTGAAAAACTTCATCAAAATCACGATTATTTGTAAATTATTTTGTCGTTAAAAATATGTAAAATGTTCAATTTTTTAAGCTAAGGATTGTAAATTTAAAAGATTTTTTACATAAATATTACATATTTTATCTTTTATTCGAGTATACTCAAATTTTGATTTAAGGAAAAAATATATATTACCTATTATATAGGTATTTAAAATATTATATTGCTATAGTTTAACAAATATATTTAATGGAGGTATAAAATAGACTGTTCTTATTATTCAACTATTCAAGCACTAGAGTGAATAAATTGCATGGACAGTTGAATAGTAATTAACTTAAGTAATGACTTTAAATACAATAAGTAATAATAGTTATAGCTGGATAGTATATGTATAATTAGTTAATATATACCTACAATATACTCGACTCCAGGAATGAAGAATAATAATTTATTCCATTCATATTTTAATTTGATTTAATAATAGATTTTAAACGTAAAATATACAGTACATAACTTATACATAATACAAAGAGTACTTTTGTACTAAGTACAACTAAAGTGTTTATAATTAATACACTTATCAACTGGTAGATAACTGATTTATACAATCTTTGGAAATTAGTTACTCTTTTTTTTTAATTCCATTTATGTCGAGTTGAATAAAATACATAATAATTTATTACATTTCATAAATGGCGTATTATCATTTTTCCCTATACGTATAATATAATACATTATACGCGGAAGCAGCTCTATAGATCGATATCGTATTCTTTTTATAATAATTTTTCGTGATAAACATCAAATTTATATGTAAAAACATGCGGTATCAAATAGAAGCACAAGGCCTCGCCATCGAGAATATTTTCAATTAATTGCAATAAAAATTAGAGGTCATCGCACACCAAACAACCGTATAATATATAGAATGTTCGGACGAGCTCACTGCCGCACTATACAGTCGCGCATCGTCACGCCGACCGATGTCACAGCAGAATGTGAGTTGGTCTTTGATATATCCAAAAATCTCACATAGGTACTCCACGTGCACATTCGAATGGGTTTATTGTGAGATGAAAATCCAGCCCATTGTGATTGAAAACATTCAACAGCGTCACAATGGAAGTCCAATTGTCAGGCGCGTATATACGACCGGCGTGCGATGTTTTCTTGCGATAACAAAGAAAGCAATTCCGAAACGTATAATGCGCCGAATTGTACGTCGTAAGACTATATTTTGAGATGTATAGTTTAGCATGAGCATACTGCGTTAGTGTGTTCCAGTTTTTACGGTTTAGGAATGGAGTATATAACATAATAATACGACAACGCCACATTCTCCTTTTACCCTGCGGTATACATTATATTATTATAGACACGGTAATCGGTCAGGAGAGGGATACAGTTTTTGCCATAAACTTATTAGAGCTTGTCAGTAGTTATCTTTCGTCTCCTTTAAGGCATGTTCCGCGCAATTATGGATTTCGAATTTCATTTCGTTTATAAAAATATAACAATTTAATCCTCGAGTATAGTTTTTATAAATGAATCAAGAGATTCGCGTTTCTTTCTATAAACACGCCGATGAATATTTTAATAGCGATTTACCTTGGAATTTGGGTGTGTGTGTGTGTGTGTGTGTAAGGACTGGTTATAGTGAGCAGGAATGAGGATTGGACTGTCAACAGATTTTAGTCTGATTTTTATATATAATATAAAAAAAAATTAACCACATGACAATACATTTAACTCTACTTTGGTTCAGACGTTGCCTGGCCAATCAGTACCGAAATGAAAGTGTACCGATTATTGACAATATTGTTAAATATTTGATAAATAAATAATGATTGATGGTTGACATGTTAGTTTACTTGATATGTGTACTAGATCATTTCTTTGAAGTTCGGGTACTTACAGATGTATATTAACTATTAATAGTAATGACAAGTAAAACACTAATTAGGTAGTATTCATTATTATTGTTCAGTTTTATACTTAGTTAAAACCTATAATATATTATAATATACTAAATACTAGATATAGTATATTATACAAATTGCATTTTTCTATGGATTTCATATTAATTATTGTACCTACCTAGAATTTTTTACAAAAATAATCATTTGTATTCTGGACATAGGTACATATATTATACTCAGTATTTAAGTATATTATTAGACTATAATTTTGTACTTTTGAAAATAAATCTTTTATAAATTGTTTTATGTTATACACGCATACTTTAAGAAGAAATAAATGTTATGTTCGAAATTATACAAACTTAAATGTTGTAAGTACACAGTTATAAATGAAAATTTTTTAATTTTCAAAGACTTTAAATTGTATATAGCTTATAATTGAACTAAACAGATTATGAAAACTTATTTATTCTACAATTCATAACTCGCGGCTCATAAAAATATTCATATTGCAAGAACTGGATGTTTCTTATCCATGGATATAATAAACCTGGTCATGAGAATGGGAAACCGATAAAAAAATGTGTGTACCACGAATTACAATTTAAAAAAAAAACTTCCCCTATATTACTACAGCTAAATATTCCAACCCATTTACTACAATAAATATTTGGAGCACTATTATCTCCGAAAAATTATTAACAAACTTTAGGTACATAGAATTTTAGTTTTTTTTATCGTTCCTATATTTGTATACACGAATCGATATACCTAATTGTGAATTATGAAAACTTGACCATCATTAATCGAACAACGGTTATTAAACATTTTACAAATTTGACTAGAAAACAATAGTACCTATACGTTTCCTTGTAACTTGTAAGATTTAAATGATATTTTCATTGCCATCATTTTTAAATGTACTTAAATATTTATAATTATTTTGATTTAAATAATTGAAAAATATATAGAAATGAAACAAAAATATTCCATCATATCGAGTTATTTAAAAACAATGATTGTATTATTTTTACCATCATATAAAATGTTAAAAATGTATTAAATTTATAGTAAATAGTACCTACATCATCGAACTTTCACTCAAAGGCGTTTCCTGGTAATAATTTATCATTGCTTTTAAACTTTAAATAACCATAAAGCAGCGATGGCTGAAGTAAACGAAGTGTGACGGTGTACCTATAGTATTTTACACAATAACACAAAATACCTATAATTAATAAGTATAACTACCTACGTATATTTGTTAAATCTTTATTTTTACTAAAACCCTAGATAAAAGAACAATCAACACCACGTTATATTATGATTTGTATTTGATTTTTATTTTTGAATGAATATCGAGTCAATATAATATAAAAAATAAAATAATAAAGATATAATAAAGTTAATTGAAATAATTATTATGAACAGTTTTTTCTAATAAATAATAAATGTTGTAAATATTCTGTTATCAAAGTTAAATGATTATTATTTATTGCCTATCATAGACCTCATATAGTTATACACTTATATTATACTCGTACATCAGCAATGGGCCATGGCTGTATTACTAAAATTACGAGTGGCGAATAGAGATAGAGGGAGGTCGAAAATGACCATCACAATGATTCACAACCAGCGCACGATATAAAAATTGAATGCGTGTATCATCAGTTGTTCAGTCAAGTCACTATATTATACGAGAGCCCTCAATCTCGGATTTTAATTCACACAGCCGAACCATTATAGTGCCTATAATAGGTCTACTCATATTTTTAATTTTTAATCATGGAAAAAATAACGAACTTCTTACAATTTTGCTATGTGAAAAAAAAAACAACAAATTGCATATCTAGCTGTGGATTGCTATCACTCATAGATGAAACGAAAATGTTAGCATTTGTCTATGAATTAGGTAACTGTTTCCGTGGAAATCAGAAATACCAAATGGTGCGATTGATTGTAATATCATATACTTGATTATTACACAATCATCACATAAATGTATGCCTATATATATTATATTTGTATTTTAAAATATAATAGCTGGCGGTAGTGTGGTACACTATGATTACGGATTTCTGCAATACATAAGACTACATTATTTATCGACATGATTTGTTTCTCATCGTTTAGATTGGTAGAAACTAGAAATTAGAAAACAATTTGAGACTTTCTCTGTTTATTCAAAAATATAGCTAAGTTAGTTCTTAATGGTCTACACAGTAGCCAAATTATCTAATCTGTACTTTTATACCACAAAAGTAATAAAGATAGCTAACATCCGATAAACAAATCAAATTATATGAAATATGAAATTATATCGTTTTTAAAATAGTCTGCGTTGAATAGTCCTATTGTAAACACCTTAATTTGTTTGTAAAATATTTGTAAAATTTTATCGATATTTATTGCGAAAGTTAGTTGCGATGTCAATTTCTAAGGAGCAGTTAAACGTAAATATGAAGAAGAAAACCGGGAGCCTTATATAATAAAAACATTTTTTTTTTTTTTTTTTATAAATGTATACAAAATAAATTAAAATTTTGGTTATTGTAAATAAGACCGCGAGCCGCAATTTGGCCACCCCCGGTCTACAGCATCTGCAAATGGTTTAGCGGAATTTAAAATCATTGCTAGGATTAAGGCTTATATATAGGTATATAATATAATATACTAAAAGCAATTTTTAAAAACTATACTATTGAAAATTTAAAAATTGTTTTTTTTCTTTATCTACGGGCTGCAATTTATAATTTATATAGCCATATAGGAACTATTGTTGGGGAATTTGTATTATAGGCTTAACAGTTAAACGCACTAACTAATAGTATACTTTAATTGTATATATTTATTATATTTTTTTTTATCTACAATTTCAGTGTTTAATCTAAAATGTTTTAAAAAATATCGAACCAACCAATTCCTTTAAATGTAGGTAATCTCAAACTTATACAACATCACGGACACATTTCAAATATTTTTACTACAATAAAGTTATTACATTAAATTATTATTCATTATAATACAATAAACCTTATTTTGTTGAAATTACTAAAATATCTAATTTGACGAATTAAAATTATTTATACTATAGCAAAATAACCATTTTAATTTTGAATAGATAATTTTTAAGTTTACGTTACATTTTATTAAAAGTACCTATTTAATTAATATTTATAATAGTTATATTAAATTATTCAATTTTGAAAAAAATTTAAATTTTTTACGTATAGTTGAATTAATGTACCTACTTATTCTTGGTAATAATGAACAATCACATAGTATAGAAAATGATAAATTAAAATGAAAAAATAAAAACAAATACGTAGTTTTAACAATTAACATACAATCCAGTATAAAAAAATTATTCAAACTAAAATATAATATATAAATAACCAATTTTATATTTTACCTAAATAGTTCATCGTTACCTTGTTAATTGTTGTTAATGCTTAAAAAATAGTTAGAAAATTTATTGTTGAATAGTTATTAATTATTTATTGTATTTATAAAATATACGATTTTCTATCAAATTTATTATTTATTCATGGTTATTATTATAATTTATAAACAAATACATATTATGACACCATTAACGTTTTGTAAGTAAACTTATAAATTACGTACCTATCTACAAAATAATATCAAGTTGACATTTTTATTATTTATTTTTATTTTTAATGCAAAGCATACTATATTTGTATAGTGGGTAATTATGTAGGCATTTATTTTCTGCGCATCTATATTTTTCATAAAATCTTTGAATAGTTACACATTTTTTTTAATTTAAATATTTATAGTATTTAATATTTATTTAATTATAACATTATGATATTATACGAACATATTATTTTCAGATTTCACCAAACTTGTCATTAAGGTCATGGATCACAGCATGTATCCATTGCAATTTATATTATTAAACATTGTGTCAATAAAAGCGCCATTTACATAATCATTAATCATCATTCATTATTCTCTTATTTTTGTCAATGTCAAAATGTTTAAATATATTTTTTGAGATAATGTTAACAATGTTTATATTTCCATTCACTTGTTACAACATGTGAAATAGCTTAAAATAAAATTACTTCGTTCAGGGTACATTTGTAATATTATGAAAATAAAATAATCAATAAATGGCTTAAGAATTTAACCTACTATTATTTATAATCGCATAAAAAGCTTACTGGAAATTAGATGATTAAAATAACACATAGATATAATTTACTATTTTTTAATGCATTAACACAGCACCTAAGTAATTTTTTAGAAAACTGTGATAAGACCATCGTCATATTATCAATAAATTATTCATTTAAATGTTAAAAGTTCTAGACATTCAAGGCAAGAATAATGTTCAAAGATTTGTATGTGAGAGAATTTTATAAGAAATTAATTTTCTACCTATAAATCTAGTTATGAACTTACAGATAATTTTCTTTTAGAATAAAACATAAAAAAATCATCAAAAATTGTATAGTGTACAAACGCGTATAAATTTGATTCCTATGTATTATGATAAAAATTGGTTCATAAAGTACAGATAAAATGCCAAAATATTTTACGTAATTATTATTATAATTTCATTTTATTTAAATCATAGTATATATCTACCTATGTCGTACGAAAATATAATTAATTATGTTGTCAATCTAAATAATTATTATTCAATGTCATTATCAGATATGACTATGCATAAAATTCACTGAAAAATATGCGTGCTCTATTATGCATTAAATATTGGTAATGCATTTTTTTTAAGAAACTTTAAAATGTGTCAAGACACGCACTTAATAATTAAAAAAATTAAAAAAATTATAAAAGTATGCAAAATTAATGTTTTAAAATAGAACTGTAAATAATAAATAATAAAAATACTAATTCAAATTAACATTGATCAACATTATATTTGTTGTTATTTTTATTTATTTAATTGTACGATTTCAACTTTCTAGTATTGTTCATGTCAATGATCACATTCAAAAGCAGTTCATAATATTTTTATCAGTATTTTTTTACATTGATAATCATTATATTATAGAAATAATTAGTATTCAGCAATACAAATTAAAGTATTAGGTGTACTATAATCAATATTTACAAACCATAAAATAATCACTAGATTATATTATATTTATACTTTATACACATGGTGATTCACCAAGCCTATATCCACATGCTAATTTTTAATTACCTATGTACCTATAGATACTTAAGGTCCGAATTTTCAGTTATTTAGATTTAACCAAAATTTAATGAGTGATATGAATATTTCAAAATATGGTCTTTATAAGTATAGGTAATAGTACTTGAGAATTCGAAAAATCAAAATTTAAATTATTTTATTATCAAATTAAAAATTGTGGGTGGGTACGTATGATTGCTGAATCACACAATATAATTTACAATAATATATCTTGAAGAAAATATATAACCATATAATATTACATTATTATGCTGAGGATTTCTCGAATATGTAATATGTAATATGTAATACAAAGTAGTGTGAATCAAATTTTGACCAAACTAAATTCATCAGTTACAAAAATCGCCAAAAACAACATGTAAATGCAATTAATTAGCATTAAAAATATTTATATTTAATTTAAGAAGGCAGGCGCAAAGTATAGGCAATATGAATACACATCAGGTGTCGATAAAGTGTTTTTATACGGCACACAAATAAATTATTTATTTTATACATACATAGTATAGGTACACTTCTTCAATTTAGTGGGGCTGAATAAAACAACAATATGTGAACATTATTTAAGGCGCTGTTGTGTTATATTTTTTTAGGGTAAGTATAAAAAGCCTAAAACATTGGCAACATTCAATGGAAACTTGCCATTAAGCAAAACGTAGAGACCAAGTAAAGAGAAATGTAAGTGACACGTTATAGCATTCAGTATTAACACATCAGACTTATTTCTTCTCGTTATTTAAGACGATCATTAAATGTACACTAGTAAAATAATAAATATACGATTGTCGGATTGTCATATAAATTATACTTAAACAAAAAAAAAATAGCGATTATTGAAATTACGGTCAAATATTATTGTTTGTCTTTAAATTCTATTGAGAGGTTATTTGTGTTAAATCTATCTACTCATAATACATTAAAAATGCCATCCAAGATGGAACAATAATAAAATTAAAATAATTATCATTCGTAATAAATAAAATTAAAAAAAGATTCAGTTTTGTAATTATATAGGCTTAGGTATTATTAAATAATATTGAATAATCAAATAATATGCGATGATTTACTATACAATTCATCTTGGTAATTAATTTACCCAGTCACCCAGGTATGATTATTAAACTTATTGATTATTTAAATATTATTAAACTATAATTATAAGTAGATAAACATAAATATTATATCAGGCGTTAGTATGGTACATATTATTATATGAATTTATAGTATGTTTATAACCATATATAAGTAATAACAACGTTTTATTAATTTAAATTCCTAATAATTATAATAAGTAAAATATAAGTAGGGTATATAACAATATTGTTTATTGTGATTTCATTTCAATTAGTAATAATAAACATGCACTTATAATATGTTGCTTACATACAACGTACCACACATTATTCATAAATTTAATCTTTGGACATTGATTAAGGTAATAATTAGCAACTATAGGTATGTTGACAGTAGTGAAATTTTTTACGTCTTATTATCGAGTACCGCTGAACTTTGTATTAACTGTGGACCGTGGTCTGCAGTGCGATATTGTAGTTTTAAAAAAGAAAAAATTTGTTCTATAAAAAGTAAATGTACATAGGTTAGAGTTAAATTAATTTCGAGGGACTGTCTTTGCTTGAAAAGTATTCCCCTTGTTTTTCAACAAATAACGCGATATCAACATAATTATTTTTTTAATCTATCGATTTACGTTTTCAAACTGCGAGATTATACGATGATCGACTTAAGTCAATAAGTATTTATAGATTTTAGTATTTAGATTTAGATACAATTCGAATCGGTGACTGGCTGCAAATGCATTTATGTGTAACACGTGAGATGTATTATTAAACAGTCGCTGTAAATGTATTATATTATTATTGTTTCCGCGGCCATTAAAATGAAAAATGGGAATCGATTATATATTTATATTGCATAAATTATATTATTATACCAGCCAATAGTGTGAAGGATAAAAAACACGTTTAGTTCTTTCACAAGTCAACATTTTTGAAAACATTACGTGGTAGTTCGAAATCGGGCGGAAGAAATTAAGAAAAAAATAAGCGTCATAAAACACTAGTTAACCTCAACACTTTAACACGCATCATAGACAGCTCCGGCGTTCGCCATATTTTGCATACCTCATTTTAGTTTGCCATTAATATTTAATAGGTATATTATGTATATACATATCACAACAGTATACGTCCCAATAATGTAAACAGTGTCCAAGCGGATCATAATATAACCACTATAATATGCATAATAATGTCCGATGTGTTGGAACGATCGCTTAATAAAATCTCGACATTATAATATTATGTTGTATTAATTTCTTATTTTACGATTGTAAGACAATAAAAAATTATTAAAAATGCGATATTAATACAATATTTTAACCTGCAGCTGCCGGAAACGATCCAACAACCGGTCTCCGCAGTCCGCGACGGCGCCTAATAATGCAAATATATAATATAGCTGCTGGTCATAATGATAATAATAGGTACGCCCAGACGATATAATGTCCGCAAAGTCTCTTATCCCATTACAACCATTAATTATTATTATTTTAATATGATATTGTGATGCACAGCATAATATTGTTCGTCGAGGGTATTTCGAGCGAATATTGGCGCTTTGCAACGACTGTATGTCGGCGCATACATCGTGCATAAATTGGCGCGTGCTGTACGAGCACAAAATGTGTATAATATTGTGTTGTCCTCGTGCCAATATATAATATGTATAATATAATGTACACAAACACAATTATTATTATTATTATTATTATACAATTACTAACGTTATGGGCAGTTTGTATAATGTGCACCGCCGCTATCTGTTTAGCGAACGACTTATAGGTCGTCTAAAGTATATAATATAATACATAGGTACCTACATTAATATATACTTATCTATACCCATACATGATATAATACGTACACACGATATACCGCATAATACTATGCTTAATACCTATAATAATGTATTAATATGTAGTAGGTATACTGCAGCTGATACACGGCCGAGGGGCCAAGTGAAAGATCTCGGGGAAATTGAGCAAATTTCGTATTCGCGCGAACCGGGGCCGCGCGGCGAAAGAAACGCGCACGCGAATGTTTAAAACGTGTTTTTTTCATTAAACCTTTTCACTCCGATTGCGTTTAAAATTATACAATAATAATAATAATAATAATATGATCTACGCTATACCGACCTATAGTATATTATACCGACACAGAATACGTGTTGCGAAACACGCTTCCGCCGCCGCAGTGCACGATATATACCAACTGGCACGGCGCGTAGATATTAAAATAATTATATAATAATAATAGGTAGGAATAAATGGGAATAATGATATGAATCCGTTTTGTTTTGTATTTTTTGTTTCCAACACAAACAATGCTAAACGAAATTAATGAACGACGACTCAACGCAGACGAGCACAATGCTGCAGCGGAAAACAACAGAATTCCCGAATTCGTTAAACCGACTTTTTTCTACCCGCCGCTGGTAACCGGATTTGCATGGTTTTGGTTTCCTCATAACGAATATTTTAATTTTTAATTTATCGTCGAAAACAAAATCGATATTCGCAAATATCAAGTTGTCGCACGTTTCGCGAATATTCGTTTTATAGATTTGCTTTCCAATTTACCGCTGTCATTTTTCAGTAAACAAAATTTGAGAATTTAATGGGTCGTATAACGATGCGTTTGCCGTTACTAGGTTAAGGTTTAATGTCAATTTATTTAAATTAATTTTTTATGTAAATACACATATTTTATATGTATATATAGTGAAGTATGTATTATTATAACGTTTGAGCTATCCCATTTACAAAAGATTCTACTACGACACCATAATAATATTTAAGAACCATATGTGTGCATCGCCGGGTGGTCTGAATACCGATTTTGTACCTACCTTGTATTTAATAATAGATTTCTTCGTACGTATCTAAACTTATTGTTTTTTTTTTATCGATGGAAATCTGGTGAAAATTAAATATTTAGATTTTATCGGTGTCTGTTGTAAAGAATATAAAACTAAACACATATTCGGTATACCTGTATATTATTTATATACCTACGCAGAAATAATAATATTATGGTTAAAATATATAATTACACCAATTAGTTAAACAACTTTTGACCAAAAAAAAAATAAAAAAATTTAAACAAAAATCGTTGAAGGATTTTGATGTTCATTCCAAATGTACTCGTGAATCAATCAATATTGGAGGTTCGCATTTGATATTGATAGTTGTGATACGACCAGGCTACGGAGTTATGACTAGAACGATAATTTATTTTTTCTGTGAAGAGTAAATTAGTTATATTAATACAATTACTCAATAGACTACAGAGAATATTCAGGGATCAGAAGCGAATATTTTTGGACACAGTTGTCTGCATATGAAGTTATATTATATGTTATATGTTTAGGTATTTTCCATACCTAATCCTCGGAGTTTTGTTTAAAGCGTTCACCTTGCATGTGCACTGTAGTTTTCAAATCAAAAATTGACAACCCTTAATTTTTAATTTTTATATTAAAACTCAGTGTTATATGGTTTTCAAGCAGTTATTGAAACGTTATAAACTTATAAATTATTTAGAATAATCATATATACCGACAATATGCAATATGCATAAAAATATACGCGCGTTCATAATTGTGTAGGTGTAGCTGCACATGTGGTCGGCGGCTATATTAATGAAAAGCCATAGCGCCAAACTTTCAAAACAATTAAGATATGGTGTGTATACATACCTACAGGGTGATTTTTTAAGCATGCTCACCCCAATTTTACCTTTTAATAGAACATTTATTCTAATTCTGATTTTTATAATTTTTAAGTGTACTTACCTACTTAAAGACCATAATATTTTCAAATTTCTGATATTCATAAAATACATTATTGGCTATTAGATGATATATTATTATATCGCGTAATAATGTGAGTAAAATTATAATATTTTTTTTTAAATTAATCATTAGTAATTTTCTAAAATATGAATTCTTTGACTATAAGTAGTTACATTGAATATTACTATTATATTATATTCATGTCAATAAACTTAGTTTACTTAGAAAACAAGATTAATGATGGTTATTTGATTGATAAAAGTGATTGTTTATAATTATTACACACAACAACACAAAACGATTTGATGTAACGTATTTTTTAAACTGAAAAATAATATTATTATAGTCAACATTATTATTGCTATACATATAAGAATACAATACCTACATAATGTGATGTTTAACGTCACCTACGACAAATATATATTTTAGATAAGTGAACTTAATTAGTCATACCTGTGCCTATAATATCTATTATTTTCAAAATTCGATGAAATTATATTACATACAAAATTGATTTTCTTTCGAAATATTGTACACCTCAAACTAATGCCTTATAATGTACAATTATACACGCGTTTAATACAATATTATATAGATCGCGACACGGGAACAATAATAATTAGAGTAACGTAATTATTGTCGACAACCGTCCGTCTGTCGAGGTCCGTGACGTGACGATAATGTTACAAGTTAAAACGATATTATCGTGCGTAACATTTCGATATAATAATATTATGTTCATGTTTTTGGTGAAGGTACCCAATAGTGTCTGTAGACCTTATTCCGCAGCGTTTTCCGTCGAATCCAAAATGCACGACCGTAATCACATTATTATTATTATTACAGCCGTCGTGTATAAAGCTACTAAACCGTTGAATTTTTAATCCGACGGAAAACGCTGAGGAATAAGCGACTTCCGAAACGCAGCGGACACGCCGTGCCTTATGCTTTTAGGAATAACGGCCGGTCAGTGCCATTTTAGGCACCATAAAAATGTCGCAGTCATATACAGTGGCACAAGAATACACTATTATATTATTATGCAGGTAGGCACATCAAACGTGACGCAAATTAAAAAATAAAAATACCGGAGATTTTTTTTTTTCTCGGAACCTGCGAGTACGATACTTAGGTAGGTGTACCCAACCACTACATATATAATATATTATACGATATTATTATTATTATTATTATTATATATTTTGCGGTCTGTCGTTGCTCGCCCATACGAGAATATAATATATCGGGATTCGTCTGCGGAAAAAAAAAAAAACACACACCACACATGTCCGCCGCATACGGAATTCCAGCGAGATCCGGGGGGAACTCGCCGCATCTGCCGTCTTATAATATTGGTGACCCCGCGCATACGCGTACCTATGATGTACATGGCGTGCAACAAGTATTTTACGATTATTATTTATTACATTTATTGTCGTACATATTACGTATGTTATATTATTATATTACGGCCGCTCGTCGTTTTTACGATACAGTACAATAATGATACTCAATGTGGGACGACGTCAAAGGGTTGAGGAGAATAGTAGTTCGTCGGGAGACGTTCGAATACTTTATTACTCATTTAGTCACTACACCCTTTATTATTTTACAATGCCGCGCCGCTGTCGACGATGGACAGTAATGATATATTATATAGTTCATACACCCCACGATTTGAGACATATTTTAGCCCCACATAATATTGTCTCGAATCGTGGTACACCCCACGATTTGAGACGTATTTTAGCCCCGCATAATATTGTCTCGAATCGTGGTACACCCCGCGACCGACAGACAACCGCAGCGGTATACTGCATTACGACGATATGACACCGCACGTTGTAAAGCAAAGGACACTACATTATGCATTTCACTTACCGACGGTCCAAAGCACTGCAGCTGCGATTTCCACGAGCATTGTTATTGTTATGTTCTCGTCGCCGGCCGAATACCGCGTTATGACGACCGGACTCGGGAGATTAAGAACGACAATATGTACTGTCTTCACGACACGATGATGTGCGGTGGATTTGTGAAGTCACGGTGCAGTCGTTTCGTTTGATTTGTCGCCAACGACGGTATTGTTGTCGTGTATATTAATTTGTGTGTCGATATTATAATAATACAATATTAATTGTTAATGCAATGTGTGACGGATATTAGAATACGCGGACCACGCGGTACGGACGTATTGCAGCTAGCGCAGACGCCGATCGTCTGTGAAGTGTGAAGTGTGAAGTAGTCCGGGAGCCGGGGAGCCCAACTCGTGTCGTTGCACTGGAGCAAGTCTTCGCGTGCACGCGCCACCTGGCGGCGGTCGACGGAGTCGGTAGCGCGCGCGCGCGCTCGCGCTCGTTGCTCCGTTATTGCAATAATAATTATTATTATAATAATACCTAATAATATTTATAATATAAATCATAATTTATAAGTATAATTATTTTTCTCTGTACCGATACACATATTAAAACATCATAATAATATAATGCAATAATTATTGTATTTTCGAGTATATTGTTATTGTAATTATTATTACCATCCTAGCCGCCGCCGACGTCGCCGCCAACGCAGTCTGACGAATCCGGTTTTTTTGCACGCATGTTATATTTGATAACTAATAACTATAACTACTAATATACGACATTTACCCACCGGACATTTACCCAGAATTTAGTTTTATCAATGCCACCTCACTACATTACTCACATGTCATTTCATGGAGAACTTTAATTATATTATACATCACGTTACCAGAATGAGTCTAAATCAGGCAAACTTAGTTTCGACCAACGACATTAGCACAGTGCGTCTTGCGTCTATAACTACCTACCCACATTTAAAATTATTGAAATAACTACAAGACGTATTATAGTAATGTATTGTTTTATAGTCATGTTAGTATTATAAAATATTATTATTAAGACTTAAAAAATACCATGAAGAAATCCACAAATAAAATATCTAATATTTAGCTAATAAATTGATCACAGTAATAATGTTATATTAAATTACAATTATATTGTATTGGTTATAACCGTATTATATAACTATCAAATAAAATTAGAATTCACTAAAGTTAGGTACATTAATAATAATAATAATTTTAAAAAAATTTCGTTTTTCTTATGACATTTTATTTTTTTAAATCTTGTAATCTATTTACTCTTGTTGTATACCTACCTACAACCTACTTAGATAATAAAAATATTGAAATTGGACGACGATGTTAATGATACAATAACATTAATTTTAAAGTTTTTATATTCAATACGAAACGTCTAGTTCATAGTTGTACATATTTTGTACCATATCATGAAAAATATTCAAATGACGTTAGTCGCAACTTACAATTAGGTCTACGTGCATACGTACATGTGTGTGTGTGTGTGTGTTTTTGTTCGTATAAGTATAACGCGATTATCAACTAGAACTGTTGTCTCCATCTATACAAGACAGCGGTGGTTTCATGAAAACGCTCTATTCATGCTCAATATGGATGATAAACATAATAACTATATATATTTTACATGTGCAGGTCCATGTGATGATTTGCACAGACCTAAATCTTTTCACATAGCCCCTCTGCAGTACCGCAGGTTGCAGAATTTGTATTAATGATATTAGTTTTAGGTATGTCATGATGTTTTTTTTTTTTTTGCGTAACCGCAACATGCCTATAAAAGTGCATCGCTTTCATAAGACTTGTCCCTTCGATATAGGTACCTAACATCCAGCGAGTACACTGAGTTGATGTACGCTTGAATGCTTGATTAACATAGCAGGTATTTAAAAAGTATTCGCAGTACTACTAGAGTATGGCATGGCGTATTGGCGTATTGGCGTGTGTATATTATATTATATAAGTATCGAGTATCACAGGTGGTAATAGTGGTATCTATTTATTTTTTATATACATTATACACTATATAGCTATTGCCTATGGATTAAGACAGTACTAAACTTTTTTTTATGTGTATAGAACCAGAATAGATGAAAAAAAGTCGTCTGTCGATGAGCTTTGCCGAGAACATTGTGCGTAAAGCGATTTTGAATTAATAACGGTATTTATTATACCACTAGTGATGCATTATACACTCTGTAAGCGCCCACTTCTTGTACCTATAATAAGTTATTAGTATAAATAGTTATATAACACAAATATTATGATATTAATATATTATATTACATATATACGTCCGAGCCAGTGGAGCAACTATAGTCAAACTGGGGTCCCAGTGTCACATTTTTTATAATGGGACCTATATAGGGGCCCTATAGTTTAAGGCTTCTCAAGTAATTTATACGCTTGTCATTGTACTAAAAATTTGGGGTCGATCAATTGTCCATTAAACTAGGGTTCTAACATACTATTCATGATTTCAAATTAAAAAAAAATACGAAAGTAAGCTATTGTTGGTTTTGGCCCTTTTGGGCCTTATGTCAGTTAATATTGGATGACCCCAGTGATCGATACTCTAATCCTCTCTGTAGTTTCACCACTGGACTTCTCCGAAAAATAGTGGCTAATACATTTTACTCACTTTAATATTACAACACACGTCGATGGTTTGACGATTTTCTATTTTACTGAAATATATTACCAATTATATATATGAACTATGAATAATAGGTATTATAATTTATAATGTATAATATTATTACGTTACCTATGTTCGATTTTCAATTCGAAGAATTACGTTATTATGTGATCTGTAATAATATAATGTATAGAAACCCCACCTCATCTGTTTGTTGAAATCGACACGATTTTCAAAAGGAACGATAATCTTTTAAGTAAATATGATAGGTATAATAAAAGGTAGCTATTTTCTGGTTAGCGATTTCTAGGTTGTGGTGGTATACTATTCGATATGGCGTCACAATAATCACAGAGTTATTTAATGTTTTGTTTTATTATACAATCTATCATATTTTCTGAAATAATAAAGAATGGGGATATAAAATTGTTTTTTTTTTATACCTACGTATACCGTAATACTATGTATACTATGAAATGGGATGACAATAGGGCAGGAATCGTTTTCGTACCTATATCCATTACCTTAATTATATATTACACCTAACCTACTGCAATTATGGCGTTGGAAAATCGGTTTTGTTACAATATTTTCTATGTACCTACATTTGTCACAATCGTCATTTGATAATATTACATTAAATAATATAAATGTGTCACGTATGCCATTGATATATTATTATGTTTATAGTATATTTCGGGTTGAATATCCTGCGCGTGGACGAATAATCAATCTTATCGTATTTCACTAACTCAAAATTATTTATTTTCTATATTAATTATGTTATAAAATATTGATTTTGGTTAATTCAATATATTGATAAGACTATTAATAGTATACGGGATTGATAGCATAATATAGTATTGCACTTAAAAGTGAAAGCACGTATAGTATACTAGTATTATCTACTATAATTGATAGTTAAACCGGAGTGCGATTTAAGCGAGAAATGCTTAAAAATGTATACAAATATATATTATATAATATTGTTATAGTTTTTAAATATTTTTTTTAATTCGTAAAAATTTACATAATTTTCTATTAAGCTTATGAATTTGGCAGCCATTTTTCAACTATTTTTGTTTTTATAATATTTTTAACTTATAATTAATTAATATAAATATTATGTTTTGGGGCTGAATACCTACCACACGATAAAAATGTTTCTGACAGATGTTTCGTGATGTTTTCGTTGTCATAGTTATTTATTAACAAAAAAATTTTTTATGTTTCATAGACTTTCTCTATAGAAGAAAAACATCGAGCAGAATTTTATGGCTTTATTATATGGTGTTCTTCGAACTCATGAGTTTAATTGCATTCGTGCATTCGTTTATTGAGGTCCAGACAATGGCATCAATTATTATTATAACTTATAAGACACAATGGTGTGCATTTGTATCCTACATGTTTTATTTTATTACATGTAAGTTAATCTACTTAGTAAACCAATTTTTTTTGTCGGTTTTACAATTGTATACATATATTATTGAGTAGGTACTAGGTGTACCTACTTGTCTGTATAATATATTGATTATAGGTTTATTTCGATTATATGGAATAATGTGAAATTACGAAACCGATTGAGAATTATTATACTTATCTACAGTCTCGACAACATTACGATTTGTCATAGGTACCTACCTATAGAACGGAGAGAAAGTATTTCGTTAAGTACTGGAAATTGTTTTAATAAACCTGTTAATTGTCGTAGGTCAAGTGTTACACTGAAAATTGTGCAAATCAAAAATGTTCGCGAAGTAGATAATCACAATTTGATATAAATAACAGTGAATAAAAAAATATTTTGCGTAGACGTACTTACCTAAGCATTTTATTATTTTATTAATAAACAAGCAGAGCTGCAAATTCTGTTTAATCTGTTATCACACATTTTTTTTTTGTTTGAGCTTAGGCCATGTTTTAAACAATAGTTTAATATTTAAATTGTTTTTTTTGTGTTATACACTTATATACTACAGTATAATGTTTATCTAACCCGATGAGTGGGAAGAATTTGAATGATCGCTGATAATTCAATTATGTGCTTTAATTGTTGGGCTTAATTAATTATACCTATTGTAAATTGTAATCGTAACTCATATCCTATATTATTAAACCATAAAACGCATTTATCGTTGTTAATTATTTTAACTCAGAAACTTTTAATATTTATTATACGTATATACCTATCTATTATCATGCATAACCAGTGTAATATATTTTACTAACAAAAAATGTTGAGGTTAAACCTAGATGTTTTAAAAAATTCTATTCAATTTAAAATTGCTGAAGACATATATATATATAAATGACCTTGAAAACCAGACGTATATAGAATAGCAGTAAGTACCCTCGCGTACATCGTATAATATGTCCTGATTTATAACAGTCTATACGCAATTCAAAATTTAATTATAGTATATTATAACGAATAACTAATGAAAAATATTTTCAAATAATGTATTAATATTGTTGAGCTATAATAGTCTATGCTAGAAGCTAATAATAAAAATAAATAAATAAATATTCTATATATATAAAATATATTTTTTTTCGAACTTCAAATTTACATCATTAAAACGGTAAACGCATTAGGTATGTAAAGTTTAAACAAGAGGTGTGCTAAACTGGTGGATATAATTATTTTATGAAATGGCGAAATTACGTATTACATATTATTACTGTAATAATTAGTAGCAATCCCGAACATATTATTCTGTTTGATCTTTTACCTATTCTTAATACCAATTCTCAATAATATATGTGTATCATTTATATATAATAATATGCATTAATTTGATTATTCTGAATGTTGTTCGATAATTATGTTACTCCTTACTCATTTTTAATTTTCTTTTTCGGTATATGTTTATAATATTATCGTGCGTGCACTTGATTATGTTAATAAGCGTAATAATCGTCGAGTTAAGAGTCAGAAAAACTGAAAGCTTACAAATAATTATATTTATATTTTTAGTCGAAGGTTTCATAGCAAGAACAATAAAACAATAATAATATATTAGTAATTATGATACTCCATAAGGAGTGTTTGGTTAAACAAAAGTTAAATAATACACACATATCTGTATAAAAACTAACAATAGTAGCTATTCGCCTAACCATAATATAGCAACGAAAATCGCGACGTATAAATACCTATACGTAGGAAGCATAAATACTAAATATAATTCTAAAATTGAAATTAATTTTAATTATACCTATATATCAAGGGCATTTTGAGAAATTAAAAAGCATGTTAATATGGTTTACGTGTTTCAATAAAACTGTTGAAGGATTTATAATAGGTAAGTACCAACACTTAAATTTTTAAAAGAATTAATTTAAAAAAAGGAAATTTTATTTTATTGCTCGGATGTATTTTAAGTTTGTTTATACGAAAGCGTATTTATTCAGCAGGTACCTATACAACATCCTCGAGTGTTTAAACACTTTAAAGTTGATATTCCCGTGAAATCTATGGTTATTACTTATTATGGACACTCACTTCCGAATTCATCGTAAACCTCTCGTTAGATTTTTTTCTTCTTTTCATTATTGGCTATAAAAACGTAATTATATTTTAATTTTAACCTCACAACAATAGAGACTATAGTGATGTGAATTTTTGAATAATAAACGTGTTCCAAATGGGGTATTGTATATATATACTGCGTAGATTTATTTTCTACGATTCGATGCACACGGTATCATACAAAGTTTAATGCACGTAAAATACAAGGTATAAAATGGTATAATGCAAAAAACCAAATTCCGTAGCTATATTATATTTACATCACTAATTAGTAACTTTTAGAGACTATATCTACAGTAATGGATTTGTTTGTATCCCGCGCCGATGCCGTGTTGTGATGTTAAAAGGTTTCGTAGCATAAATAAACAAAATAACATTCAAAATATGTTCGTAATGACTAACCTACCTATAATGAACACATAAGAACCAAAGTAGTAAGTAGGTACCTATAGTTATAATATTTTAACTATATTTCAAATATAATATAATGTAGGCACCTGTCATTATATATTTATATTAAAATATGTTTTATTGAATAAAAGGATGTATTGTTTTTTTCAAGAAAACATGTTTCGACATAAGTACCTAAATATCGTAAAGTTATTTTGTAGGAATGAAGTATATTATGTGGTACATATTTGTAAAAATTAAAAATTAAAATACATGAAAACAAATTTGATTTTTTCGAATTTCAATTGAAGATTTCAATAATAAATATATTTTGAACGAAAAATAAGTGTTTACCTATATTATATATTTAACACTATATGGTTGAATTAAAAGTTATTATTTTTGTCAATGATTGTAGAAATATAATAGAACAAACTCTTATAGGTAGTTACTTAAAAAGCAGCGAATTGCCAAACAAATCAATGTGAAATTGGTTCACACCAAAATTATATTATTTAATCGTTCCATGAACGGTAGGTGCCTTTAATTTTAACAAGTAAAATACAAATATAGTTATATTTTTCCATCAAATACTTTATTTATCATGATTACCTATTTATACTTAATAATATTTTAGGTAAATTATTATGAATTGAAAAGCTTCATTATTGAAAAATGTGAAATAATATTTAGTTTTATTTTTAACCATCTGTGTTAAAGAACACTATATATTATATTGCTAGGTAATGACAAATCTGACATCATCTACGACTGATGAATTAATATTTTACTCTCTACCGATCTGTAGTTAATTTATTTTAACTATACTATTCTTAATACCTACGTAGGTTATTTCTAAAAAAAAAAAGGCGAACATAGTAGTAAAATAAATCAAGAGTGGCTTCACAATGAAAACGTGCTTTAATTTCGTAACGAATTAATTGATTGATGAAAATGCAGTGATTGATGCGCATTGTTTATTGTTCCTATAAACTATTGACAGTATATATAGGGAGTTTCATTATTCATTTATGTCTTATGGCCAATTTACTATTTGTTTTCGGTCAAGTTTAGTTTAAGTCGTATTTGAACATTGAACACATTCTACGTATCTCGACCAGTCGGAAAATAATTATATACTATTATGCGCAATTACATGAAAATCAAATTTTTGCACAGTTGAAATTATTGTTTTATTGGTTAAAATAATTGTTGTACTGTAATATGTAAATTGTTATGTTTAAACAAATAATAATATTGGAAAAAAATGTTATACGCGTTATTGTTTCTATAGATATTTTTGTTATTTATTACGTAAATACTTCAAATCAATACGAATTCACGCAGATTTAAAGATTTTATGGTAAGAATAAATTCTAGAAAACATAAATAAACATTATATATTCCATCGACATTGAGTTTTAATGAATATTTTCGTTTAGAGTTTTTTAAATTTATATTGATATAACTATGTACCGTACCCCATCAGGAGGTGTTAGGAACGAAGAAATATTTACTCTGACAAAACCCTGGTTTTAGCAACACGTCATGTAATATTTTAGAATGTTTGTACAAATAATAAATTACGAGAAACAAGGATGAGACAACTGCGACTTGTGGCCGTAAGCTTTTGGAATCTATCTAAATGAAAGAATATATTCTTAGCCATAAATACGAAAAAGCAACCAGGTATCTACTGATCGGATAATATTTAATCACCTACCTTTTGGTCAAAAAATTATTCTAAAAAAAGATCAATCAAAACACCCCGAAATGCATGATATTTGCGACGAATCGGAAGCATTTCACCTAGGTATTATATAGTGCGCACACCAAAATTAAATAATTAAATTGATAAATCTATTAGCTTGCTAAACATGGATTCGAGCGAATCACATAAAATAAACGATTGCTGCTGGCATCCTATCGTTTAAGGTTTGTCTGGACTATATAGTGGCATTGACAACCCTGGGGTTGTGGCGTTGTGCCACTAAACTCATTGTAGGTGACGTACAACGTTGCCAAGACGTCGTCCTACGTCTTGTCGTCAACTCGTATCGGTACCAAAAAATAAAACAAAACTGCGCTGTTCACTGTAATATTATAATATATATTTCTCATCACAGTCGAGGAAAAAATCATATTATACAGGTTTGCACAGGTCAGCATTGAGAATCCCGTCAGCCCTGCGGCCATACTCATTAACTCTTAACAAATTCTCCGGTTAAAATAATAACATGTCGATGAATGCCATATTATGACGTCGTTACTTGTTTTAACTATATATTTGCTTGTGATATTTATTTTATCTGTTTTGTATCGGGAAGCTTTTATAACGTATAAATATTTGACATTGTAACTATTTAAGCATGCGTAATGGATATATTATTGTGTATAATATGTCACATACTCGCTTACTCACATTCTAATAGTGAAATTACTTTAGTCTATAGGTATCATGAGATGGATGATTGTTAAAATTGTTCATCTTTGTGAAGCGAATATTTATTTTGCACACTTCGCATTTAGCTGCAATGAAATAATACAAATCTATGCGGCTGTGCAGCATAACGGAAAATATAGACACAATTTCACGAAATTTATTGTGTAAATATTTATGTAGAGTTTTTATAACTATACTATGATAACGGTATGGACTATATATATATATTGGTACATAATATGTTAATATCTGTAAATAATATGATATAATATTATGGTACACTGCATTGATGTATAATGTAAACACAGGAATCAGAAAATTAATATATTACTAACCATTTAATCGACCAAGTTTTTATACTAAATAACTCAATATTCGATAGTCGCTGTATTTTACTTGCTCGTAAATATTAAACTTCCTAGGAGCAACCGTGACTAAAATTTGCTTGTTTAATAAACAACTCATACCTATATAATATAGTAATAGACAATAATGATTAGTGGACTAGAAGTGCTGCAGTTGTAAGAGTGCGTCTGTCTTCTTTATACAGTCCTTAGTTTTCACTTTGAACAAATGTACACACAGTCTAGACGATAGCTGATGACATAAAATATACTTTGATTGTTAAATATGCAGTAAAATTTGAATGCAAGGTAGATATTGTACAAAATAAATTAAAAATATATTGTAATAGACAATGACGACCGTGGCCATAATTCTTGTGTTGTTGAAAATTATTTATATACAAGGTGGTTCACCAAGCATGTCCACACCCTTTTTCTTCAATATAGCAGTTATTAAAAATCTGATTTTTGGAATTTTTAAATATACTATTTTAAGCCCATATTTTAAAATTCTTGAGATTTCTTTTATAATATACTTAAGGGGGAGAGGGTCATGTGTACATGCAAACTTATAAATAAGAATCCCACATTGTCGTCAACTGTAATTTATTTAGTGGATAATTTTTCTAAACATGCAGACGTATCAGAATCAAAATTCGTATGAGTAGTTGTTGAGTTATTTAACTTCGTGATCTATTGTACTATAAGGGTAACATGTCTATGATGATGGGCTTGTAAGGAATAGAGACTTCAGTGATTTGAACATTTTAGTGATTAATATAAAATTATCAACATTAATAATTTGTAAGCATGGCCCAAGTATAATAAATACTAGATCCAATATTACACCTATTTTATATCCTTGTAAAACCATTTTTAAGGACTATTATCCTTAGTACAAACATGTTTATGACTAAGAAATTATTTATTGTAATTTTGAATTAGATACATCAATATTTTTAAAAACAAATATTCACTAAATGATTTACAGTAATAAAGGGGGAAAGACAGAAGTTCGTATTTTCACAGGACAAGGAGCACAAAAAAAAATTCAAGAATTTTAAAAATGGTCTGATATGCTACAGATATGCTAAAATCTGTTTAAAAATTCAAAAATCAGAACTAGAATAAATTCATTATTAAAAAGAAAAATGGGTATGAACATATTTGGTGAATCACCCTGTACAGCATATGGACGTTGGAATATTGAACATATTTCGATGAGTAACTTTTACATATAATATATAAACGAAAATAAATCTTTTTCTAAATTAATGTAATATCATATTTTATGACTAATTATATTTGTATATTATTTATAAAATAGATAACTTGATATTTTTGTCTTTTAATAAAGGTCATCAAACCAGTATTATAAAAACAATTCAAAGAGATTTAAAATATGAAAATAAAAATTAACACATTCTTACAACTAATTAGGGATTTAGTATTTTACATATTGATGAATGTACATAATTTAAAAAATAATTTTCAATACTAAATAGTGTTCACGTGAGTAGCAGAAAAAATCAAATTATGTACAGTTTTTTATTTTGACTTTAGATACACTATTTAACCATTATTCTAATAAGCATACATTTATAGCATTTATGTCTCAATTGTCTATTTAATTTGGCGAAGACACTGCTATGCGTTTACGTAAAAATTGTATGAATCAACATCATTTTAAATCAAGGCCCCATGGTCTCTTTTAAATCAATAACTACAGACCTACAACAGTAGTACTATATAAGTAAATATAATTACCTTTGTATTGATATTGACTTGTAAGTAGTCTATACGAGTCGTAGACCGCGATTTTTCGATAGATATTGTGTTATTAGTACCTACCTATTTATTATTATTATCATTATTATTATAAGGTTGATAGCCTTGGATTTATTACATAAACATTAGAAAATAACCAATTTATTTAATTAATCTGTCATTTATAAATAGATCCGGAGAAGGAATTAAATTCGAGATATAAGAAATTCGTTTGCCAAAATGATTTCTTTCAATATTATTTTTGAGGAGGGGGCTACAGTAACAATAGATAGTAATTAACCACCAAACAATTATTGATGCATCATTAATATATAAGCGTGCTTGCTTTCTCATTATAGAATAATAACATTAGATCTTTAATTTGTAGGGATCAACTAAAAATTGTATGACTGATAGGATCTTATACTAAATTAGGTTAACATAATAATATGGTATAATTTATTTTCTGAAAGTATTAATGTATTAATGCATTATTTATTATATATTTATATGTATACTACTATAGAGAGGTCAGAGGACTTGACTAAATACCTGATTGTATCACGGAAACATCACCGAAATTAAATTGCAGTGGGACTGTGGGAGACATGATATTTTGAAAAGTATCTAACCTTAAATATCTTGGAGTAGGCGTGAATGAAAGGGCAAATAGGTAGTAACGAGGAAACCAATCGTAGAATTATTATGTTTGTTAAAAAAACGTAATAATTTATAAATTAACTATTTTTTAAACAATTAAACATTTATTCCCCGAAAGATTTCAGTATGATAGGCTTGTTAGTACTTGTAGTTGTGAATTTTTGATATATTAAAATATGTATAAGTAAGTGTTTTTTTCAATGTATAAAACTATAAACCAGCTATATTACACTAATTCCAACTATTCAATGTAAATGTAGGTATTTACGTGTAGGTAATAATATCTGTTTGTGATTTTAGGTTTTAACATTTACTAAGAATACATATCCGTGTTTAAAGATCAGCAAAAATAGGGGGAAAGTAGGTAAGTGCTCTGCCTGTACAGTAGGTGTTGACTGTTGAGTCACTGTAATGTAACTGCAGTGTTAAGTTTTAATTTAATGATTCATCATTGCATACAAAAAACGATTCTGAGGGAAGACTGTCTGTTAGTCTTTGTTGCTATGTATATTTAACTATACGTCTATGTCGCTATTAAAGTAAGTTTACTAGTAAGTGTAGTAATATGATGGGTTGCATGAATTAATTTTTGTCGAAAAATTGAATTTTGTGTGTATAAAATATTATAATCATATAATATACGTTAAAAGTTTCAAGTACCCACAGAAATAATATTTTTAAACTACAACGAAATAATTCAAATTATTCTTCTTTAAATATCTAATTTCGTAAAAATGTAGCCTAAGATACCTAAGTAACTAAATATAAAAAAAAAATGTCGTTTATATATTTTTAGATTTTTAGGTTACAGTATAGTATAAACTACTTTTAAAGATCATTGTATTCGATTTTCAATCCTTAGCAATAAACCTTGAGAACATTTTATACGTTTCTAATTATATAATAATTTGGACATTTTAATGACTTTGACGAATTTTGTGAACATTTGTGTTCAAATGCTTATAAATCAAAATCTTGCCTATATAGATATATGTATTTTTAATATATTAAATAGCTAGAATACAAATTTACGAGAAACTTTGTATTTTATATTCAAGGTTTTTGATCTACCAAAAATTTTTTTACTGGTATTTATAGAAAAAATAACTTAAACTGATGTTTTTTAATAACTATAAATAGCTCCAAAAAATATTTATTTTTCCCTTATATTGTTTTGTTGTTCACGCTTAATTTGAAAATACCTACTACGAATTATTTATTTATTTTCTAACTCCCAAAAGTAGATACCAACTATAGATAAAATTTTCTACCAGAAACCACTCTCGAAGTTAAAAATCTGAGCTTTTTTACTGTCCCAAAAGCCGGTGACTGACACAGTGACACAGAAATAAAAAGGAACAGGTACATCATTGTAAAGTCAATACTTTCATCGCACCGTTCAGAATCTAATATCCTGAATAGATTAGAATGATTAGATTATTTTGTAAAATTAAATTTGGAACATATTATAAAAATGACGTTATTAATAATCCATATACGGTTACGAGTTAATTTATAAATAATATTTACATTGACTCATTTCTCATCTATATACCAAAAAACAAACACAAGTGGCGGTTGACATATATTATACTGAGAATCGAACACTTCTCACATAATACTATTTATATATTTATGCATTAAAATATTTCAATTACTATCTGCAGCAATAAACGATGCATTTTGAACGATGTCATATTTCCGAAAACAATTTATCTAAAGTGTGGTATAAACCTGGTATAAAAGGCACACAAAATAAACAATACTTATTATTGTTAACACCGCGGTCACAATAATAATAATAGTATTAATATTATTAAATCGTATTATATTGAAAAACAAAAGATTACTTATAGTACCTACATGCTAATGAAATAGCCAATAGGTACAGTTCTATACAATTCGATTTTTAGTTGAATGTTGGGTTAACTACAACAATTTTCACAATCTACATTTTTTTTTCGTTATACTCTTAATTATAAAATGTTATTTAAATTAATATCAGCTAGGGTTTTTTGTCCAAAGATAGTTTTTACTTCATTACCCGCACTATTAATTAAAAATAATGTTAATGTCAATGAAATTATGATTAAAATATTTGAGTTCCATAGTAAAATATTACAATGATTAGGATTACATCAAAAATGACTATCAATTATCATTAGTTTGCATTCATCTTAATAATTAACTATCGCAGGGCAAAAAATTTATATGAATAAATTCAGTTGATTAGCTATTCTTCTATTGGTTTTTCATAAGATGATATAGGTACATATAAGTTTCTATACTCAATATTTCAAGTTGTAACTTTTTTAAAAACTAATTTTCCTTACAAAATGTGATGTCATCGCAAAACAGCTGTGTACAATTGTTACAACTTAGGTGTAAAAACTTAAATGTATCATCTTATGAAAAGCCATTAGAAAGATACCTAATCAATTGAGATTATTCACATAAATATGAAATTAAAAATTTATTTATTTATTTATTTATTAGCGTTATCATTCAAAAAAATACAAACTTAAAATATTGTTTAACAATATTATAGAATTATTTAAATAAAATATTTTCAAAAAAGTTGAAACACTTTGAAATAATACGAGTATAAGTACAGACACTTAAATGGATCACCTTGCATAATATATATTATATATTATATTGTTCCGTTGTGCATCTTTGAAAGTCGATAGGTAGTAGGTACTGTCCTTGCAATTTAAATACGCATGATGTGACCTACTCCAATTGATTGACACACTATAAGGGTTTTAAATAATATTGCAAATATTGATTTGCATGTTTTTAGAGTTTTAATGACGAGCATACAAATCTTAAATATGGTATAGATATTTTAATGTTGTATATAAATCACGTTGATAATCGCGTCTTAATAATGAACAGTCATCAACATTTTTTATGATAGTGAATTTAATTAGATTTATCATAAAGTTTTATTGATCATTGAATATTTAATCAAATTAATATTATTATTATGATCGAATTATAATAATAAAAATGATATCACTGTTATTTACTGATTTTATGGTTTTTGTTGTTGGAATCGACGTTTTAATCGCTTTGTACATGTATATGTGAATATATAGATCAAAAAACAATTAGTAACAGCTCCCTAAAAGTCTATTTCAATTATTTTATAATACTTGATACGCCTAACCTTCCAAGCAGTACCTATACTTGTATATAATATGTTTAATGCATCATTTTTATTATTATTTATAGAGCTGATTAGTTATCAACGAGTGCCGTGTGCTGAATGCTGACAGTTGATAACTAACCTAACCGTAGTCCGTACATAATATATTATATTGAATATTTAATATAGTATAATACGGTTATATAGCTAATAATAAACTGCAAGTAGTAGGCACACTAGTATATCTATAGCCCCCCCCCCACATCAAGTTTTGGTCTCCTGTACTAAATGTTTTTGTGGGCCTTATACAAAACGAGTGTCAGATACACGATTTCTACTTAATATATTATTATATACATTCATTTCTATGAAATAAGCATTACTATCAAAATTTAAAAATTTAAAAACTACAAATTCATTTCAACGGGCCCCTGAACTCCAGGTCCAACAGCCCCCTTCCCTTGTGAGGGCTTTGAGTATCTGTAAGGGCCTTAAGTGTTCGCTGTTGAGGTATATATTATATTTAAAGTAGCGAGCAATATGGTGGTAATAACGTGGTTATGGTTGTAGTTTCCATATATAAATCATTATACGATATGCCTGACTTATAGTCTGTTTAGATATATTTAGTCTTTGGATATTTACATTCTTGTCAGCTTTCTGTCACAGATTCTTTAATTTAATTTAAAGTTTTTTTAAAATTATTTTTCAGTTGAAAAATAACCAGCATTGAGATGCGTATAACAGTTTATTAAAATCGTGGCATAGCTTGAAATAGCCGCTAGGTATGACAGTTTAACAATAGATATAATTCAATATGTGATGTCAACTAACAGTTAAAGATCTACCAATAACTTACTTAGTGTAAGCAGAGTATAGCTGAGCTGTGATTTTAAAGGACAATTAATAACTTAAGTTAGGTATAGGTAATTTTAGTGTAGATACATGTAAGTACCGGCTTTAGTCTAATATAAATACCTGCCTTGATTAAAATAAACAAAACCACGTATTCTGCTAGTGCTGACACATCGTCCAGATTTTATTAAATAATAATAAATATTAAATAACTTGCATAAGTCATAGCTGCTTTGCACACAGTGCATTGCTTCACACAAACGATTTATATAGTGAATTTGAGATCAACCACGACTGCAGAAAAACATCTAAATTAATTGATGTTAGGCCAATAATTTTAACAAGACAGCAGAGAATTAATATAGATTTAAGTATAATATGACCTCGTGATAACCCGATTATTTTCAAATCCAGGACTGGGTAATGGGTTCTACTATAGGTAGACATCTATATAATATGTTATATGTATATATTATAACACTAAACCTGCTTGACTAAGACTGATATAATATTAAAAGATTAAAATATAAGTAAATTAGGTACATTTTATTGTAAACCACAAGTTTGTTTATTGGTACTTTTACTATATCTTTATTTTAAACTTTTAGAGCAGCGTTATAATTTAAATTGACAATATGTGTCTCTCATATATTTAATTATATAATAGCTGTGTCACTTCCTCTTAACTTAACGGCTCAGATCTAATATTGTGTACAAATAGCTAAGTAAATACTACAAAGTAAACTTCTTTAAATTTTAAGAAAAAAATTGTAATTATTTTTATTCAAAAACCGAAAAAGTATCAAACATTTATTAATAAATTGTTAACAAAAAAGAAAAATATTTATATAATGTATATTGTTATTCGGTGTAAGAGTTATAGTATATATATATAAATTTATATTTTGAAAATAGTGGAATAGGTAAAACATTGAACAGTAACCCTGAAAGATAAACGACTCAGCGATGCAAGGACTGTTAAGCGTTGCAGGCGAATCCGCAAATAATTTAAATCCATATAAATAGCGTAAAGGGTAAATTTGTCAGAAGGATCGTGTGCCATATAAAACTACAACTGTTTAAAACTAAGGTAACACTGACTTTCTAGAACCATGGTAATTATTGTATAAAAGACTATGGTCACAAATCACAATATTATAATCTCCCATTAAAATTACATTGGACCTTAAAAAATTAATTACGCAAAGGTAAAAATAATATATTTTATTAATCTTGGTTCAAATTTATAGTAATTATTAATTGAAATAGTTCGCAAATGTACCTAAACATTTTAAAATCGTATTCAAAAAATTTATTTTATAACAATTTTTGCTCATATAGGTGAGTTAAAATACGTGAACACTGGTATATGTATAGACAATCGACAGGTGTTTATAATTAGTGTAGTAGTACGTATATATAATTTCATAATTAGTTACAGTAGTAATGCAGACTATAGACTATATTCAGTTATTATGTATGTAGTATTATACTACTTATGTTCCTACACTAATCGTAAATGCTTTGAGAGAAGACGTAATAATAATACCACTAATCGAACGCAAATCTGACGTTTAACAACTATAAGTACCGAATGTCTATGACCATAGATTGAAAGCTTAAAACAAAAAAAATTATTACATATTTAAATCATTTCAATGTAAGCTCCTTTTTTATCTGAAAAAAATCGTTATATTCATTAAACAAATGGTTAGGTTACAATATATTATGTATATTGGCATATTGCGTACCTATGTGTATTTAGTGTATAATATTATAATGTATGTTTCGAATAAAATATAATATATTATAATATACACGCCATTGTCAATAATTATTTTTTTAAAGAACAATAACTAAAATAAAATGTTTTAAGTGCTATAATAATAATATGTATCTTTCATAAACTATATACTATATAGGTACAAATAATGGTAAAATATATAAACGTCTTGAAATAATTTCAAATCTTGATAAATATACCTAGTAAACAGTTAGTAGATTCGAATAATATAGATTTTTTGCATAATATTTTTTGATGCATGTAATAATGCTATATTATTTTAAACATATCACTAAGCATTTTATATAATATGTAGCAAATATACGTTAATGCTGCATTAACTCTATTTTGACGATTCCACATTACGATTCATCAATTAATATATAATATAACTTAGTATAATAGTTATAACTGTATAAGATTTATACATAGCTGGTAGCACACAATATGTCTGTTTGTTATGTCAGACTTTTTGGTTTGTGACTTGTATTCTGTAGATAATTGACTGATGACATTGACCAATATACGCATACAGTTTAAAGTATATTATTCTCACTTTATTTTAACAATGAATGTTCTAACGGAAATCGATAATAATATATGTCACAGACCACAGTAGTTGCGGTGGTTTCTTAGAATGTGGTCAGTTCTCAATAATAGTTTGATTGTTTGATCAAAAATAAAAAACGATACATCATACAGGTAAATTATATATCAGTTTTCTTAAATTCAGGTGCATAGAATGTCATTACTCATTAATAATAAATAATAATTCATGATAAACACTATAAGCTTCAATTTTTGTTAAAAATATTATTGAAATATATGCGATTATAGCATTTATATTTAACAGTCTTATGAAAATACTTTTTAATTTTACTTATTGTATTTGTACAAGTAGGTAAGAAAATTTATTCGGTAATTAGTAATCTGCATTTTTTAACTCTGAAATATTTAAATATTAATTTAAAAATATTCATATACATTTTTAATAATTTGATTTTAACTACAAATAAAATGTGAAGAAGAATTCTTTTAAATATTGTAAAGTATTTAATTTTCAATTACAAATACTGAAATACCAACGTCCCAGGTCCTGACAGTATTTAAATACATTTACTGATTTACTCATATACCTACGTTACAAGATTTAAATTAATAAATAATATTTATGTTTTATATAAAGCATTTTTAGAATATTCACTATTAATATAAATTGAATTAAAATTGTAGTATCAACTACTTACTAATATAATTTTTATGAAACGAGGAACAAATAAACAAAAACGATACTCGAGACATTCATAAATATTTGGATGATTAGATAACGCAGATTATCCAAACGTCGGTTATTGGGTATAAAAAAAAGTCTTTCAAAGAAAAATTATCTAAACATCGCCAGGCGCCGATCTGTTCCTAAAGTTCCTATGTATTGTTGTGGTAAATTATTAATTTTCAATGCTGGGATTAAATTTGAAAGTGATTTACAAGGCTATACTTCCTATACGGTATAATATAAATAACAGTATATAAATGATTTTTAATGTTGGAGTTGATTCATGGTTATTTTTGAAAAATGTAATGTTACGTTCCCCTTTCGATTAATTTTAATCCAAACTATTTATGACTGAATAGCGTTAATTCAAACAAATCATAATAATACATGCATCTGTATAATATGTTTTATTGTTTCGTATATATTTTCTAAATATTTTTACTACTATAAAACATTTTTATTTGGAAAGAAAACATATTATTTTAATAGCTTCTTATTGTCTCATGTGCTTTGATGAAGTCTTCGTTTTTTTGAGAACTTGTATTATATTATTTATATATGAAAGTAAACATATGCATGAAGTATTATTTCAGTGTAATATCAATAAGTCCGGACAAATAATAAATTAGTACCTCGAAAACTTTTTTAATTTTGTCACCACGGTGCCATGAGCCATATTATGAGCTTTGAAGAAACTAATATTGCAGCCAAGTCATCAACCTTTATCGTTGATTGTTAATCGACAAGGTGCTTATAAGTTGTGATAAGTAATTTATCGATCAGAATTTGCCATAACTGACAGCATGACGTATTTCAACTATAGCTCTACGTACTATTGTCTATAGGTACATGTAAAAAATCGTGAAATTAAAATTAGAAATTTGTTTGTTAAGTTAACCATAAACATCCTATAAAAATATATTATCGATTTTTAAATTTACTCGTAGTGGAATAAACCGAGGATAGTTTCCGTGGTAGATATGATTTTGAAAGTTATATAGTTGTTTAAATGCACCGGTGGATCATTCTTAAAATAATTTTAATTACAAAAACGTGAAGAGTCTAAGTTTAGAATCATATGTGTATATTAAAAAACGCGTGCAAGACAATAATTCTCTCAAATGTGTTTATTTTGCAAAAAAAAAGTTCTGCGATGTAAATTTTTTTGCCCGAATTGTTGTACGCATATTCGTTGAAAACATTTGCAAATTAACATTCGCATATAGATTATAAATAGAACTAATTGGTGTATAAACTATTCAATCCATAATTCTATCATTGTGGTTAAGATAAATAAATTAAGGTTTTTGGTTAGCACTAACCATGTAATATTTAAAAAAATATTTCAAACTTTCTTTATAGCTAAATCTAAATAATGTTATAATAAGTTCATGTTAAACAGGTTTAACTCTAAACAATTTATATTATGACAAAAAATAAAAAAATATTGAAATTGAACGTCACATACTCACATCGGTTGTCAAATACCTACCTACTTGAGACAATATAATTTATAAATATATGAAATCTTTTCGGACGTTTATTGAATTCATAAATATAGGTAAGTAAGTGTGTCGTATATAAGAGGCTTGGGTGATACAGTAATATTTGTTTAACTAAAATACGTTTGAACGAACTATAAAAAAATTGTTATAAAAATATAACAATCAAAATAGATTATAATATAAAACAATATACTATATAATAATGGAAATTGTTAAGTTTTTGTGTAAAGGTATTTAATTACTTACATTGGTAGGTACCGAGAGTACATTTAACGCAAGTACTGAAATTGTATTCTAAATACTCATTATGATTAGTATTGAGTGATTATTAATTTGTATCAAATAAATTTTAATTTTAGATTCTGAGGGGAGCGATGAATATATTGATTTTACTATCATGTGTGTTTTTTTTTCTAGTAGTAAAAGTGCTTGCAGGATAGCGAATTGTATCTAGTAGGTGATTTTTTTTGGGGAGTGGTCAAAAGTAAAACAATGTCCTGTATTTTAAAAAATATTTGGGAAAAACAAAAAAATAATTTAGGAGATACGCAAAACCAGTTTTTGACAAAATTAATTATATATTCAATACAGTTTCACGCATTTTAGTTAAATATAGACATTTGACATTTTGGATTTTTTTTAGTTAAAAATGTCGATAAAAATGTTTTCGTTCGGTCAAAAACCTTGAAAATTGAATACAAGCCGTTTTCTCATAAGTTGTTCATACACCTTTGACCTTTCATTAAAAAGAATATCGAAAATACATTGTCGCAATATTTTTTAATAAACGTTTACTATAAGAATTTCGACTACTTTATTCTCCAAGTTCACGAATATTTGCAAATTATTTTGTAGTTTAAAATTCATAAAATGTTTGATATTCATACCTAAGACATGAAAATTTAATACAAAGTTCCTTATACGTTGTCACTACTGGAATTTTTTAAAGTAATGTTGTGCTTAATTCCATATTTCTGCGAATTTCATAACAAATGACCGTCGGAAATTCTCCTCGCCCCCTCACCCCGGTTGTAGCATCGTTTAATAAAAAATAAAACAATAAAATTGAGTACACAACCGAAAATGAATGAAAGACGGGACATGCCCTGACTTACCAACCCTCAGAGTGGACCGTCGCTATGGTCTTGCTTATATGCCAGTCGTCCCATCCGTGCAGGTGTCAAAAGAGAAAGAGTAATATTTGAAGAACATGGTTGGTGGTACCTAACATGTAGGTACTATGTATATATGTAGTTATTAATTAAAAAATAAATAGATAGGTATTTTTTTAGAATTGTTCAACACGAATAAAATAATTTGTACGGTGAAAAAAATTGAAACTTATATTACATCTGGTTTTAAATATTCAGAAAGCTGACTATATATTATTACCACTATACTAATCCACCAATTTTTATAATTGCGTACTTACCAATGTTTTAAAATAATTTCTTGAATGCTGCAAGGGAAATTTAAACTACCTATTCAATGCGTGTAAGTACTACCGCAAATTATGCAAAGTAATTCAACATCGTTTCTTCTTTCCCGTACACGATTTCACAAGGAATGAGTTTAACAAATCCTTATTATATTGAAATCAACCATCATAATATGATTTCTGTTGTATATTATACATAGTTTATAATGTAGTCTGACATTTACCATACACTATAATAGAGTACATAAGTACCTATATAAATTGTCCACTGTCTAATTAATACTTATATAGTCATTAAAATGATAAGTATAGCTAAATAAGGCATTTTAAGATATTTGATTTCTATATATGATTTTTTTTTATGGAGGTAATAATTTTTATATATTTATTATTGTGTAGGTATTCAAGTATAAATCCTCCTAATAAAATCATTTACAATGATAAGTTTATTTATCTGATAAAAAGGATTTATAACAATTGAAATATATTATATAGCAGTAGATATAATAGTAATAAATACTATGCATAGATGAGGCACGCGTCACGTGTTTATGCTCTATACCTACTTAGTACTTTGTATAGCATATATGCATATTGCAAGTGGGTACCGCTTTGCTATTCATTTAGATGTCGAGTAGATCACACTAATAGATACGTTCAATTTGAATCCAATAATAAACCATTCAATCTTTGCGTACGAAAAATGATTCCTAGTGAAGACTATCTGTCAGCCTATATCACCAAGAATAATATTTTATGATATTATTCCATTTATAGTAAGTAATTTATTTTAAAAACTTGTAATAGGTACAACAGGTTGAAATGTTGAATTAATGTTTGCCCAAAACATTGCATCATATGAAAATGTCAGCGCGTGTATCAGATTTATATGAATATATTTCAAAAGCTTCAAATATCCACGAGTAATATTTTTAATTACAACAAAATAACTAAAATTGTTATTCTTCGTTCAAATATCTAATTTTCTTCAAACTTGAACTTAAAATATTAATAAAATAAAACAAGTTTATTAATTTTTAGATTTTTATGTTACAGTATGAACTACTTATGAGAAACCTTGTATTACGTTTTAAAGTCTTAGATGTTAAAAGTACAATTTTCATGAATTTCTAACTATAAAATAGTTCGTATATTTTTGGAATTTTGTCAATTTTTGGTTTGATGTAGTTTGAGGGACATCTTCGAAAGAAAGTTACAACCTAAGTCTCGAACAGCAGATGTAATTTTAATATCGTGGATGTACTCGACAAAAATCGGAATAGACAACGGCTGTACGCAAGAAAGACATTATAATATACTTAGAAATATTGAGTGACAGTCCCAGAGATTCACATGTACCACTTGTTGGTCAATATTTGATTGGAGAATAGTTTTCATTACAAGTACGCATAAAAAGTTTCATGCCATGGGCAAAATATGTAAGGAGGACAGCGTGACGTAAAACTGAGGCCACACAGCATTAATGAGAAGAGAAAACCGTAACGGAGAAAGAATGTCGTCCTGAGGTACCCCAGATGAAGGTATATATGACGTCAGAAGTACCTCCATGTAATCTTACGTATTGTTTTCTATTTATCAAATAGGATGAGAGCCAAGAGACTAAGAGAGAATAGGTTCACTATATACAACCAGGGTCTGATGAGATTCTAATAAGAATGCTATGGTAGTTTACTTGGTCGAAGGCCTCAGTAAAATCAGTCGACTTGAGAATGCTGAGCAAATTACTCAAAAATAAATAACGTGAAAACAAGGTTACAGTTTACAAGTGACGGTTATATGTTATAAATTATATTTTATATGTTATTAAAGTAATTTATTTTACTATTAGTAATACCATGGTAAAATAACATGGTATGATGGCAACGAACTGACGTCGTTGAGTCTTGCACTCTTGCGCATATCATTCTACGCAACACCTTTTATTACACTATATAATATGTATATTAATCATGACAATCAATGCAAAGCGGCCAACTGGATACTGATGGTGAGCGGGGTAAAGAGTAGGTATATGCGTATCATTAAATTGCCATCATACCATGTTATTTTATCACGAGTAAATTATTTATTTAGCTTATGACATCATGAGTACAGAGTAATGTACAGTAAGTCGATTTAATTTTTGCCGAAAACATTGTATATATTATATTATTAATTATTATAATTGTTCTACCTATTTATATTGTATACCTAGCATATATATTATTGTTATTAACTTTTGAGTCGATGCCGATTTACCGTAAACGTGTGAATAAGTTTGTGCCATAAAACTGTTCAAAATATTTTTTAAATGTCATTGTACCTATAAATTAAATATAATAAATAATAATTACCTTATAATATACGTAAAACCATCAAGTGCCCTCGAATAATGATTTCAAATATATAAAATATTACAAAATACAAAATAACTAATATCGTGCTCCTTCTTTTAAATACCTCTTTTTATCCAAATATTAACTTAAGATATCATCTATAATAAAAATTATGTTTGAATATTTTTAAAATTTTTTTGTTTCAGTTAGAAATTGCTCATGGGTATGAGGACCTTTGTTTTACATTATCAAGCCTTGTAGATAAAAATTTGAAAATTACATAAATTGTCTACTACAAAAAAAAAATTGACAAATTTTAGTCATTTTGACGATTTTTTTCAAATTTTAATTTCATATGGTCACACAAATCATGCATATTTATCTTTAATATTTTTAAATAGCTATAATAATAACTTATGTGGAACCTTGTATTCAATTTTCAAGCTATTGTAAAATCATCGGAATTCATGAAAAAAAACTAAAATGAATTGAAAAATATAAAATGTCAATAAATAGATCAAAAAAAGGCAAAATTGTTTGAAAAGTTTATCATGTATACATAAACTTAATATAAGTTTACATTTGGTGAACATTTTAGGTAACTATAGTTATTTGTTTTTTTTATTACAACTAAATAAAAAAATACAATTGGTCAAAACCCACATTGGCGTAAAAATTAACAATTTTTCATAATTGTGTTTTTTGTTTCCAGATTTTTAAAAAAAAATACTTGTAGTTTTAGTTTTGACCTCTCTAAAGTAAAAACTAGATTAATTTTCTTGCTAGAATAGATATTGAAGTTGAAAATCAAAGCATTCTTTATACTAAAAATACATTCTCATATCGTCATAGGTACATATATATAATATATATATATAAAAAAAAAAACATACATTGAAAAATCAGCATATTTATTGCCCCTGCTCAGAGTCTTTTATTACTTTAGTGCTATTTTGTGCAGGATAAAAAATGCATAAAAAAAATATGAGTTTTAAACATGATAAATATATTATTTTAGCTTATTCTTGGGAACTTAATTTTTCGTCTACTCGAGTAAATTTCCTGCAGATAACTTTCTCATAATATGCCTAGCTCACTGTAGTAATAGAACTATAGTTATATAATAGCCTGTATAAAAATATATTATGTTTACGGGTATTTTTATGCATCTTCCCGAGTTGAGTTGAAAATGTATCCCGGTTGGCGATGACCACTAATGACTAATTTAAATTTTTTAACTTTATGGTTTTAACGTTTAATTTCAGATATGAAAAAAAATATGTACCTACGTATCAAGAAACGGGTATTGCCATTAGTCGCATACATAATCGTATAATAGGTGACGTATATTATAATACTAAATAGGTATTAAACATGTCATTAGATTATTGTTTTGGAACGCTTAAAAGTTGTTTGTAATATTTAAAAACACGGATGTTCCAATAGCGATATAATACACCATATCGTAAATGGTTATTTATATTTTATTTTATAGTTAATTTATTACAAGACAAAAATACTAAATTCATGATAAAACAATAAACTACGGTGGCTCAATTAATAATAATATATTAACTAGGTATTAATACAGTGTCACTAAATGTGTACGAATAAACTAGATATATTAATGCTGATAAGTGATACGTTTAAGACACTTCCTATACTAAATTATATCAGCCGCGTCTGCTGTGAGTTGAAATCCCAAATTGATTATTTGAAATGATTCTAATTAAATTAAATTACTGTAAAACCTGAACCTGAGATTAGCTGATACATTAGAATATTCGATCAAATATACTATGCAAATTATAGGTAAGTATCACAAAGTATACAAGGTACTTGAATTTGTTTTTAGTTTTATTAACTGACTTGGTTAATACTTTTGTGGTTAGAGGTTAGAACACATTTCTTATACTGTATTGAGATAAGTGCTTAGAAATAAATGATGATAATGTACTCAAAACGTATTAATTCTAAACAAGTTTTTTCTATAATCCCATAATAATCTTAAACCAGTGTAATGAAATATTTGAGATTACATAAATATAATATCATATCATATTATTAAATACTCATATTTTGGTTCGGATTTGATTTGATTTTTTTCATAAAAATATCACTGGTAAATTATGATATGGTTTCAATGTATTCAATGAATAAAGACAAAAATATTAATATAAATTAAAAATTATTAATACAGGTAATGATATTATATATTCATTTTTTTATTCTTTATTTTTTAGTATTATATTATATATATATATATATAGGTAGGAAACTATTTTAGTATTTATTTTTGCTGCAAGGTACAGTTTTACATAAATCAAAAGTGAATAAAAATAAATATTATAGGTCTATAGATTAAAATGTGCATGGATATAAGATAAAATATAAAGCAAGGTATCTCCGTGATATACATGTGATAGGTACGTTAGTCTATAATTACTAAGATAGAATATGTAATTAGACATTTTGTAAATATATCAAAAACACAGCTCATTTTAACCTACCTATATTAGGATGAGAGGTACCCATGAATATATATTTTTTTATTTACATAAATTAAATGTTTCAATTAAAGACTAAATAATATTAAATACACTTTACGTGACGTGTATAAAATGTACATAATAATATGTATATCCATATGAGTGCGTTGGTTTTTAAATTTACCCCGTTAAGCGAAGAAAATATAAGTTCATACAAATATATATAGGTACATACAAAATACTAGACCTAGATAAAACATTAATTCTGTGAAAATTGAAATTAAATACAAAGTTTGACTGCATATATTTTGTTATATTTTAGAAAAATTGCATATTATTTGAAAAATTGTTATTGCATTAATAATAATAATAATAAAATATAATAATGTCAGTCATTATCGTCGTGTTTGTATAAAGTTTTACAATACATATTTCAATATTTCAAATAATTAATTGTCTTTACATAAAAATTCTATCCTTATCGATTAATAATTGCTATCGACGAAAATTGTACATTTGTACGGTTAGAGGATTAATAATATCTATATTCTCTATATTATAGTATGGAGTCAAGTCAGTTGTAATTATTTTTTTTTTACTACTACGTCTACTTAGTACATACGTATTTTTTATTTTTTTACATTTAATATTATGGCTTAAGTATTTATGAAATTTTAAATTAGTTGAACGTATCTTAATATAAGTACAACTTAAATACATATTGTGTATAAAAAAACCTTGTATAGTGTTAAATATGACGTAAATAATGATTGATTAATTTTGTGTGGACTGTGTGGTAAACGTTTTAATTTAAAAGTGAATAACGATATTATGTAAAAAATGATACGATGTCAAATTGAAGACTGAAGTGACTGATTTTCATGAAAAAGTGACCATTTCGTGAAACTTTTTTTTATTTCAAGAAGTGGGTACGACACATACATAATATATATAATACCTACTTCAATTATTTTAAATTTATGATTCTATTACAAAAGTGTTTTTTTTTTATTTACAAATAATAAAGTACCTATATCATTTAAAATTAGTAATTTTATTGTTGTGTCTTTAAAATGTATTACTATACCAATCAATTGTATGAACAAATTTTAGTTGCCAATTTCAACAGCTTAATTGCCACAAGTGGTGTGCTTGGTTTATCTTATTAAAGCTGTCTTAATGGATTTAAATCGATGTTAATAGAATTTAGGAATCAAAACAGATATCTATCATGTATATTGTATAGTGTAGTGTATTTTTTTATTTGTCATATAATTATTAGTACATCACTCATTTGACAGGCAATAATTGCAAATTAATAGTTTTGCATACAAATTTATTTTAAACTCTTAGATACATCAATATCAATTTCCATAGTTTTTATTTTTTTTCATAAATCCGCCCAGATAGCAAAATATCGATAGGTAGTATATTTTACCTAAACTAAAAACTGAAAATAAAGTTTGAAATAATTTTGAAAGTCAATAATGTAGTTTATTTATACACCTAATTATAATTATTCATCAATACAATTTTTCGATTTGAGATACTATTTTTTTTCATGACATAAACATTTACTGAATATCCTATTTATAAATAACTTATATATGAAGGTAAGACTTTAAAGCTTTATTAACATTTTTAGGAGTGGTAAAATTGTCTATGCAGTGTCATAATATATTGTTACAATTTATATGAGTTACAAAACAAAAACTATATTATATTAATTCCGTTTTTATGATGTTGTAAATGTAAAATATTATATTATATTATATACTGATTATATAGCTGTTATTTCGTTATATGTATAACATTGATATATTGAGTATAGGTAGGTCGTTGGTGCATATATAAGTAAATACTATAAAATATTATACAGTATACCTTTGTGCTGTATTTCTATATGTTGTTATATATTGATGTTCATCAAATGCAATTTCTATGCGTCTCCTGTGTTTTTATTGCATAGGTATATAATATATATATATTTAAATTAATTGTTCTAGTTCATGTCCATGTACATGCAATAATAAAATTATACCCAAATATGAATAATTGAGCGTAATGTAATTTTTAGTAGGTACTAGGTAGGTATAGGTAAGTACATAGTAGGTATACGCCTGCCTATATTATAGGTACTTCAATATATATAACTTAATAATAATATGTATTATTATTATACCTAACGTGTGCACGGTCACATACTATAATGACGTATATTGGCATATTGCATACAGCTAAGGGAAACCATTATAACACACAGTATACATATATAATATAATATATAATGGCAATACAAAATATTATGCATGTACATGAAATTTAATAGTAATATAGGTGCACACACTTTGGTGCAAACACGAAATAATATATTATGTTGCCACACATAAGTGTTTTCCTAAATTGTTATTAACATCAACCTAAAATATAACATACATAATATACATTATACAAGTATATATATATATACATTACGATCAAGGTCGAAAACTAAATATAATATATTTATATTATATATGTACATAATATTAATTATTAATTTTATTATGGTTTATTGTACGCATACTTCCCCGTATATAGCGTAATGTAATTTACACGCACAATGCACACATGACATATACACACATATATATATATTTTATATATAGATTATATTATATACATTAAAGCAATACCTAATTTTATATAGGTATATATATAGACTGCAGCAGGTGCCGTAACTTCAGGGCGCAGGCTCCGATTTCAGCATTAGGCATTATTATAATATATTATAATAAATTAACAATCGAATATTTTACGGCTCTTCTACAGCTATAATTGCCCATCTACGATTATTGTGTTGTAGCGCCGGCACAAAATCATACAGATCCGGCGGATTATAAGTGTATATAATTAGTATGATAGTGCTTAAAAAATATATATATTATATTGCGCACTTGAATTTTGTCGGAAACAAGTCGAAGACAAACGGTCGAATTGATGGCCGAAGGACGTTCCGTGAACATATATAATACTATAATGTATTGTGTAAAATATACTGCCACGTGCAAAAATGGAAGAGATCGATTAAAATAGCGACCACTGCGTTGATTTTGGTTTGCACGAAATGTTTTATACAAAAAAATGGCATCGCTATTTCTAATTATTATTGTACCTATGTGAGAACGACGAAAAACCGGATAATAACAATTGCGTAGAGTTAGGTATTGATATTATGTTGTTGCCTTGTAAATAATTAGGTATCTGCTGCAGAATTAATATAATATTACAATAATTTGATTTTAACATTACACAATTTTTCTGTTTATCGTGCCTGGTATTTAATTGGGCTCAAAATAATAATATTCAGGTGTCTATAGGCATAAGCTTAACACGTCAATTTATTACGCACTAGACGTTAAATTTAGGTGCGAAAAAAAAATGGTACCTAACAATGTGTGGAGGTTGATGTAACATTATCGGGACGTATTCTATCAATAATTATTATGTCAGTTTCTATTTTTATCCATAAAAAGAAATGAAATATAGGCAATATATTATTGCTAGATATAAATTAATGTATAGGTATTATTATTATTTATATTATACTGTATACAATAGATAGGTGATAATAACATAGGTAATAATATATCGCTATTGTGGAACTAAGTATTTATATTTGAGTTAGTAAATATTTTTCGGACATACATTCCACAGTAAAAAATATAAATTACGTATAGTGTGAGTGTTATAATATTAATGTATGGCTAAAATATAATATGTATTATAATATTATATAGAATTGGGTTGATTCCCAATCGCTTTAGAACGACTACATAGGTTAGACTTGAGAAACTCAGAAGTTTGAATTTATTTTTATATCGACTTTTTTGTAACATAGTATATGTACCATATAATATAATATTATATATTTGAATTTTAAAAATAGTTGTTGCTGATGTCATATACGCATCAGTGCAGCATCACGCGTGTAAATATGTAGTAACATTTGACATTATTATAACCCTCAGTATTTAATATTAATATTGTTGAGCTTAAAATAATAAAAATATTATTCGAATAATAACAGTGTTCTGTAAATGTTTTAAACACACTATCAAGTGTAGTTTTTAAGTTCACTACACATCAACATACAAGTATACAACAATACCACATCACAAGCTACATAATTGATCTGCCCTAAATAATAAATGTTATCGATAACTCACAGCTGATTCAATGCCACTCAGCGTCAACATATTTTCCATAACCACTATATTATTATTATTACTATAGTAAATCACTTTAATTATGACGACGATCAAGAAACTAAAAAATTATACATCGCAATTATTATTTTGGTGTTTAATCATTTCTTTCTATTTATTTATCTTAATATTAATATAAATATTTAATTAATATTAATTGAGGATAAACATAATATTGTTATCGTAAAGCAGCTATATAATACGGGCCAATACGGGTATAATTTTGTTTCTGTCATAATGAAGTAGGATTTACATGTCATAATATGCCGGGTTGCATGAACAATTTCTAAAAATTAACGAATGAATTAATATAGTGAATTAATGGTATAGGTAAACATTAAATATGAATTTGGTCAGTTCAATTTTAGCAAATCATTAAATTGAACACTGTATTAAGCAACCAGGAATTAGTATGTTGTAGTAATTCATATTTGATTTTGTGATACTTCAGCTGTATAATATTGTCTTATACAAATTATAATGTTTGCAGAAATATACTCATGAATCAAACGTATTAATTAGTTTTTAATTTGAGAGCTTCGTAATAAATGCAATATAATTATATACTATAACAACCAAACCAAAGCACTTTTTTTTTTTTGAATTTTAAAAAGCTTGTTATTTATAAAATATAGTATACATCAGTAAATAATATTGGGGTACGGATATCTTTATACCTATATAGTATATAGGTTCAGTTGCGCAATTAGCATTTTTTCAAGGGAGTTCGTCCTTGTTTAAACATTGTAGAGAATTCAACTTAAGAAAAAATTCTGCCATTTGCGTTATAGTAATAATACGACCCAAGCCCCCGCTGGATGCAACATTATAAAGGTTCAATAATTTGATATATACTTTGGTATACTTTTATACAATCATAAATATACCTACTATATAGCCTATACTTTATAGGTACGTACGCATATACATTTTAAAAATAATATACATTAAATCAACAGAGATTTTAATAATTTTTCCAAGCTAACTTTTTAATTGTTCATGATTTTATCATATTGACATATTGATATTATAATTTATAAAGTTTAAAATACAAAATTTGCTTTTCCCTCTAATCGTATACAATATAATATAGACCTGATAGATGAAATAACTTTTGTTATAATCAATATTTTAATAGTTTATAGTCACTTGCGTTCTACCTACGTATAATATAAAATAAATTATTTATAAAAAGAACAATATTGATGGTAAAAATATTAATTTATTATTTAAGACAAGTAGTTTATTTTTAAGGATTTTTTTTTTTAAATATCATTAATTTTTGGGTAAAATGTTTTAACTTTTTTCAAAATACTAAATTTGTTATATTATATTTGGGAACTTTTAGACATGAGTATATATCTTAAATTATTTATTAACATTATAATTTTCACAATTTTTATCATACGCATATGTAGCATAATTTATTTTTTTTGTCTGATCTTCTTCCTGTTACATCCTATGTATGTATTACTTAAATATATTATGGAAGTGTAAGTACAGATGGCTACATGGTAGGTATACTAAATTCAACCATAAATTATATTTAAATAAAATATATAAGTTAATTTATATAAGAAAAATTGAAAACAAATTAATAATAACCAGGACTCGTGACTCATAGCATTGTTATAAACGGGATGGTATGCTCTTAAAAACATTCATATAAGGGTTTGTATATGCACTAAAAAGTTAAAATATGCAAAAAAAAAGTATAAAAAAAATTTACTAAATATGACAAAAACAAATTATTATCTACATAATTATTAATTTAGTTTTAAATTTAAAATTTAAATAACTTATTACAATAGTCTTTTTAATTTTTGCAGTGTACTTTACCAACTCATTAAAATAATTATTATCATCGATATGGAAAATCACATCTCTCTTTGGTTATTCTGTAAAAAAAAAAAAAACTTATAGCTATTTACATTAATTTGAATTAAATATTTGTTACCTTGAAGATTGCATTGTATATTGAGATGTTTACTCAAGTTTTTGACTTTTAATGACCTTCAATTATTGCTGTAAAGTCTCTTTTTTAAAACTTTGAGGCCGATATTTTTGTTTCGTTGTTTAATTTAGTTAAAATAGCTTTTCCAATTGGCTCTTAAAGAGTTTCAAATGCTCTTCCTACATTTGAAAATATATTTAGAGCATCATGCTAGATTTTTCTTGTAGCTATTGGTATAATAGAAACGGTTAGTATTGAAAGGTTTGATTTTATGTAAGCTAAGTATCTTTTGATGCCATCTTATTCAGATATATATTTTTAGACCTCCTTAATACTAACAGCATCATCTGCGTCTACTTTTTAAATTATCTTACTATTAATTTCCAAATATTCACATGAATGATTTGAGGCATTGCGCGTACCCCAACGTGTAGTTATTGGTTACGGTGGTAATATGGTGCTTAATTTTTTAAAAACTTGAACATGATTTGGAGCTTTTTGGAATGTTTTTTTGAAACAAGAAATATTACTTTGTCGACAGTACTGAATTTTACGGTTTTTTAATACAATATAGTGTTTCAAGCAAAATGAAAATAATGCGATAATACTCATTCAACCATAAAATCATTTTATTATTAATAGATACCTCCTTATCAACGGAACCACAGAGTAATAACAATAATCACATATTCACATAATTTGTCAGTCTCATTTTCTTTTATGACAATTACCGAAATATAAACCAATGAACGCGAATATAATATTAACTTTGTAGGAAATAATTATTTTTCTTCTATGAATTGACGATAGAATCGATGACAAATAGCTCTAAAAACATCAAAATAGCAAAATAGCTTCAAAACTTCAATATATGTAAAAATATGCAAAAAAAAATTGTATTTGACTTCCTGGTTTTCTGAAACAAATTTGTAACTTACTTAGGTGTTACTAGGACTTTTTGAAACAAATATACAAACGCTACAAGTTGATAAAAACATATCATAAATTTTAGAAATAAAAAAAAAGCGGGTAAAGGGATGTTGCTCTCTTGTACAGTAGGTTAAAAGTGGTCACTGTTTCATGGATAGTATTAAATTTGAATTCAATGATACTATATTATTGTATACGAAAAACGATTCTGAGCCGAGATGGTTTGTAAGTGTGTATTTTTATATTATATTTATATTATTATTACTTACTAGTTATTACAAATACAGTAACCCAAAAGTTGAACTACTATTATAAAATTATAACAAAATAACTAAAATCGTTATTCTTGGTTATTCAATATGTAATTTTGTCCTAATTCGAATATAAAATAACTATAAATAAAACTATCTGTAAATATTTTTCAGATTTTTTAGTTACAGAATAACCTACTTACGTGGAACCTTGTTTTAAATTTTCAATCTTTAGCTATAAAAGTTGAGCAATCTATACATTTTTAACTACAAAATCATTTTTAAATTTTAAATTTGATAAATGTTGTCGAAATTTAAACTTTAAATTTTGATAATAAAACATTGTACCTATATACTTTTTATATTTTTCAACTAATATTGTAACATTATACCAGGTGCATTGTATTACATTTTCTAGCTTTTAATATTTAATTTTATAATTAGTAGAAAACAATAACTAAAATACTACTTCTGATAAATTTTTATTTTACTTTATTAATGACAAAGCCAAATACGATGAAGGAAAATAACTAAAATTACTATAGTAAATGCAATTTATGTATATACTTACCGGCTACCTAACCGTTATGTAATAAAAACCGCACAATCAATATAAGTAATATTTTGAAGGTAAAATAATATTATTATAATTAAAAAGTGGGCAAGTAGGTAACCGCTCTGCTGAACAGTAGTTATGGAATTTGCCTCGTCATTGATTGAGTCACTGTAATTTATGTGTTCAATTTGAATACAATGATATACCTATTTCATATACATTAAAAACAGATTCTCAGATGAAGACAGTCTGTCAGCCTGACTAGGACATTTTATATTAATTATTTATGTAGCTAATATATTTTTCTATTAGTTATTACACGTTATATCTAGGTTGACTTAATTTTTGCCAAAAACATTGTATTTACGGTTCTTAAAATTATCAGTGATAAAAGAATAATAATATGACTAAAGTATGGAAAATCGGGCATTGTTTTTTTGATCCAGTGCATGCATTGAAGACACCACTAGATCTACTGAAAGTCAGTAAGTATAACGTTTTATTCAATTAATTTCATTACATTTTATTGAGATTTAGTACGTACATTTTTGGTCAATATTCTTTATGGATACTACGTGAGCATCACGATCATGTTCACGATCATGGGCCGTTATGTGTTATAATAAATAAAATCATACTCTTTAATACAAAAAAAAAATGACAAAATTTTACTGAGTATAAACGAAGTAATTTTATTACATATAATTTTAATGAACAATATATGTAATTTGAATGTATGTTTATGTGCTTTAAAATTTTGAACCATAAAAATAGGTGTGCCGAAAAAGTGAAACATAACAAGTAGTACAAAAATTAGTACAAAAAAACAAGAAATATTAATTTAGAAAAAAAAAGGCATCAGACAAGCCGAGGCGATGTGGGGGGTACGTGATGGCGATGTGGGTGGTGCAGATGATATGTTGATGAACTGGTTTATGGCTACTGGTCACCTTTACAACGTTCTCACGGCCAATCCTGCGGGGCGGACGAGAGTCGCGGGCGCGTTTGCTCGGGACGCGAAGACGACCATGGCAGCGGCCGCGGAGCCCGGCCACGACGGCTGCGAGAGCCACGACGGTTGGCGACGAGAGGCTAGTGCGCGATGTCTTGCGCTGGTTGACGGTGCTGAAGGCTCTGAAGACGACTGTTGTGCCGTCGACGACGTGGACCAAAGCTCGGAGCGATCGAAGAAGACTGTATTATAATATCGGTGCTGTGGAATCGGTGACTCGGCCACCGGGATCAGACTACTGGACGAAAGTTGGAGAAAATCTGCGGACAGCATCGCAACGCGCCACTGTCCTGATATCCTCCTCTCGTCCTGGCTTCCCCGTCGGCACTATGTCTGCCGCAGCCTGTGGCTAACTCTGAAACTTTTCGTCTCCTCGAGCCCGGGATTCTGACGTCCGTGTTCCTGGCCACCCAATATTAATTATAGTCGTCTATCGCTCACCCGCCTTGAGCTCTGCGGTCCACGTCGGCTCCGTCACGAGTCGTCTTCCCGAGCACTGCAGCATTCGTCACTGGTATACCCTAGGTCCTGCGTCGTTGTCGGTACCCGTACCGTTAGCCTCCGTCGTCGTGCCGTCGTCGCTCCCGGACCGAAGCAGCCGAGCGCCCGCCGCGCCGCCAGAGGGTCTCGCGTGTCGGCGTCCTCGAGCGCGCGACGTCCGCGATCCCGTCCGCTACCGCAGGTGGCCGGAGAACGTGTATTGGCGACTTACCGCCGATCACCACGAAAAGTGCACTGTCACATAATTACTCGTCAACCCCACGTAATCGCCTCGCCTTGTCCGCTGCCCTCGGCCCGGGGGGAATTTTCGGTCGGTTTCACTTCGGGGGGCAACAGCACAGTACGCGTACGGTCTTAGTGATGCCTCCCCACACAGTGGAGACAAATCTTGCTCTCCTGCTGCGTGGGGATGCGCGTATGTCTAGCTTGACCCCCGGGTCCAGCCATCCGATCAAATCTCCAAAACTGTTTTTGACCTCAAGTCCCCGAGCCGGTGTAACGACTATCGCCTCGTCACTGAGCTCCTCCACTGCTTCCTGTATCCTTGCCGGCTCTTCGACCACGTCATCATTTATCGTTTCGACCGGTTTCTCATCGTTGTACTCTTTGTCCGGTTTGGTGACGTCGTCGTCGCCACCCGCAAACTGTAGTGCATAAGACAACAGACTCTCCAAAGCCTCGATCGTCGGTTCTTGGTTGATATTGTCGATTTGATTAAGTTCTTCTTCCATTATTTCATAGTCGATGTTATTAATGATATTTTCGAGGACTTCGTTTATAATTTCTTCTACAGTTAGGGTCGTCTCGTCTGTTCGCGTTTCAGCCATTTTGACAGAAATTAGGGAGATTATTTGGTCAGAATTGCAAATGAGCCGATTCGGAAATTCGTCCTAGGCCGTCGCCGATAATTTAAAACAAACATAGTTTATTAGTAGCCAGCGAGTATGCCATCATATTATTAATCGACCAGCATCAGCTGGATTTCGGGTCGTTTATTTTTCCAAACACCATTGCTATTATTATTATTATTATTATTATTTATTGATATACCGACTGTACTTAAGCAGAGGTTATATATTGTATTATAATATTTTGACGATGATTTATACATAGACTTTGCATAATATACTGTTGTACTCGTTCTATACTTTTATAGGTGATATCTTTTAGATTCTGATCGGTACGAACAATGCGTATTGCGATTTTACAATATTATGTATGTTTTTTATGTATGTGCGAGTTTATGCCTTTCGTAGTAAAAATACTTTGATCTTCAATATTGGGGATGATTTCTGATTAATTTGGATTTATAGTTGGTACTTTTAAAGGTCAATATTTAAAATTAAAAATTATTTTCTTCATAATCAGGAAAAACTTTTTATTGGCATCTTTTTTAATTTTATAATTTTCAATTGGCTATTATAGAGATTTTAAATTTTCTATTTTTTTTCTTTAAATTTCGATTTTTTAAATTCGTATATAGCTACTATAGTAATGTTGTAGCCATTAAAACTTCTACTGTATAGGTGTCTATAAAGAAGTCTTATTTATACAAGTTTTGCTTATATATGTAGGTAATTTGTTATTTTTTGTAATTTTCTAATATTAATCATAATTTTTTAAATTTTTTGTTTAACTTTCAAAGTTGGTATACCTAATATTATATGTTTTGTAATAACCACCGTAGGCGGCCATCCTCGTTGCTAAGTGCGTATAACATGACGACAGTCATGTTTGGACGTTGTTGTTTGTATCATCAACAAGATTTTACAATTTCGAAAATTGTGTATAGTTTTTTTAACCTAAGATTAATGTTTCGAACATTTTGTGAAAATTTGTTTAGTTCACTATTTAAAAATGTATATTTTCATTTTGAACCCTGACATATAATATCATATATATTATAATAAATGAATCAGGCGACTTATCGACGGAATACACATATAATATATTACAATAATACTGTTTGTCTGTCCTAAATCAATCAATTCGCGATTTAAGCTTCTTTGATTTGGGACGGCAAACTTTTTACACAACCTTCAATGTCATGTACTTATTTATATAATTATACATCGTAGGTAGAGGTCATCAGTATTCCAGGCCCTAGTCGCTCCATGCTGGTACCTCCACCGTGGTTTTGTGTAATTTACAATATAATACACGCATCTCGCGGTGAGTGTCTGAGTGTGTCTATTTGAACACCAACACTTAATATAATATCTGTAGTTTTATTGAATTAAGCGTATCTATTATATAACAACGTCTATAATGGGATCTTTTTTTCGATTTAATAACACAGAAAACGTTTAATTTTAAATTAAATTATATATATTTTTACGTTTTAGAAATTTTTAGTTAGTGTCGATCATATTACATACTAATAATTAAGAACGCAGACGATTCTTAACGGTCTACATAATATGTAGTCGGCGGCTGCATATAGCAACCCTACCGGCTGCCACCCTGGGTGTCTTTCCGGTCCGGGAGCCGGCTTGATCGTTCGTAATATAATATTATTATGGTATACTAGATAGTGCCAAACGCTAATATAACAGGAAAACAGTAAAGATTTATTAAAACAAAAGTAATTTAATTTGTCAGGTTATTCTGTTACATCTTATACCTTCACACATATTTTTATAATAATTAATTCTAAATTTATTAAAATCTATAAATTGTATATCAATTTACGAAGTATAAGAGTTACAGAAATTATAAATACCAAACAATAAATTAATTAATTAGTCACAAACATAATATCTTGAGCATCAACCGTTATATAATAATATACCAATTGTCCAAGCTATATTATTATAGTACCTACCTATATTTTTAAATTTGAATATAGTACATTGGTACTTACCTAATATTAAATAATAATTATTATTGAATGTAAACATGTATAATTCATGTGAATTGATTATAATAATATATAGAGGGGTTACTCAATAACGAAAAACCAATTTTGCGTAAAAATTCCCGTTTTTTCTTAATTTTTCTTTGGTTTTTCCCTATATATTTGAAAATTATTAAGATTTTTTTACTTTTGACCCCTCAAAGTACCAACTAGATGTCCTGTAGCGATACAAACTTATATTTTACAATCGATTTGTAAACAGTACTCATACTGATTTACTCATTTTTCCAACGCTGTACCTATGTATTTGTATAAAATATGATGATATCGTAGGTAGTATATAGTGCAGCAGTTTATAGGTGAAACTAGACAATTTTATTAGGACAGGCCAAATGATAAATATGAAAATGAAATAAAACTACAAAATAAGTTTTTATTTAAATTTTAAATTGAGTCAGTGTGTTATCCAGTCAGTATTAGGTCAGGTCATGGCCTGACTGGCCTGACCCATAGTTTCGCTTATATTCATCACACTTATACGTAGGTATCCTTTTACCACGTTGACAACCAAATTACGACTTTTCAAATTTTACCAGTTTACCACGTAGTGGTTCCGTACCTACTTCAATATTTTACGTTCATTTTATCTGGTTGCTTTTAATTTAATTACAACTCTATTGCTTCTGAGTAATCTCACTGTTCCGGATATCCAGTAAAAATGGGGTATACGACAAGGTAATAATATAGACATATAATGAAAGACATCAGCTGTGGCGATGGCTTTCACATCCGATACCGGTGGCCAATGAAAAAAATCAATTGCTTAAAAAAGAGATGTATCTTAGACTCTATAACTATTGTGTTTTCACCACTATACATCATGCTAGATAATTTGAAATGCTCTGTCTCAAGAAATATAATTATTTTATATTTTCCTGTTTGTTCTAACATAAATGATAGGATATTACCCATCAGTGAAAATATCTGCTTTAGAAACTCAGTTGAAATATTAATATAACGTGATGGTGTTATTATATGCACTACTACTTTGAACATATCACTCGGTTCGATCCCAATATGTATAAACTTACGTTTCACGAAGTTGAGCGTATAGTTAGTAGAATCGATGAGCTCTGAAGGTGGTGTCGATGGTATATATGTAAAGGTTTTCTTGTATATAGCATTATAGCTGCATTATCCACAATTGAGCCGGCCATGTTTAGAAACACGTATAAATTTAATTTATTTGAATAGTGTAAAAATTATTACCTATATAATATTATAAGGTAAGTGGAACATACATGAGGGAAACTCTCCCCCTAGGTAATTTTTCACTATTACACATATGTATTTTAACTACGTAAAAATATATAATAAATATGAATACAATTTAAAATAGTTTTATAATTTTTTTTTCATAATATATTTTTAAAAAAGACAAATAAAAATTTAAGATAAACTAATTGGAGTGTTCCATCACTAATTCCATCACTAATCTAATTGGATGCATCCAGTTTCGATAAAAAAAATGTATGGTTGAAGACCGTCCCCACTGAAGTTATTATTGTAATTCGGATATTAGAAATTATATTCCATTATAATGTTTATGTTATAAACTTATAAATAATGTATTTTATTGAAGATATTACTGATAACTGAAAACAAATTAGTGAAATTATAAGGAAATTGGGTGTCGACCATCGATGAATATTTATAGGTCTATGTATGATCTGATATATGCCTATGCCCTATATATGACAAATTATGGCTATTGGGTAGGCGGAAAAAAAGCCCACGGAAAAAAAAAACCAGAAAAGAAATCTAACGGAAAAAAATCCCACCAAAATTAATGCCCATGCGAGTGCCATATAATTATTGTTCTATTTTCTAATTTTAAATTATATTGTTGACTCTAAAAAACATGTAGGTACCTATTTGGACTTCGTCCTATTGGTGTTGTACAAATAAAATAATAAATAAATTAGTAACTATACCTACTATGTAACGTTTAAAATTATTGATAATAATGATACCTACAAATATTATAAATTATACTTGATGACAGTAATTTTTTTTGAGTAATAATAATTATAATAATAATAATAATAATAATTAGATACTCATATTATTACTTTTAGAATTTTTATAAAATTTAAAAAATTCTTATATAATATTCACTAAGACTATACAATTGCTGTATTTTTAGATTTAATCGTTCAGTTCTGTTTAATGTAATCTAAACATCTATATTTATATCATTATGTTTCCTTATTTTTTTCTTTCCAATTATTTATCAAGATGTCTACTTTAATAACCAATTTATGTTAAGATCTCTCAATAGCACAACACAAATAAAATAATTGCGATTTTTTAATGTGAAAAAATGTTAAACAGATTAATGAAGTCGTTTAAGAGAAAAGTTGTTGGTAACCAATGAATTATTAGATAACGAATTACGTGAATATAAATATACTTCAACCAATTTATCATATCACGGGGCACAAAATCAGGAAAACTAACTAATTATGTATTTTAATATGTTGAAGTGTTGATAAATATTTAAAAAGTGTTTAATAATATTAATAATAATAATATTTATTAATTTCTCCTACAAGCAATGTTTACAAGATGTATAGGTACAAAATATATAACTATTGTTGGATCACCTCCAAAAGCCAAATGCTGAAGGTGAAAGTTCATGTGAGTACAATCAAATAAACATTTCAAGAATTAACATAAGAATATACAATGTGTGAAGTATTAAATAACCTATAAATAAATTGTAAATTACTAAAAAAATAAAAACGCATGGTAAATATTTTAAAAGATTATTTAAACCAAGAGACATAAGTTTTCTTCCAACCACTTAAAATTCATGAAATCATGAATACTTATTTTTTGTTTCGTACAAAAATGCGTGAACACAAAATATGATCCAGATTGATAAAAAGTAGTTTTCAATTTAGGTAATATAATATTAATAACTTTAACAAACCATTTTAAAATCAGTTAGGTGTGCTTATAAGTTATAAGCAGGGTGTGGATTATTATTTAAATACATAATTTTATAAAATGTAGATTCCTTAATTGTGATTACAAATGAGCACTTTACATAACACTATAAATAAAACAAAACGTATTTATTAGCAAATATTTTTTGGAAATTTTGAAGTAAATTAATTTTCTTAAATATTTAATGGATAAGTATCCATCATATATTATTGAATATTTCGTATTTTTCTGACAATCATAATTATTCTGCGGGAAATATTTTCAAACTTAAAAGTGTAAAAAAAAGAATTAAAAAAAAAGTTTTTCACTTAATAAGTGTGAAATATACTTTTATGTATTTGTATTTGTTCATACATTATATTATATAGGTAATAGGTAAGTACCTATAATATTATAATTCATATTAATTGATTTTTAATTATAAATTTATCATATCAACAGCATAATATTGTGCAACAGTATAGCAGATCAAAGAGACAATGAAACTTTATCACGCGAAAAAAAAACAGCGGTATAAAAATTTTAACGAATTTATTAGAAATCAAAATAAAATATAAGTATATACCTAATATGGGACATTTGGTTGATTATTAAAGTCTTTTATACATATTGTTTTGTACCCGTAAGCTAAGAATTATAAATTAATGTAGTTTGACATTAGTCGTTCGAGTGTTTTGAAACATATTGTAATAGAATAAAATAAATTATAATATTTTGCTTAACAGTTAGAACATCGTACAAATCCAACGAGAGAACACAGACAATTTGTTCGTATCTTTAAGTTTGATGATAAATCCATTAACTCTAATATTTAAATCATAACAACACACGATTGGAACGTAAATTTTGGGAAGTTATGCGTTACAGCTGTAAGGCGGAAACAACACATATATGTATCTGCAGGTATATATGTGGGCAGGAAATCCTCTTAAAATTGTGTAGGTAGGTGTATAATTAACAATATGACTATTATTGCAATTAAACATACACAATTTAATGTTTCCCAATATGGTAATTTTATGTGCATCTCCCAAGTCCCGACGTATGCCGAATTAATATAAATATATTATGATGAGATGATGTGGGAAAAATTCCCGTATACAAATACATAAAAAAACATTTTCCGTTAATACGTTTTATTCATAGTGTTATCTTATATTTTTTAGTGATACATGAATGACTTAATTGAATAGTCTGATCAACTTACTTTTATAGAGCCACCCATTATATTATTAATTATTTTATGAGTTTTATATCGGATCATAAATTTGGCAGAGTAAAATACTACGTTTTGACCTAAATGTTATCGTTATTCGTGATATCGTTAATCGTCTTTTGACGTGTGTACTTTCACTAAATTATATTAATACATTGGTTAATATGTCAAATTACCTATAAATTAATATGGTGTTTATAAGACATTAGTGTCTCAATTAAAAATTTGATTTTTATGAAAGAAACATTTTAATTTCAGTTAATTGATTGATGATTTGCGTTTCAGTCGTTTCACTGGTGTTTCACATGGTGTATGGCGATTATATTATGTTTTATTATTACCTAGTTATTTACGCCTTTAGTTAGTAACTGACAAACTAAAGTCTATAACTAAACAAAACCATTGAGCATTAGAACATAAAACAATCTATGTAGTACCTAGTTAATAATTTTTTTAATGATATTCAGCAAATATTATATTTATATTTATAATTCTCAGCTTTTAAATCAATAGGTACAGTTCTAAGAAAAAATTTAGTTTTCTTAGTATTCGTAGTACCTACCTATAGTGAAATGTTTCAATAGTTAAAATCTAAAATTATAAATGTTTCATCGACAGTGATTTATTAATTATTACTATTTATTGCTCGTTAAATTTTTGAAACGCAGCTTTAAATATTAAATTAAAAATGATTATTCAAACAGCAAATCGAAAATATTTACTTAATAGTTTATATTAGGTGTTGCACACGACTAAAAGCATATTTTGTTAACAGATAATATAGGTAAGTATAATAGCTCACTGAAAGTTATATTATATTAATAGGATACTATATTATTGAACATAACATTTTATAAAATATAAATGATTAATGACTGGTATAATAATATTCGACAGTAAAAATGTACACATCATAGAGTTGTATGTTTAATATATTGAATGAAAGGTCATATTGTGATCTGTCAAATTACCGTTAAACCACTGAGCATCTATGTAGGACGTCGGCCTATTGTTATAGTTCGTGTTAAAATTTGTATATCGAAAAAAAAAACACAGATTTGTTTATACACTATAACTTGTATCGTCTACATATACATCGTAGGTATAAATCTACGATGTATTAATGCAAAATTAAATATATTTCATATCTATGGTAGCGTTTTTCCACGAGAAAGTTTTTTTTCTGTTACCCGGTTAGGATTGAACAAAATTGCAATGCATTATATAGTGCCTATAGTGGGTACATATAGGTATATACACTTTTTAGTGTAAGCGTAACATTTTACGCATTTGTTATTTTCTTCCGTATTATGAAACGCAATGCGTTTTGCTCGATTTTGATTTCAAATCACCGTTATCTAACGACGATTCAATACTTGGGTAGGTAGGTACCAGCTATATATAATATTGTACAAACAGTTAAAAAACATCGCAGTCACAACAAAATGAATATGAATAATTTAAAATTGATATATAATTTTTTTTCCTAAGTAGGTAAATGTAACACCACTTTGAAATTAATTTTTCAATCTTATAGGGTACCTATATAATGTCTTCGAAAAAAGCCTACTTTATTCGAATAATAATAATGTGGTTATTCAATCATAATTCATAATATGTATTCATTATTCTCATTATTTTATTCTATTCTGTTATTTTGAAATAACAATTTTCTATTTTTTACTATAGAAAATGTTATGAGAACGTGTTACACAATAAAAGTAGTTGTGTATTTTAGATGTGAAAATCTATTTGGCATGATTGCTTGAAAATAAATTAGTGAACACAAGTTATATGCTATAGCGATATTTTTTGCATCGCTATAGTTACCCATTTGGCCATTTATAATAATGAAATATAATTTTGTTCAAATTAAAAATTAATTGTATGTTTATATTATTGCATTTACTTACTTGTGTGATATTATTTAGAATGAGTTAGTAAAAAATATGGTATGAATTAAAAAAATTAGGGAAATATTGAATGGGACTGAGACAGTTAGACATTAAACAACGATTTAGTCAAACTACGATGTTTGGTCGACGGTCGTACGAATGTTTATATTGTAGAGGTATATCATTAAGATATTAGAGGTTATTGACAGTTCTTGAAGTTAACCCCAATGTAAAGAAGTAAAAAAAAATTTGTGTAATTTGTATTTTGTGATTTGCTTTACGAATATAATACAGGTAACGGGATGTGATTAAAAGAGAAACTAAACTGTGGAAAATTAAGTATTGAGATATTATGAACTATAGAACTGGAACAAACTTCTAAGTTCTAAGCAAAGAGACACATCAAAAAAGACACCATCGACTTGAGAATGTGAAAACGAAAAATATTGTTTGAGCTCGAACCGAAAAGAATCACATAATATTCTTCAGGGTATTTATAAGTTAGGTATAACGAATGGCAATTATTATAGGAAATAAATAACATTATATATTTATTATTAGATGTTCGTGAAGTGAATGATAACATGAATGAAAATCTAGCAGAATATAATACATATATCGGATAATATATGATATTTCTAATTGGTGTCAAAAATCCAATCTTCTGGGGTCCGACGTAAATATTAAAACATCCAATTTTTTTTGAAAATTTGTGTTTAAAAAAACAAACATAGCTAACCAATTATGAAAGTAGAAATGTTAGAACAAATAGAATAATAATAATCAAATATAATTATTAATTAACAATATAGGTTTTGTATAGGTACAGACAAAAACAACAAAGTGAAAATAAAGAAAAATTGTTACAAATTTATATTTATTGATTTAAATTAAGAAAATATTTGTGTTAATAAATTAGATTAATAATATTACATTATTAATTTTCTAGACAGGAACTAGGGAAGTATGGAAAATGTAACAAGTGAATATAGTAGTACCCAAAATAGTGGAAGAAAGATAAAATTAAGAAGTTATAGAGTCCATGGGGAACGACAGATAATCAAGATATTATATGCTAGAGGTTGCATGTATTTTCCTCAACAGTTCAAAGGGAACGGGTTGAGGGAAAGTAAATAAGAATATAAAGGGAGTAGATTAAACCTATAGTTGTAAATGAAAAAACGTGACTGTAAAGGGTGAGTCACCGAAGGAAAAATGCAGAAAACCATGATTAGGTGTGTTAGAGTTGGCTAAACAATACGGTGCCTTTTGGAATAATGAAGGAGGAAAAAAAGGCAATTTTAGCTTGCTAACATTTCAAAAAAATTTCCCATCGCCGGTGAGAGGTCAGATAAAGAGATTTAAAAACATGGAATTAATTAATAAATAGTAACTATATAGCTAGTAGAATAAAAAAAAAAAGGGAGAAAGTAGGTAGCCGCTCTTTTGTATAATACTATACAGAAGGTGTCCATTGTCCGGAGTAGATGTCATTGAGTGAGTCATTGACCATTGCAATATAAGTGTTAAATTTGAATTCAATGATAAATCATTGCATATACTAAAAACGATTCTGAGCGAATATACGGTCTGTTACCTTATATTTTATTTTACTACATATAATACTAAAGCCACTGGGTAAGGCCCAAAAGCAAAGTGTGAATGTGTGATAATATAGTCATAAATTAGAAGAGCAAATAATTGTGGTAGTAAAAGACCCAGTTGAAATTGGTTTAAGGATAATTAAAGTTGGAAGAGGACGGTATGACAGTCAATGCAGCAGTTAGATAAAACTATTAAGTAATATAATATTTGAAATGTAAAAATATTACTATAGGTATTAGGTAAGTTTATTTTGTGATATAATATTTATGTTGCTACCATTGTAGTTTGTTGTACTGCCTATTAAAAATACGGAACTTTGAATTAATTTTAAATTTTATCAATAAAATTGCATTATTTTATTATGTTATTAACATTTTAGTCAATACCGCCTATACTATTACACTAGAACGGTTAGTTAAATTTCAAATATTAATTGTTATTCGTCTTTGAATTACAATACAATAAGAAAATCAATAATTATGTCCGTAGTAGTATTTATATCCTAAATTTGTATACGATTTGTATATTTGTATTTTTATATTGCTCAACCGTTCAGTTAATATTTCAGATTAGTATATTTAGTATACAAATTTTATTGAAAACATTGGTTATAGCCTATAGGTTAGGTTAGGTTTTATAGTTGATTTAGAAATTTAATACAAGATAAGCTCTGAACAACTATAGAGTAAGATAAGTTGATAATCGAGGTATCGAAAACAGTCTGCACGAGTGCAGCTCAGCAAAGAGGATAACAAACAAGAAATCAAACCATGCGAATAATCGAATCATGCGTTTGACACGAGTAGTCGACAATAGAGTTATAATCCCGACAAACGAAGTGCACTTGAATCAAAAAAAGTATGATAAGCATATAGGATTATAGGAAAGGTTTAAATTTTTTCCTCGGGTAAACAAGTTTATGCCAAATTCGAAATCCCCCACACATTCCTTTAGCTTACCTTTTACTGTATAAGGTATCTTATATCCAACAACAAGATTTTCACGTTACATTTTATTGATATATTGTCATTATTGTAAGTCGTAACTCTGGTCTGTTCCGGGAGGAGTTTTATGGATAATGTACACACACCACACACGAATCTGCAACAAAACAAATTACAATACCAAATAAGAAATAATATGGAAATAATTCTAGTTAAAATCAAAAAGAAAATTATCTCTAATGAATTATACCAAGGATTTATTGTGATAATATTTTATTAAGACTTGGGAGCATGTGAGTGACCCACACGTGACATAGCGCATTTGCATTCAGCTGAACCAATCTTATGTTGTTAATTGTTATTTGTTATAACGAGAATAAATTCACCTGCTATTATCTATCAAACTTAAGTTAAGGTATGTTGTTAGTACGCTGGTTTCTATACGATATAAATTTTTTTCTGAGATATTATAACCGTTTTTAAATTATAATATTTTAAATAATAGTTTGCATAATATACTGAACTACTGAAGTATCATAGAAAGCCTTAACTTACACACATAGATAATGGTATGTAAAATAATAAGTAAATTCGTTCGAATATTAAAGCAACACAATATGATTAGTTCGGCTGAACGCAACTTTGCAATGTTGAGCTGTCGAGCGAGCGTGGTTCATATAAAATAAAAATGTGCTCTGACATCGTCTTAATCTATCTTATACATTTTTAATAACAAATATATAAATAGTTATTAGATAATCACAATAATATGTTATAGGAACTGCGCCACTGTGGTTGCAGCTGATTAGGTTTTAGCGATATTGACCAGAAAAACATTTTGTAAATTTAAAAAATAATTCATATCTTTGTGATTGTGATTAGGTAGTATAAAAGATATTATTTGCTACAATACTTGGATGGAGGATAACTAAATTTTTTAATTTCAAATAGGCAAGCAGAGGGCCTATCAACTTTTCCTTATGATGAAAAGGTTAGGTTAGAAATGTCTCACAAGAGGGGAGGGGGGAGGGGTTGCAAAATTGTCGTTATTGTAACTGTATTTTATTGTTTACTTAACTTATCCTAAAATTAAAATGTATGGATATTGTTATTTATAATAATATTATAATATTATATTATAACATATTATTTTTATTTTTTAAGCCTATTGTGTTACTTGTAATAAAAATATTGTATCTATGGCGCTATTAGCAGTACCTAAATAAATAAGTATAACCAATAAAGGATAATTTATAAATACTAAATAATCCTATATAATACTTTAATTACTTAGATAAGATTAAGGTACCTTAGTTTAATGAGTAAACACTTTAAACGTGTTTGTTTGGACAGAAATATGTTGACCACCTGCAGGCAGCTTGAGCCGATTTATAAAAGTTTTAACGTACCTACATCTTTAATAAATAAGTACAAATTCCAATTGCTGTTAACATTATTAAATTTAAAAAAAAAATCATGATAAGTAGGTTTAATTTTATTTCACCTATAGCCAATTATTTATATCTACTTATATCTACTTATGCTATACATTATTAATTACGATTTAATTCTAAAATTTGATGAATTTCCATAAAATTATATCTAATCTTAAAAAATTGCTGCATTACATTACACTTAGAATAATAAATTATATATGTAGGTGATTGATAATAATATTCGATTACATAAAATCACATGATTTATCTAACTATTGTTAGGAGAATTTTTTTAAATTGAGTTTGATGTTCAAATGTTGACTAAATTCGTTTAAATCACAAATTATTTTGTTGTTAAAAATTAAAAAAATATTCAATTTCAACTTAATAAAACGTTCCTCATAAGTTATTCTTGGAAAAACTGGACGACCCTCAAAAATACATATCATTATAGTTATAATATTAAATATATATCGTAGGTACCAAAATCCATGCCAAATTTCATAAAGATAACTTTACGATAACCTGTGGTCTCAAGCCGACCGACAGATAATATCTGTTGGAAAATTACTTAGAACCATGCGCCCATACGTCCATACCGATTAATGAACAAAGTTAAGCCAAGTTAAATTTTGTAAAACTAATAAATCCTGCAGTGTCCTATAGGTATTAAAACTGTTGTGGAAAAGGTGTGAAACCCCAATACGGTTTTAAATTGCATTTAATTTAAATGCGTGAAACTTAGATACTATTGATTAATACAACACTCATTATATTTCTGTATAGTTTGACGAATAAAAATGCAGTTGATTTTACCCAAATGACTAAGTACGGTTATACCAATGGTTATCGATTATATAACACTTATATACGTTTGTTATTTACCCACCTATACAAAATGACGCAATAAAGATAGGAACTATAGGTATATAAAATAAAATATAATAAATTATAGCGAATACGAAAATGTCACGGAGGGATTTTACAATTTTTGTATTATTATTGATTTCTTAACCAAAATTCTCTTTATAGGTACCAATGCGTTGGTGTGTTATTTGAGAGATTGTGTGTTCGTCTCTTGTACGAGACAAATGTTTGCACTTTCGATAGAACCAAAAACCCTTTTCAGACGAAAGTAAACCACTCCAGAGACTAGATAATTATACCTACATCAATCAAGTTCAATCGTTTACTTGTATATATGTCCATATACGGAAAACCCTATCGTAATTCTGTAAATATGCAGGTGTATTATTTTGTATATTATCGATCTTTGATTATATTTGATTTGATTTATACGTGGCGTTTGGATGGAGAAAACTAAATTAATATAATTATATACCTACCATATGTGTATAATGTGTAAACCGACTTTATACAAATTTTATGAATTCAAAAATAATATAATCATATTGTTCATTTGTGTCATTAAAATTAATTTTCTTAAGTGTTAAGGGTATTTTTTTGTTCGATTTATCAAAATGTTCGCATGAGTAATTGGTGGAGAAAGCTGCAGTTCACCAACGGCATCTCAGAAACTATAAGCACCAGCTATATGTTTTAATTTCGGTCAACAACAAATCCATAACGTTTCGTGAACAATATAAATCATACTGAACGAAATATTTAGTAAAATGTTATTATTTAAACTACAGCTATTCGAACGTAGTCAGGAAGAGTTCGTTAACTTAGGATCGGCGCATGTACAGACTGTGTCCGTCTCCGGAAATCCGGTAAATATGTATATTATTATATACAGCTACACTAGCGTACACCGAGTGTCAAGTATACCCACGCATGTACGTCAAATGTAACTATCTATTTATATGCTATTTATACCATGTAAATTATTTATACATTCATATCGTATATATAATATAAAATATTATAATCACGTAAAGGCCGGAATGTCCCTATCGTCGGCTATCGGAGACACAATCCAAATATATTATAATCCTCTTGACGAATATAGTCCTTCCTCGTTGTTTTTTATTTTAACATATCCTACATATTTTTTCAAGGAATACGAAAAAGAAACTCGATCTAGTTTTAAAAATTAAAATATGTCTTATTATTTATTACGTCACGTAATCACATTATTTTTTTACATTCAAGTTTGACACAATAGCCAACGACTTTTACTATTCACGTCTAACGTATAATTAACAAAACTATGCGTCAACATAACAATAGCTACCTATAGGCATGTGTATATTACTTATGACTGTGTATCTTTCTCAAAAACAAATAATTATAAAGTGCTTTTCTTAGGTCATCATCTTTCTGCTTATTTTGTCTCACCGACAATCACAAATACATTTTTTATTTTGATGTACTTGTGGCACTGAAATCTAAGAAACAGGTAGTAGATGGTAACCACCTATTGTGTGTCATCACTCATCACTAACATCAAAAATCTAAAAACAGTAAGATATATTGTTTAGTTTTTGATAGTTGTGCAGAGACTTTTTAAAAGGTAGATGATTACTAGAAAGGTTACTCATAGGTACTTTTTTCATAGCAATTTAGGTATATACTCAAGCTTTTGTTTATATTATAATCCTATTATTCGCGAAGTTCCATCAATGGATGTCACCTTCGCGCAAGCCTCCGTCTGGAATTTTGTTAATTTAATTAAGTCTGCTTTTATATTTTCTAATATAAACCCAGAACACATATAATTTGTGCTTATTTTAAAAAAAACGTTTCTTTACAGATTGCACCTAACCTAACCTGGGTTAAAAATAAAAATACAAAAATCTCGTTATTGTTTAGCCATTACTGTAATAACGATTATCCTGCCTAGCTTTATATTTTACGATAATATCGTCATCACGATCGCTCGTAAAATAGTATAGGTTCTCAAGTCCATCCGTGCTTCGATATTTTTCGTTGATATTTCGTTCAAAGACGTAAAACAGTGGTTGGCAGATACCGCAGTATTTTCTCTGCATCCACCGCCTAACCGGTGGTGCGGTCCAACGCGGTTCTCGAGCAATAACCGCTTTCACGTCGCCGTCCAAGAGTATATCGGTCCGTTAAGTATATACATTGAGCAGTGCGACGACATTCCGGCGAAACGAGTCTTGTTATAATTACAATCTGACCTATACGTATTCGTGAGCATTTTATCGTCTAAGGTCCAAAGAAACGCGTCACCCGTTTGCCGAGGATGGCACGTCGAGGTATGTGACGCACATCGGTCACTCGTGTTCGCGCAGTAGTTACATTATTTTCAACGGTTCCTCAAACCGGGACACCCCCCCCCCCCCACCCACATGTTCCCGACGAACGCTGTCGAATATATTGTATTGAAACCATGTACACGCAATATGAACGATAGCGTCGAGTGACTTATGCGTATTATAGCAATATATATTATAAGGTTTGTAAAATCCTGTTTGTTTGTATCATTCGCCGTACGAGTGGGTACCTATAGGTCTGCGGAGACAAGTCCTTGAGATTAATTAAATTTTTTTTTTTTTTTTTTTTTGGGTTGGGGGAGAGAAGTCGCATGTTTGTATAATTTTTCTTTGTTGCATTTGTTTGCTCCTTAAATATAATATAGCAATTTCGTTGTAGATAGTGGTGAAAAAGTTGTCCCCCGGAGAATAAGCTGTGTACGTTAAAATAACTATTTTTATAAATATCATTATTAGTTATATTATTAGTTTTACAGCGATGAGCTATTATAGTTTTGTCCGTAAACTATTGCTGTTGTGTGTGCACGTGCTTCAAAAGTTTTCAGCTCTCTGTAAATGGAAAATTCGACCCGGACGAAACTTTCCTTTCGAGTTGTTTAGAATAGTTATTTTTGGAACTATCGATTTTAAAGTATAGTTTTTTTAAATTATGTTTGAAATGTTCGAAAAACTCGAGTGAGATTTACAGTAGTATGATCAATTCCAAATCGATTTATTATTTTATTATTTTTGTAACCAGCTTACGGAAACATTTCGACCAAGTAAATTTAGTATTTTATATCTAATACTGTTTTAAAGCAGTGATGCCTACCTATATGATAGTACTAGGTCTAAAAAATGTGTTATTTTCCTGTTTTTATACAATGCAATTAAAACAGATATAGATACTCAATTTCAGACTTACATATTTTAATCGAGTTAAAATCATAAAAATATAGGCACACTGCACAGGTACTATGGAGTTTTAAAAACTTCAATATGTCAATAATGATAGGTTCAGTGTAGTGATGTATAGTATGTAGACGGTGTTTATCAAACACTTATAAGCTCCGATAAAAATAGTTTTTTAAAATGCTATGATTTACGAAATAAAACAGATACATTTGTTTGTGAATAGTGCTGTTGGTAAGTGCTGTTGTGGGCGAAGCAGCAGCTCGACTACCTTGTACGGTACCCATATAGGTTCACAGAGGTAGAAACCACCACCACTTGTAGGTACAACAAGTTGGGCTTCAACAACACGCTGTTATTACATCGCATCGTCTTCCTTTCATATTCTACATCAATATTCTGACGAAACGTAAAAGTCTTACGAATTCCAGATTTTTGTTTTTTTTTCTGTTACTAGTTCACGTATTGCTACCAACCGGCACTCGTTAAATTCTATTTATTATTGCTATTGTGTCAGGTCAATATCATAAATTTTAATTTTTTTTATATTTAAGTAATATAATATGAATTTACAAGGTACCTATAGGTATAGGTTCAACAGGTAAGTGAAATAATAGACACGACCTCCAATTACCACAATAGTAGGTATATTATAAAATGGTATCATGATTTTCTTTTAGTATACCTAATACCTATACAACCTCTCGTATGGCCGTAAACATACAAAGTATTTGTAAGACTTGAAAATTATTTATTAATAAAAAAAAATGTTCTACCTATGCGTAGGTGCTTCAGTGATTGTGCGTATACTATCAATCTTATAACTGTATTAGTTATGACCAGGTTAAGATTTTATAGCATTAGCATATTTCTAATAAAATGCTTGAAAAATAGCAGAGTACGCTTAAACTTTGTTTCGCGATTTAAAAAACTGAAATAAAAATTTGTAATGTTGACTATTTTTGCATATTATTTTGAAATATTTTAGATTTCATTTTAGATCTGGTATTTTTTTTTCAAAGATATTTTCGCATTTTGGCATGTATTTAAAATTTAAATCGAAATTGTTCGCATATAATATATTATGTTTATTTTAATACACGCGTTTTTGCAGATTACTACCTTATTTTAAGCTATATTATTTAAGTACAAGCAGCGGTATTCCACATTTTGTATTATTTGGTTTTATTTTCAAACTTTTGTTGGACATACCGATTTCAATTGGCCTCCGTTTTATGTCAAATACGGCTGTGATAAACGTCCAACGAGTATTTGAAGCGTTCTATACTGTATATTATATTAGGGCATAGTGTACGGTTCAATATAGGTACCTACTTAAACTATTAGCTACATACCAATACATTTTCAACCCTTGCGTGTAATTCGGCTACAGACGACCTGCGGACATACGAAGGTAGACTTACCTGATTTAATAAATCACCCGAAGAGGCAGAGTAAAATAATAGGAAAAATTGTGTGCCTACCTACTACGGTTGAATAAAATTGTTGGACGCTATTCGACTCATTTGAGACCGATTACAGCGATGATGCGTAACTGTTACATTCGGCAAATTTAAAACGTATGATAACAATTGTTATATAATTTACCACAAGTGACTGTGACGCAAATGTTCAGTACAATATAATTCTTACAAGGTGACACGGTGTCGTATAAAAGTCTGCAAGTACGTACCTATTACCAGCCGTATAGCTCGACAGTAATTAAATATATTTTCTCAATTAATGGCCATCACCCTTCACCTTAGAATACTGAATTACTTAACCAATTCATAATGTGCTTAGAGGACTTGATGCTCGCGTGGTCACGTGTAATGTTCCTATCCGTCTTCACGTGCGAACGTATAGAAATCAAATTTTAAACCCATTTTGTAAATTGTGTAGTTACAGTAAATTTACTTATACAATCAAACTTAAAAGCAATAATATTGTCCATGCTCTTTAGTATTAACTTTAACTTAAGAATTATTAATATTTTACAGTTATAAATATTTAAGATTAAAAATTTGTTATTTTTTCCAATTTAATCACATAATATACAATTATTATATAGATGTTTAAATGTTTGAATAAGTGAAATCGTACTATGGACATTAGCACGGTCTAATATATGCAATCAACGATCACTTTTATCCACCAAACATAATTTAGCATCTAGCATGGAGATTACTTTGAAATCGAACCTATGAATTTCCTATAACCGCCTAACCAAACCTTTTAATTGAAACTGACATTAAGTTATCAGTAAATCAGCATTGATTATATGATTTATTTGATATACTATCGACGATAGTCAAAATATTTTAATATAACTGTAGAATCAAACCACTATTATGAGTGGCTCAGTGGCTGGTACCATTAGTTTGCCTATAACAGATGCAAAAGAAAAAATATGTTTTTGTTCTCAGCAGGGCTTGATACTTCTATTATATACCGATTTAAACTGAAACTGAAATCAATACAAGTAATCAAAACCGAAATTGTAATAGGAAAAAATGTTTTAGGTTTCAAACCCTGAAAATAAAATAATTAACTGTCAAGGAAACACCTGGTGTTGTAGTTATATAGAATTAGAAACATTATCAACAATGAAATAAGAAATAAAACAATTTTTTTTTTTTTAATTATATTTTATATACCTTTACATAGTACATTATTACACAAATGCTAAACATTACATCAATTACATCAAATTACACAGAGAACTATAATTTATATAATATTACTAATATATATATATTTTTTAATTTATATAATATAACAAATATTATAATTTTTTTAGGGTTTTTCGTCGTGCACATAGCATCAAAATTTTAACTTCAAATAAACACGATAACTACAAATTCAAATGTTACACTATACCAATACACAAAAAAAATGTTTTTAAGTTTGAATATACAGGCGTTATAATATATATGTATATATATGTATATAATAGTAATATATACTAAGAATATTATTTTAATTAATAAGTTTTTATTACATCAATCAAATACCACTACGATATTTCCTTAGTAAATCGAATAGGGTCTATAAAATAATAATGTTTATATTTAAAACCACAGCACAGTTTTAAAGCTGTTTTGAATTTCTTTAAAAAAAAAAAAATAATAATAATAATAATAATTGTTTACACATAGTGAAAGAAATTCATACACTGATCGTCATTAAAAATAACAAAAAAAAAAAAAAACTAACAAAATGTCAATTAGAATAAAAAACCTAATAAAAATTAATAACTTTTTAACATTATTTTCATATATTTATAAATATTATATAATGGAAATAATAATGAACAATTTTACTTACACTGTCGAAATATTAATAAACCTTTACACATCAGTCTTGCTATGAAATATATAACTTTTTTACGTTTTCTTTACACTGCCAATATTAAATTGTTAGTAGTTAACCCCATACAAATTTACGTAGGAATAATAAATTAAAATACAGATAGACAAATTAAAAATTCTAACCGTCGTAAAGTCATAGATAGAGTAAACAGGCTGTGTTTTTTCATTTTATTTATGTACGTGTATTCTACTTAAAACTTTAAAGTAAGTTTATGTCATTAATCGTTTATACTGAACATAATATGTTTACCATGCATAATATATTGCATGTTAACATTTCTACAATAATCTAACTATTATTTTATTAGTTATACACATATATTAAAAAAAATGATAATAATAGACGAAAAATTATAACTAAAAATAAATCTAAAAATATAAATGAAAATATATTTATATAATATTATCATATTAGTACTAAACTAGTGTAAATAGATTACAAGGGGATTAAAGGGGATGTCCGAAATATTTTATATATATATATATATATATATTATTTATTTAATATTATTAATTATTTATTTTAACAGCTATTCCAAATATTATTATAAGAACATTACAAGTCTAATTTTAAAGGGGAAAAAATCAGTATCTATGCTTTATCAATGAATTAGTTGCTTAAGAATTTGATGAGAGACATTTGTTTTATTGTTATTATATACTAAGTGCGTCTCGAGAAAAAACTATCTGATCAATCTATCAATGTGTATGATGGGTCGAGATGGCGTTTCACACATAAATACAGCCCCATTTATAAAAAATAAAATATTAATGAGGTGTTTATGGTTCTAATAATTAAAGGTTGCGCGTTATATACTCGAAGAAGTACAAATATAAATTGCATAGGTGGTTAAATTTTTAGAAATATAATATTAACATATATAAAAACGTGTATTTTAATAATTCTGAATGCAAAAATTGTATTATCCGTTATTAATGGAATTTATATTTTTAATTAATGATTGCGTATAATTAGATGAGTATAAACAAAAATGCAAATGTATAAAACTGCGATATCTTTTAAAAATGGAAAGTCACAAGACAAATGCTATAGTCAAGATAACAGTTTTATTTTGATGAATTTGCGATAGGCGCTGAAATAAATAATAATGAATTACTGGTAAACAACATTATACTGGTTACCTATGTTTGTTGGAACAAAATTTACAATTTAAATAGATGGGTACAGGTCCATTATATTAGAAAAAAAAGTTTAATTACACAATATACTAAAAATTAGCAGTCTTATTTTTTTTTACTTTTTAGATGTTTTATACATATTATAACCAAAACATAAAAATATAATATTAATTTTAAAATGTTTAATTTTTCTAGCCCAATTATTGGAGCTTAATAGTGTTATTTGTGTTTGTTTTAAATGTTTAATACATAAATTTGAAAGAAAAGAAAACTTTTTATAATTTATCACTTGAGAAAAAAGATTATGTTCACATTTCTTCATTATGTACATATTATCAGGAACATAGTAGTCTAACTTATGCGTCTATGAGAAACACGTTTCGAGTTTTATAAAATTATATAAAATAATTAATTATTACGAATGACAGGATAATTTTTGCATGTATATATATATATATATAAAAACATAAATTTATATACACATAGTTATCACCAATTTTTTTTCAGTACGGATAGAATAATAATAAAAATAAAAAATAATTGTGTACCCAAAACTGGTAGGATTTAGCTTACAGATTTTTCATATACAACATAAACATAATGGCTTTCACAGATTTAAAAATATGCAATTTTATACATTTATATATATATATAATAATAATAAAAAAAAAAAAACAAGCATTGTAGCGATTAAATGTGTACATTATATAATTTCTTTATACAGCGTATATATAAAAAAAAATTACAGGAATGAATTACTTTCGATTTATAGGTATATATGCATAATATTTATATAGAGAAAGAAACTTGATTTTATATTACAGAAAAACAAACAAAACTTCACTATCAAAATCTAATTTAAACCCTGTTTAAAAATTAAATGAAATACTATATAAAAAAAAATTATACAAAATATTATACACAATCATTTGTTAAGTTAAAAAAAAATGTATTTAATAAGATGACCCGATTTTATTTTTTGTACACTATAATATAATTGGAAGCAAAATATACACGAACGCTGTATAAGAAATTCGCTAAGGTCACAAAAATGGGGTGCTAATTGTTTTTAATATACATACCTTGTAAACGTCACCATATTAGAACTTCTTAAAAAAAAAATTGTCGTATTTGCCATATTGTATTCAAAGTGTAATTAATATTAAGATATATTAAAGCCCCACACTAATAAGCTAATTAGTAATTATTATTTTTTTTTGTTTCTAACAAATAATAATAATAATAATAATAATAAAAAAACATCCAAATCCACATATTGCTAATTAAATTTGGATACTAATTTTTTTAACGCACAAAAATTAAGTTAAACCCACTAACTTTGAATAATAATAATATAGTAATTTTAAAATAAAAGAAAAAAATTAGAACTTAATTTGGATTCAAAATACTAATTAAGGGATACAATGATAAATAAAAAAAAAATTGTAGTAGAAAATGTAGAACTGTTTAAAGCACTCCGTTTGTTGGTGGTCCAATAGGTCCCAATTCAGATACAGGCACTGATTGTTGGTTGCTCTTCATGAAGTACTTTTCCAATTTTGAAATAATATGCTTGCCGTATGTGTACTTGCGTAGTGATGCAAAGTGAGGACGGATTTTGTGCATAAGCACCTTACGTTGAGAAGATTCGCATACATCTAACATTTTTTGCACTACATAGTTGGCGTATTGATCTTTCATCATTACATGTAAAGCGCTAAATGGTGAGAAAAAAAAAACAATTTATAAAAACATAACTCGAATGTATCCACAATATTTATAGCTACTCACTTGTCGTTGAAACCGCAAACCTCTTCTATAAGCATAGATCGTTCACTACGTGTAGCGTGCGTTACACATTTCTCCACAACATTCGATGCAAACTTATGCTGGGACAGTGTCAACACCTTTCCGCGGACAGAGCATATTAATTTAGATTTGTCCTCTTGTTTACCGTGTTCTGTGAAATGAAATTACAATTGAATAATTTAATACATGGCCCTAATAAAGTGCACCCAGAAGAGCAGTTATATATTAATACAAATTGTACGCTTTAAAAGAGAACAAGATGATATTTAACTCAAACGTACCTAGTACATGTTGAATTACATAGTTTCCATACTGATCTTGTATCAATTGTTCAACGTGTTGATGCATTTCGTCAAGTATTGGTGCTGTCTGTTCAGATGTACAATGTTCGAGTATACGCTGAATGACTCTGCATCCGTATGGGTGTGTTGATAATGTTAAAACCTAGATAAATCAGATTTAGTTTAGATGTTAGTAGAGACCGTATTTTCTTTCAGTGCATAGTATTGATCTTTGCAATTTAAAATAACTTACTTGTCCTTGGAAAGCATTGATGATGAATTGTAGAGCGTGTGGATCAACGCATTCGATGCACTTTTGAACTACATGATTACCGTTTTGGTCTTTAACGCATTTCAGGACATGACCATCAAGCTCGCGTACAATTTCCACTTGTTGTTCTCCACCCACACTCTCCAACGCCTTCTGGATAACCCTGCAGCCGTACATTTGCAACGCCAACGGCAGTACATGTCCACGTACCTATTTAACGCATAGTACAACAAGCCGAGGTCATATAAGAACGTTGAAATATAATATAATAAAAAGCGACAACAATGACATACCTTCTGCGCTAATGTAGATTTCTGTTCGGGCGTGCCAAACTCGAAGAACTTTTGAATGACATAGTTGCCAAATACGTCGGTCATCAAGCTGTACGCGGCGGCCAATATCTCCGAGAACACCAACTGCTTCTCGGGTGTGGAAGCCCTCTCCAACTTCTGCTGTATAAATCTGGAGCCGTGTTGGTCTTGAGAAAACTCGACAATATGATTGGTGAGGTCTCGTAGTTGAAGACTAGGGTAACGATTGTTCCTGCCACAGTGCAGGAGAATTCGATTGATTACAATTAACTGATCAGATACATGCCGCCCCAAATTGGGAAATGAGCCACACAAGTTAAAAGAATAACTTAGATAAGCCAAGCCCGCCCTTTCACCCTCAATCATGCAGTGAATGAGATAAATATTTAATCCAGTATTAATATAATTCTTTATTACCAATGTTTTAAAATCACATCCAAAAGGTATTATTGAGTAAATTAAGTAAGTAATCAGTTTCATTAACTGTAGGCTATAGACTAAATTAAATAAATCATAAAACTACATAACTCACACCCGTCTCACCCTCCCACTTTATTCTATGAGCTCATCCCCAAAATGGCAGTAGACTAGACGTTGTTCTTAGGAAGGTAACCTACCTGAAGTCTTCCAGGAGCCTGCTGCGGCCGGACGGTTTTGAGTCCAATGTTATGGAGGAACCGCCCAAAGATGAAGCGCTGCCACGAACTCCACCCATTTTGTTGAACAAGGAATTCGTATTGTTCGGATTCGCCGCTGTGCTAAACATAGCTCCGTTGGCGGCTAGACCACCCATGGCGTAATCTGTGGCACAAGTAAAATACAATTAATACAAATATCGACATGGTATTATGCAGCCATCAACGTTATTTTGTGTATAATAAACATATACATACCACTGGCTCTGAACTTGGACATGGCTTCGGCACCCGGTGCAGCGTTCATCAGGCCTCTGTTGGCGTTGTTGGCCGAATTCATGAGGCCCATCTGTAAATTGGACGCGGAGCCCATAGCTGGTGGAGGGGTTAGAGATCCTGAGGCGAGACCCAAAGGGCTTTGGGACGCTATATAGTTATTGACAGAAGAGAATTTGCATTAGTCACACGATCAATAGATAGATGAATACGATAAACAAAATAAAATATTGGTACATACCCAGTGTGTTGTACTGCGGCCACTTATGACGAGCGTAATCCATGGACGGTGAAAAAGCGGACGTGTTACGGTCAAAGGAATCGCGTCTGCCAGCATTTCCGGAACCTAGACCTAGACTGACGTTGACATCATGTACGCCTGCTGTCGAAAACACACACGGGAAAAAAAAACAGCCCCGTAAGTATTGTTGCTTTTAGAATACATACTTATATAGTTATATTTGTAGGTAGGTAGTGTATATGCGACGATAAAACATAACAATTAGCCGCAAAAGCAGTGGTGTCATTTACACTGCAATTTTTACTGTCGGGCAAACGTATTGTTCACGTACCTCATACACGGTTAATCTACAGTTTAAACCGAAACAATAACTAGGACGTCTAGTATAATACAATATTATAAATTTAAAAAAAAAACAACAAAAAAAAAGTTAAAAAAAAAGGTTAACGTTGTTTTTATTATCCGAGCGTCAAATGATAATTAATATGACATATAATACGCGTATACAGGGTGGGCGCACCGTGGTATATTTACTCGGGTTAGGTGTACATAATATTAGATATTATTTTGAGGATGTCCGGGAAAACGCTATTGCAACGCCCACAGTGTATAGGTATTTTAATAATAACAATAATAATAATAATAATAATAAAGCTGCGAATCTAAATATACGGGAACCGAAAAACAATTGTGCTTAAAGCATATCGTGTTTTTACGTTAAGATTTATGATAGTACTACTCAGGTTTAATTTAATCGACCCCTAAAACTTTAAGACGGGATGATAATAGTAATAAATTTCACCGGTGGTATAGTTGTTACAAGTGCGTTTTCTTCACCCGCACGCCAGGGCGTAGGGGTGGTTAACAAGCACATCCATCTTGATCGTGTTGTCACTATACTTCCGTTTTAATTAACCCGTCGGCCGAAGATTTAAATGGCCAAGTGCACGTTACACGGCAGAAACGGTTATCCTGCTAATTATGTACACACCTATAGCTACAAATAATACGACCACCAACGGGTATACTTAGTAGGTAACAAATCTATAAATTCGCGAACACGAGATAACAATACGGTAGGACGTCAAAGGTAATAATAATACGTATTAAAAAGAAAAATCGTAACAGAGATACAACGAAGTATGAGCAGTATACATATTATAGTACGGCTGCAGGTTAAATTGTGTAGTTGAGTTCGAAACGTGGATGGAAAAAAATGCGGTGGCGTTGACCCCGTAAAAGCACGAAAAATACGTGGCTATGGTTCTTCCACGCTTTCGTTGAAAACTACACTAGTATACACACTATACAGATGGAAAACAGAGAGAACACCAAATGTATTATACACTGGACGAGCGGGGATAGAAGAGAGCAGGAAAATTCTCTCTGGCTGTGGGGTAGAGTAGTTCACACAACGGTATGGGTTATACCAATAGTTTGACCAGTATTTTATTAATCGAGACCACGAGTGTATTGAATATAAAGGCCTAACAGAATTATTAGGTGCTTACACATTTATGTTGAATTTATTGTGTTTTCATACGACAAATTGTTTACAAATACCATGTGTAATATATATTATACACGGGTGATGTCAACAGTTTGATAGTGTCGGAATTTTTTTTAAAAAACGTGATACATGTACAATCAATTATTATACGCCATGCTATAGCAGGTAACCCTGTAACAGCATAGTTAATACATGCATAATAATATATCAACACGTACTTATATGTGTAATGTATATATAGTGTGCGAATCTGTCATGTTAACAGGTGGGAAAAAAATTTAATAAGAACGCATTGTAAATTTGTAAGTGTATAGCCGTTCAACGCACACGCTATACACGTGTAGTAGTAACAACCTACATATATATAAATTATTTAATTTAATTTTAACATGCCATGGGTAAATATGTATACCTACATATTTTGAACAAAACAAAACGTCATATTAAAAAAAAACCTACTCGAGTGAGAAATCGTGTCACTCAAATATGTATAATCGGGTATTAATATTAAAACGAGAACGGGTGGGGCGGAGAGAAAACAACGACGTGTGAAAACCTGCACTCGAGTCCCTTTATTTTACCGGCGTCGACGGCAGGGTATAATAGTAGTTGTAGTAGCGGTCGCGGTTAGCGTGTAAGAGGAGTGTGGAGCGGTTAAGTGCGGTATGGTATTATTATTATTTAAGTGCGTACAACATAAACGCGTGTAAGGGTAGTATTTGCAGATCGCGTAGAGGCGTTTGGATCCTTCGGGAGATCCTTTGGTGTACTAAGTCGGGGCGGCGGCGGCACATATTATTATTATTATTATTATTATTAATAGTATGCAAAAGCGTGCAAAACAAAAAAAAAATTAAAACAATAACCACATATATTGTAATAAACTGCGCGTATATATTATAAAAGGCGTCGCTAAGAGAAAAACATAATATTAATCCACACGAATCCTATACACGCTGCGGCTGCTGTTGCACGCTATATACGAGATTATTATACCACACGTTTGTTATTGTTACTTGTTAGGTATATTATTATCATTAGTCGTTTTACAAAACGGTTTAGGCGGACTGTGGAATTTCGCAAAGGCGTATTATATATTTATACATAATATATATATATATGTACGTATTATATATAATGCGACATGCAACAACAACAACAACAACAACAACATCAACAACGACGACGAAGGCAACGGCGACGAAGGCAAAAACGTACCTGCGCTGACCCCCAGCGACGAAAGGCTGGATGTCAGTGAGGTCAAGTTGGTCGAATAGTTGTTGGCTGCCGAACCGACCGCCTGCTGAGGCTGTGGTTGGAGTCCTGTCAAAAAACACCCCGAGATAAAACACCAATAACACGAAAGTGGTGGCGACAGAGGTAAAGTCGTCTCGTTGGAGTAGGCGTTGATGGCGGGCGTATATACGACGACACATTTTAATGTTGTACACGCGGCGGAGCTCGCAATAACATAATATACTCGCGTATAATTATTATAAACATTATATAATATTCGCATAAACGTGCCCACGGAAAATCAGCCATTAGCCTCTGTTCTACGCACGCATCACACGCACTGCCAACATTACTATTTACATAATATAAAATATATATATATATATATGTGTGTGTATATTACATACACCCAGTACTACGCTGCTTTAATATGGTCGTCACACACCCCTGTCGTGTCGTAATTCATACACCCCGCTGTTCTACCGTAGATATCAGTAGTTGTCACGACGAATGAAAACATATATATACACACATGCTCCCTATGACGCGACGCGCGGGTCCGTTATATTAGGTACTAGTTATTACTATACGGTATCTCGTCTGCGTATATTATTATAAAATAATATATAAAATTAAAACCACTGTTCGCGCGCGACAGCTTTATATATTATTACGCACGAGATACACGACCGCCGTCAAATTCGCGTGAGGGGGTGCGTCGTTCTTTCCGTCGCACGGTGATTAAAACATTTCGGAAGGCGGTGGAAGGGCGACACGACGACACGGCGCGGGAAAAATACTTTCGCTTTGCATATTGCACACACACATACACACACGCACACCAAAAGTAAACCTAACGTTATATGTATAATGTCATAGGCGTGCGCAGCTTCTTGGTTCCGGAGGTGCACATTAAAAATTAGGGCCAACAAGAATTTTGAAAGCCATTAGATGAAGGCATTTTTTTTATGATTTTAATAATTCTTACAGTGAAAATTGATAAAAAAAAAATCTGTATCGAAATAAAAAGAAGTGCACGTATAGGTTAACTAAGTTATGTAGAGAACAATATAAAAATAAACCATACAAATAATTGGTAACACACCATTTTTAGAAAATTATTCAAATTTTCAGCTGATGACGCAAACACAGCCTGTCCAGGGGGGATAGACAAACAAAGTTTTTGTTGTTTTGGGTCGTCGACAACTTTTACTAACGATAATTTATCATTAGATTAACGCTTTTGATTTTGGGTTTTTTTTATTTGTAAAACTCATTTTAGGTAAAGTTTCAAAAACTAATAATTATTACTTTACCTATATTATAATTATTCACACACAGAACACCACAAACGAAAAAAAACTAACCCACCCATACATAGAGAGAAGTCTTTTGATCAATAACTAGGGCTTCGCGTAAAAGGTCCCGGGGGGTAATTGGGACACCCCCCCCGTGCGCACGCCTATACCGTTCACTACATACGACTTAACATAGTCATGAAAATACTGGCGAGACGGGCGAATGACATTATATATTATTACAGATATTATAGACGACATGGCGTACCTTGTTGGGCGTTGACGATGACCGATGCCGGCGACACGAGCCGGAGCTGACCGCCGTTGCGGGTCATCACGAGCGATCCGTTTTGGTCGTAGAACGCCGGTATGACCTGGTACTGGGTGCCGTCACCCTGCGACGGGCTCATCGGCCTGCGCTGTTGCTGGGCCGTGTTGGTGCCGTTGGCCGCGGCGCCGGGCTGACCGGCCGCGCCGGCCGGCTGTATGATGCTGCCCGCCGGATACATGCCCCACGGCACGCCGTAGTATTGCGGCACCACTGTCGGACCTGAGCCCATAAAGCCTTTATTGTGACAACACACGCACGCACACAATAGTATAATAAGTCGTTCGATGCAGTACAATAATATTTTAATATAACAAGTACATAATAAGATATAATTTATATATTATATAGGTATATGAAAAAAAAAATGGTTGGTGCATAACACAATAATTATAAAATAGCATATACGACGTGGGGAGTAGGGGAAAAATCGGGATAGGGAGCGGACCTCATTCTAACGAAAAATATAGAACCAGAATATACAGAGTCCAGTTAATTTAACATATTATTATAATGTCCGAAAATGGGTACTTCGAATAATCTTACCTACGGAAAAATAATAAAATATATCATATTATTATGAAAAAAATTGTGTGTGATTCAATTGTTTAATTATATCATAGTATCAAACATTCTACTATTGGCGAGGAATAGAAAACATTCGTCGAACAAGGATAGATAATATATAGGTACGAGAAACGCACTACGTGATTTGGAAAAGGTGTGGGTGGGTATATGAGCAAGGACGGGGTAATAATATATTGTGATGAAAATTGTAATTTAATCAGTAGGTTGTATATAATATAATACTCAGCACTTACGTAAATTATCCAGACTATATCGATTGAAAATTTACCCGACTACTTGCACTGTTTTCGCGTTTTTATATTCGAAAATATAAAATATTATTAAAGGATCATAAGCAAAATAAATTAAAAAGATATTTCATTAAAAAAGTTTTAAAATCAATTTAGTTTTGAGAGAAAAAATACATACAAATACCATGGAATAAAAATAAGTAATGAAAGGTAACTAGGTAACTAGGTATAAAATTGATATTATTGCAAAATTACGTTGGCGTATAATACTTAGATTCAAATGACTTCTTGAACTAGCGGGATTTTTAAGTTACATAAAATATTAATTCAGAATAAAATGAAATCAATGCACTAATAATATTGTTGACGCTGTGTCAATATAATATAGGTATTGACACAGTGTTGTACATTACTACATAATTTCTAGTTTATTTTTTAAAAATTTAAACAGCTAGTGCATGTCTCTATAATAAATATCATTTAGTACCAACAGTACTATCGCTGATATTAGGTATAGTAGTCTGGTAAATTCTCAGTCAATTCTGAAAAATAGTCTTGAGGTACCTATAGGTATATAAAGGTATGTAATACCTTTTAACGTGCCTTATAATATTACGAAAGACGATATGCCGATGTATTATAATAATACATTAAACAAATATTAAGAGGACGTGCTACCCGCATGTGTTGTCTCCGTCTTACAAATGTACAACATAGCAAAAAATTGTAGAATTACCAAAATTCCGCAACGCATAAGGAAGAACTTTGTCTGTGACGTGGTGTTTTAATTTTTTGGAAAACATGAAATCAATTAAAGTTATCAGTTTCGAGAACATTAGGTTTTTTTTTTCATTTGATTATTAAAAGTGATTGGTTAGTGTTATCAACAAAATTAAGACACTTCGTCACAGATCAAGTTCTTCCCTAAGCGTTGTGGAATTTTGATAATTCTACTATAAATAAATATAAGAGTAAATTTTCTTACGGGGAAAACTGTTTTTGAATAGCACGTCATCTCTTAGCATTGATGAGAGTAAATAATAGTCAACGCCGACGACAACTATAATAATATATTGCGTTGTTGGTACACTTACCGGCGATCATGTAAGGTTCTTGCGGGTTGATGATGTACGGCGTCGTGGCCGTCGTGCCTGGCGGCGCGAACGTGGCCGCGGCCGCAGCGGCGGCGACCGGCGTCGCAGCCGGTGCCGACGCAGCCGCAGCCAGTCCAGCGGCCGCCGCGGCCAGCTGTTGCTGCTGCTGCAGGTGAAATTGTTGCTGCTGCTGTTGCTGGATGAGCTGCAGTTGTTGGGACGCCAACGCGGCCGCTGCGGCCGGGTTAGCCGCCGCAGCGGCGGCCGCTGCTGCCTGCTGCGCTTGATGGTTACGGAACAGCTGCTAAACAAAAGCGGTAAAACGGATGAGTAAACCGTCGATGACATTGTTATAAAGTGTAAAGAGCGTTAATACATTATTATAATTTCGTATCGATCGGGAGATTTTTACTGTTTTGTTTCGCCATGCCGATGAGCGAGTACAAAAACAAACATTTAATTTATAGTCATTATGAAGACCAGCGCCGCAGTGTTGTCCGACACAATTTTTACGAGTAATAATAACATAAACTTGCCCACCGTCCACCCACACATACATACACGTTATTAATAAATCATTAAATTTAAAGTGCCGATATCGTCTTTTCGTTATTACTTATTAATATCACGTTGATAGTATAGGCTTACAACGTCGCCTTTTTTTCAAACTATTATTATTTCTATATTTTTACATTATGTTCAAGGTGACACGTCGCGGCGGACGATATTTTGTTTTATCAATTGTACAAATTTACGAATAATGAAAAACTTTGTGTGGTGAAATCGAAAATACGTACAGCCTACCCTAAATATAGCAATTTCGGGGTGTCAATCGAGCACAATCATATCGGTAGTACCTATATCGGTAAATTAAAATATGTCATATATATAATATTCTCGGAACGTCGTTGTCGATAGACAATAGGTATAATTAGAAAGCGATATGACAAAGCGACTGATAAGTGTAATTATAGGTATACATTAATAACAAACTGCACCGTATACACGACCTTCGGTTGAAAGCTTAATATCTCCGCTAGGTTTGTATAATATGCACATGTCGATCTGCAGATATTATAATCAAATTTTTTTTATGTCTAGTCAACTTCCATTAACGTTATCGATGGGATATTAATTTATTTTTCCACTTGTTTTCAGAACGGTCAAAAGTGAAATTGACATTCTCATTTTACGAGTTATGAACAAAATATAATATTTTTTGGACGAATACAATTTCATGTAATGTACGACGGCACATGGTATATCCACTATCCTCGCTGTTAAGTTATTTTGGTCAAATACTAAAATGTCAAAAACAATACAATATATAATGTTTTTCACATAACGCAACAACTGAACTTGTGGATAAATGAAACGTATGAATATATTATTGTGAAAGGTATAGAAAATGTAATTTTTCTTTTATTTAACTCAGTACCACTAACTATATATATCATGTATTTTATACAATGCGTACAAACAATACATGAATATAAAGTTTTAATAATTAAACACACGGTTTTTTTTTTGTTCTGAACTTGCAGTAACCGCATTTCGTACAAAGTATTTGACTAAAAAAAAAAAAATAACAAATAAACATTTAAAGTAATTTTTTTCTACGCTTGTACTCGCGTTTAATAATATAGCAATACCTGCATGTAGCTACTGTATAGGAGGTGAAGGTATAATAGCATTTTAGGGGTTTTAACATTTGGATAAAGATTGCAGGCGTGTAAATACACGTTGAATTGCTATGAATATTTTTGTGTAGTATAATCATATTTTTTTACAGCCAGTTGCAGATTTTAGAACGAAGTAAAAATGGTAATATTTTCATCCTACATATACGCGGCTGCACATACACAGAACTATAAACAGGTCATGAACCATTCGTTTATAACGCGATAGCGATACCTATGCGAAAACGCGAATAATAAAATAAACATATGCATATAATATAATACGCACATACACGTGGAAAATACAGAGAGGAAAAGAAAATATTATTGTAAAAACGCACAAGTTTCAACTATATTTTGACAAGCGTCCTAAGTACATGCCGGCGTAATAGTGGAAGAGAAGAAGAGCGCGGGGCGTTATGCATTATTGTAATATTACAAAATGGGTAAGTTACTACTAAAAGTAACACGACTAAGGAAAAAATAATAAAACCATCGTTCTTTATTTCACCCCGCAAATGTGTCACGCGGAGAAAGGGCCACAACGCCGCTGAAAGGAATAAGTGTTGTATTTCGGGGGAAATTCGATTTGAAGGTTCTAAAACGTTCGATAAACAATATCTTCTATAGACATACCGAACGAATAAATAAACGCCAAACGTTGCTGTCAACACACGACCTCCTTCGTTCATTCCTGAGTGTATTTTTTTCACCCTACCACCGACACATTATAATGTATAGATTAAATAATTTAAAGCACGCGTGTATAATAATAATAATATTTGCATCCGTATTTTGCCCGCAGTAAAATGCAATTATTCACCGCTACGGACACTAAAACCACCACAGATTTCGTTTGAATTCCGAACGCGCGTCTATACATATATTGTTTTTCTTAAAAAGCTTTAAGCTTTTTTTCTCCCCGTTATTAGCCACCGAGAAGTGCTCGGTTTACCATTTTTAACGGTGTTCTCAAGAGCGAGAGGAAGCGGTTAAGGAGGAAAAAAATCTAAGATTTTCCGTCGCTGTATATTCCACTCCTCGTCGACGTCACTGTGATCACGTGAATAGACGACGATCTCGGAAACCGAGTAGCACGATACCGCGTGAGCGAGTAGGCGGGGTTTCGGGGCGAAGTGTTAAATACCTGCAAAGTGGTTAACAGGAAATTTGACACGGGTATTAGCTACAGAATGGAGGCACTTGGTGCCGAAAAAAAAAGGAAAAGAAAGAGACGAAGGGAAACGAAAAAAAAAAAATAATACGTAGAGCTATGTGCGCGGCGTGAGAACGGACGAGCGGGACCGACTACTACGACAATGACAGGCATTTTCACGGACGATATCGGAGGTATTTAGAAAAGCAATTTTGTGTTCCGCCGCGCGTCGCACCGCGGGGAGTGGATACACGGAATTTCGCGGGCGCGCCCTTAGTCCGGGAAAAGCAATTGATCATTTTGCCGACTATATACCAAATATATATATTATATGTATATACATATACAATATATATGTATATAATATACACACACCACTACGCCATATAATTCTATATATATAGTGTAAGAAGTAGGTACTACTATTACTACCGCCACTGCTATACTGAAGCTACTATATAATACTTCTACTCGTATTATATACGACGATCGCATATCTCTATAAATATAATATATATTATACACACGCCGCCGATCCCTCCGGGGAATACTCCATATAAATATAATATCATGTGCGAGACGATAATAATACGCGGGGTTGGCAATTATTATTATTATTTATAGATAATAATATATATTATATTACAAGGTACGGCGCAGGGACTATACACTACGCGACGACTACTACCCACGGTATTTTGATCGAATGCAATTTTTCTCTCAGACAAGAAGCCGCCGCCGCCGCGCCGTCGATGGGATCGGCCCACGCACTGTGCGCGCGCTGTTTGTCATCAAAATTTCATACACCTGCATCAGCGGTCGCCGCTCGCGCACACGATATAGGATGTAATAATCGCGTAATAATAATATATAACATATAAGACGTCGGCGAGAGACTTTCGGCTTGATTGGCCGTACATTTTTAACCCAAACATAATATATACTGCGTGGTCGTCGGGATGAAATACAACGGATCGTTTATTTATTTATAATGTATTATTATTTATAATGCCATTTGCCGTACCTGGACATTTTCACATGGATGCAATTTGCAGCGAGTGCTCGTAAAATGTTTACGCGGATGCGCACCTAAGTCTATACACCTCACTGCGGTACTTTATTGTTATAATATTATAATTGTATACGGTTCGTGTCTTACGAAGGTGGTGTACAGGTGGTCTACGGCATACCAAATTAGCCTTCAGCAGAACCAATTTTTTAACTTCCATATCAGAGCGAATTGACTTATCAAACTTAAAGGTAAGAAAATTGACGTTGTTGATAGCCGGTATGGGTTGGTTTACAATATTTCAATTTTTCTGTGATATAATGAGTATCTATTTTTAAATTGTAATATTCCACATAATATTTCTTGCTTTTAAAACTTTGTTACGAGAAATGTGCGTTTCAAAACACGTGTTTTTCGGTTGTTTCAGAAAAAGAGTACCTACCTTTAGTAATATTTAATCATCACTTTACGAATGAGAAGTTTCTGAAATTTTATTCTAACACTCATCTGAGCGAGTACCACATCAACATTAACTTTATCTTGTCGCACAAGTTTGTTTTCGTGCGAAGTGATCAAAAGAATAAGTTAAGTCTTTATGTATACAACTTTTAAAATTATTTCTTAAATAAAATGTATCCTATTTGTCTGCAAACATATTTATAAATAGAATTCAAAATTTTAGTATTATGGGGAAAAAATTAATTCAGCAACATAAAAGGTTTATTTTTATTGAAGATGCAGCATTTTATAAACTTTGCGTTATCTAACTTTATCTTATACATACATAATCTGTTGGCTGCTACAAATATATAAACAATGAACATAATTTTTGTAAAAAAAATATTTACAAATAAACCTACAACAAACAAATAATCTATGGTTAAGACAATAGAAATTGTTACGTTGTCAATAGAATTTGAAATTAATCGTATTGTAAAATGACAAACGCTTTTATTACTACTGTGAAGTATATACATTAACGGTAGTAATTAAATTCACGATGGGTCATTTTAACTTGTTGCAAACTTGGAATAGGTTGTAAAACTGGATAGGAGTTTAACTTATACAATGTACAGTATGGATAATAGGTAGGTAGTACTACGCTCTTTTTGTTTTCAAAATTATTTGTATATTGATTGATCGACCATGTTCTTTATTTAATGTTTTATTCGGTAATCAAAGAAAATAAACTAGGATATACTAGATCAATCAATATACAAATTATTTTTGAAGATAAACGAATATCGTTGGCCGTTTGGTTTAGCTGCGTTCTATGTACCGATTATACCTAACAAGCAATTATAAATCGAGTAATTAATAATATTTAACTCCTACACGATTAAAAAAAAATACATGTTTGAATAGTATGTATGTATTTATTTATGTATGTATGTTTAATTGTTACGAAAGAAAAGCAAATAATCGACACTTTACAACAATATAATAATTAATAATTATGACAACCTACCTATTATTTATCCGTATAGTACCTATATTGTTTTTAAAGTCATTGATTATTAAATTCTTAGATAAACACTTCATTATTTTAATGACGTTTAAACATAACTGTGAGATATTTGTAAGCAGGCCAACAGCAATACACGAAATTTTGATTAATTATATCTCATTTAAAGTGCAAACTATGAGGGTGGTGTAGGAAAAATGACAAAAATGCGAGTTAAAATCTAATAAATATACAAAAACACTTCACAGCAAAAATAAAAAGTAAAATAAAATTCGCTAATATTAGACTTTTATGCGGTGAAATGTCTAAAGAAATTATCGGAATTTCAATCGAAAAAAAGATTAGTTGCTTTTGAAAATAAAAGTTTGAATGCTTTTTAAGCGTCCAATACATAAAGAAAAGAGATATTAAAATAGGTTTTATGTAAATATACACAGACATGTATATACAGTAAGTATTTGACGTATTCATGAATATTAAAAAAAATACATTCAAAACTGTCGAACTAAAAAGGGTTGTGGGTCGATAAAAATGAAATAAAATAAAAAATACGACCTTCCAGTTTGTGCGTAGATTGTAGAAGTGCGCGTTACGTCGCGACAAAAACACCAAAAAGAAGACGTTATTGTGATCGGAGCACAGGACACACGCATTTCGGACAAAGACCGTCGTAGACGTTTACAACAGTAATTAACTCTGGAACGAAATCACTGCCCAACGGCGACACTCGAAGGATGTGAAGAGGTTCGACGCCGAATTTAATATATATATACGTACCTATACGAATGTTATTGATTCGAAAGTCCACCACCCTCCGATGCCACACTTATATTACACCGTCCATCATCACTAATACTATACAACAAATACGAGTAAGTACCTAAATGCTACTACGACAAAAACAAATACCGATCAGTCTGCGCAATATAGTATACATACTATAGTAATAATAATAATAATAATAATAATAATCATTATTACACACGCTGCACCGATATGACGACGACGACGACGACAAGGAGGGGCAGGGAGTGGTACTGCAGAGGGCAAAGGGAAATTAATTCGACGTGAAACTTTACGAGAATATAGGGGGAAAGAGCCTGCGAATTAATTGATTAATTAACGGCTGCGAGTGTGTGCGTGTATCACACGACAAGACACGACCGATACACCATCATTATTATTGTAATGGAATATAGGTACCATATTATTATACTAACATAATCATGACGGCGGAGCAAAAAATAAAACAAAATAAAATTGTCTACTGGCGTGTGTTAATGTATAATAAATTAAAACAACTACGATATCGACGAAAAAATGGACAGGACCAACCAATTGGTGAGAAGCTGAAATAAAAACGTTCGTAGACGGAGGAAATCAGTGATGGGGCAACTACGATGATGATCGGGGGAGAAAAATAAACCAGAACGAAAAATTACATAATATTTCGAACGGGTGTCGCATCCGCGGATGGTTTGCCGACATTTCGGATCGGCCGAAAAGGGTTAATAGATTCCGAAATCGGCGACGAGCGCGCCGAGTCGTTAACAGATCAGACTCGTGTCTGTGTTGGTATTTATTTGTTTTCATATTTATTTATTTTATTTGACTATACTCAGGTGCGATGTTCCGAATCGTCGGGGGGTGTTAACGGTTCGTTAACCCCGTGATTCGTCTTTCTGTCCGACAGATGCGACGCGCTGCTGATAATACATAATATGTTCAATGTACATACCGTCGCGCCCGTCATATGCAGATAATAATATGTATACGACGCGGAACGAACATATCGTTCAATAATGCGTATGTAAGTATTGTTTTATGGTTTATCGGAAACACGTTTTTACCGATTTCCCAACATCGACAACCTGCCAGGGAAAAAAATAAATGAATCGGAGTCGATTTTTTAGTGAACGGTCGTGCGGAAAGGGATGCGTCTTTGTCACCCTCGCCGAAAAACGAAATGATAAACACCAGAGTATGCAAATTGGAAGACGATTCTTTATTTTTCTATGGACAACCGGCGCCTAAGAGGCGATGAGAACATTAACGGGTCCACGAAGACTAATATCACAGAAACTACCTTTTTAGTTATATACTCGTTTAGTTTTTTTCACTCCGAATAAATCACTATTATTATTCAGACGCATTAAAAAACCGACGACCGCGATTTACTGCATAAGACTCAGAAAAACGACAACCTACCGCCTCCATCAACTATAGTCGTCACCGGACCGGATATGGGATAAGTGATGATGTTTCCTGGATGCGATTTAAAAAGGTTTACTCGAACAGTCTCGGAGACGAAAGTAATTCAATTCTCTGGCACCATCTCGGCTATTATTATTATACACACTACTGTTTATTATAATATAGAAGTCATATTTTCGTTACAATACGTAATTAAAATGCAATTTCGTACAGGCTTAATCTTTCTAAACAAAAATCTGTTAAAAGCTATAAACTGAATAAATTTAAAATATTCGACCGTTTTTTTTATATCAAAAGCGATACAAATTCATTTTAAAAGTTTTTTATATATAGATATACATAGTTTTACATAAAATATAGCATTATCTTTTTGACACTGTAAACCGGGTTTAAATGAACGGCCCATAAAATATATTATATACATCAGTTATCTATATATTTATTTATATGCATACAAAAAAAGTTACAACAGTGTGAGATTTAAAAAAAAAAATGTTTTATTTTTTTTGTAAATTTTAATTAGGCTATTTTTTTCATTTTATTTGAAATAATGAAAAAATTTAAATAAAAATCTGTTAAATATCTCTGACAAGTGAACGTCGAATAGTAAAGAAAAACACAATAAAGTATACGATTTCTGTATTTTATTTTTATATACATAATTATTAACAACTAAACATTAAGATAGGTTGTTTTGGAGAAAATAAGAGGTACGTCTCTTATTTCATTGTTATTAAAACATTATTTCGATTTGCTAGAAAGCATTATATAAATTCAAAATGACGTAACAACAACACAACGAAAACGACGGTTGTATTGTTTCTGGCTTCGCGTACAATAATGAAAAATCGGTTAAAATCAAAAACCATTCAAAATATACATCAGGGCACAACCATCGTAGTCGTCGTTGACTCTTCATTTGCATACGGTCCTTGGAATCCATTAGAATTTGTTGGATTGGAATAAATTCCATTTCCATGACTTCCCAAACTCTATATACAGTTGAGGATATGGGAAGGAAAGGGCAAACAGGCGAGCAGTAGTAGCGCCGGCGACAGACAGCAGCAGAGTTGATCCCCCCCTTCCACCACCATAGCCATCAAAACTCATAACCCCGTGGAAGAATTTCCCAGTCGAATATAATATCAGGCATAACAATGGCCCCAAAGGTTTATCTGTCGTCCGTGCACAGTAATTAATCATCTAGAATACTGCTCAAATTGACGGGCCGTACGCATTGTGTTTCATATACAGATATCGAATTGGAGACAAATATTGAAACGAGTGACAATAACATATTAATAACAACGATTGCACGCCGCGTCGTTGTAAATACATGTCTGTATATTTAATATTATAATTATGACGCATATATATTATATACGCGGGTGGCGTTAAGAGTAAATCTTGTACCTACGTAATAATCAATTTGATTAAAAAGTAAAATATTAATTTATATCGGGTCGTCTAAATTAACGTGTGATGGGAAATTAAAATAAAAAGGGGTTTTTGAACACCATTTAGCAGTCGTATACATTATATAGTCCCTACTGTTTATACGACTGCAAGTATATGTGTGCAGCACCTATATATTATATATTGTGTGTTACACGATCGGCATCAAGTTTGTCAATTAATTTGAGTTTAAGCTCTTTCTGACTTTCTCTCTCTTCTCCACATTACATACACCACTGCTACATCCTCTAGATTACATTCTAAAGTTATATACATTTTAAGATTGCCAGCTGGTATCGCGCGTAGTCCTTCGAAGTTTATGTAAACGATCTAATTATAATGCGGTTGGTCAAAGGTTTTGTAACCAGGTAGGATTATATTATCTACTAGAACCATCGGTGGTTGGCGTGGTAAGCTTCGGCGAAGTTTTCTCTACACGCCGCCGACAGGAAGGCGCGTATCGTCTTACAACGGACTTACTACACAACTATCGCGGACTGACTATAAAATGTTATAGTAGCAATACAGTTGATTTATTATTTGGTCGATTGAAACAAAATAAACGATTACCGCCCGGCAGAAGTACCGTTGCGAATATGTATATTGGGACGGACAGAGTAATCTGACGAAAATCGTCTTTATTTTTAAGGTACATGACTATTTTGATCTACAGAAATTAAGTTAAACATACAAATAGAAAAACACTTCTAAAACGGGGCTAAATATTTGCATTTAAACAGTTAATCTCCCACGTATTATAATTTTGATTTTATTTCGTTTCTGATGTTCTGATAATACTACATTTTTAGTTTGTTAAGTTTGTGACGCGAAAAATAAAGAATTATTATTTAAAACGTTAAAATAAGTTAAAAAATAAATCACAACAAAATGGACTGTATTTCTAGTTGTGTAAACTATAAAATTGAGTTTCACGAGAGGAAAAATGTAAAACCACGCACTTTAGTGCTACGCGTTTATAAAAAAAGCGTGTTATGCTTTTTCTGAGCCCAGCAGAAACTAATCAACCAGCCCTATACCAAAGGTACATAATGGAATTTCATTGCGTAGTATTATATTATAGTCGCGTATCAACACACGATGGCTTTATGGATGTTTTCCTCAACGAAATACCTTTTTTTCGAGAATAGTATACAAAAAGCAAGACACCACGGTGCTTAAAATATATGCTTTGCTTATTAAAATAAGTACGGGCAAATATGATAATACATATTCCCGATAAAGGAACAATACAAACAATAAACATTTTTTTCAATAAACCATTCAGCGGTGTTCAAATGGCACGTCTCATAGCATTGTTATATAATAATCATAATAATGTAATAAATTACTATCAATATATATGTATGTAGTTATGGCAATTGAAAAAAAAATATAGTTTCATAAGTATAAAATATACTCTCTATAATATCCAATGAACAAGTTATTTAAATAAATGTGTTATTTTTATTCAACGTTTGACGGTAATGAGGTAGGTTTTTTGAAATAACAGTAATTTTACAACTTATGTCGTTATATAATATATACTATATAGTATATAACACCGAATAAGAAACATTAGTTTGTTTCATAATTTATTAATTAAATTATTGATTAAATTATTATGCAAAAGATGTGTGCGCGCAACCCCAAGTCTGGGATACACCTATATCAAATCAATTTGATATTTTGAATACACACAAATTCCTTTATCTTAAACCCAACCTACCTAGGATATTGTATATAATTTATAAAAGCGTTTAAACTTACAACTTCCCCTCGGTATTCTCACTATTCAGAATTATTGTTTATGACATTTGTGGTCAAAACAAGGATTTTGGATGATTTCTGTAGACTTTACAAATGTATGGGATTTTAATACTTCAAGCTCTCGACAGGGGTATAATGTAGGACTAGGTTCTATATTGAATTGCTCGTTAAAATGATTTGAACATGACAACCGGTAAAAGTTGAGTCACAATAATAATAATAACAATAATAATAATAATAATAATAATAATAATACAAAACAACAATATGTAAACAATAACATCTCTTCTGAAAACCGCTCAAATATGTATAAATGTGTAAATATTAATTATTATTTGTTATACGATTGAAATTATCCAATTAACTCTTGTACCCATATACGTACGGTGTTCGTTTGGATCGAGTTCTGGATTTATTAATCCACATTGTTTGCAATACATTTTAACAAACATTAAAATGTAATCGAAAAATTAAAAATATTTATACGTTGTTAAAACAGGTTACAGGCGCCGCCGAAAAATATAACATCATAATGATATAGTATAATCTTAAATTCTTTTCAAATTTCAATATGCTAATTTTTTCATCGGCGTCTCTTATGATAGCGAAGAATCGGGTTGTAGTCAGGAAGGTGGGCGTGCGATTTTATGTAGGTACGTTAAATATTGTCGTACTTATGAGTCGGACCCAAGTAATTAGTTTAGAAATTCCAACTCATACAGTTCGGACAGACGTTTTGGATCAACTACTTAAGCTGCTTATAAAACTAACGAGTCACGTGGATTTAAGTGTATGCCTACTCTCCACTAATTAATCCTCGGTGGATGCCTATAACGTTTTGGGTCAGCCAAATATATTATTTTGTACGCGTCTACTAAATACTACAATATTATTATTCCTCAAGGGAGGCGAGCTGTGTAAAAACTATCAAAAACGACCTTAACGACGACATGACATTTAAATGTCATCCTACTCTGACATTTTTTAAACAATATACATAGGATAAGAACTCGATCGTTGTAAAGCACTGCTTTAAATTATATTGGTTGGTAGAATGTGCTAGGGGAGGGTGAACATATATGGCCTTTGCGGAAAACCCCTTTAGCAAGAATTTAAAAAAAAACCATTATATCCATAGCACGTGTAATCCATTGACATATAACCTCGACGCCGACATTATATAATATTTGTTGAACGTTATAAAACGGTGACTCGAGAGAAACGTTCACCACACACAATTGCCATTTGGACACCATTTGTAGCATCGAACACGAAAACATGAACACGCAGCGCTGCGCATTTCGCGACTAAATTTATTATATTTTTTATCGTATGCATTACATATAGGTGCATTGACTAAACGTGTATCGCCGCCGTGTCTGGGATATATGCGACGTTCAAACAAAATCCGAACACGGACGTGGGGCGACACATTTTTATGTAGCATTCAATTCATCCCCCCACCATAAAGAAAATCAATTTTAGGTGGGTCTACTAAAATGCGTTAAAAATTATATCCACGCGATTCATTTGTACACCGCAACTTCAATAAATCGTGAAGATTGCAAAGTTCAGAGATGTTTATATATATATACTTTTTTTTAAAAGATTTTTAAATTATTTCATTTTAAATCTAATTTGCACTCCGGTGCTTTTTCAATTATATTTTGATTAAAATTATTATTAAAAAGAAAAAATATCATTATAGAAACTTCCTCAGTGTACAACTAATTATAATTAAAATGAGGCTTATTAAGAGCCAAAGTTAATTTCATAAAACTTTATGCAAACTCTACACACATAAAGTGTAACAATATGTATATTTCGTATTTTATTTTAGCTTTTGTGCGATTCGGATATCTCTCCGATATATAACTCAGACAACTCAGTTATTCGTGACTCTACAAAGCAAACGTACGATTTCAACGCGGGGCCAATATATGATATAATTCAACAGCGTTTGCGCGAGTGCATTATATTTTATCGGATAAACGTACATTGGTATTTCTCTACGGGTAATCGAATTAGTTTTCAACAATTATGTTTCTGCAGTACCTACCTACACAACACGTGTTGTTTTCAAATAATATAATCGTATCGTTTTGTGGCCGCTGTTTACACGATAATCGTGTTCGAATATAAACTTCGACAATACTGAGCGAAAACAGTGGCTATTTTTTTGTTGCATTTGTTTATCCCCCCACCGGCACTAGAGTGATTTTCCGGTGGGTCTACTAAAATGCGTTGGACCACTTTATTATTGTTTCATTTTATTTTTATTTATTTAGACTATACAGGAACGGGAAATACACAATCCATCTTATCGATGTGCCAACTGTATATTAGAATATATATATAGTGCGGCGAAAAAAACCGTTCGTTAAACGTGTAACACACCAGCGTTAGGACATATTGAACTTTTCCAAAGTTATGACCCAGCCTTCCTTCTTCCGTTTTCATTATGACGACATATTGTTGCCGAGTCTAGAATGTTAAATTACTAGAATAATAATAATAACAATAATAAAAAATCGGGACTTTGCTACACACATTTTATTGCACATTGCACTCCAACGTACAACGTAAATTAGATTTATTTTATTACATAACATTTATAATATATATATATTTGTATTCCGGGCAGCGTGTGAGGCTAACAGAAAACTTCTGTATTAAATTGAACAAGAACCATTGCTACTTAAAACGCAAGAGATCACAAAACAACATATAAATCCTACCTTTAAATTACAATTCTAAATTTCATTTTGAAACCAAAAGATTATATTATAACAAAAAAAATACCTAATGAAAAGGTAAAAATATAAAAGCATGATTTTTTTAATATTATTTTAATAAGTTCTGTTTGATCATCATTATGTGCCCTGTGTGTATTTATTTGTTCACACAATTATAATACATTGATTTAATCTTCTGAAAATATTAAATACATATTTTATTCTTTATACCTACTAATATAATGTTATAAGTACTTTATAACCCATTGGACCTACTTATTTTACTAAAATAAAATACTAAAAATCAAACATATAATTGTACGAATAAAAAATATAGCGTGATCACATTGGACATTTTAACATATACGTAAAAACATTCAAAACACACTTAAGCATTAACGTCTTCTTTACATATTACAGGAATAAATTAACCAACATCATCACTAATTTCCAGAGAAATAATTAATATTAATAATCCCTTCCTCACATTTTATCGTAAAGTAATGCAAAAATTAAAAGTTAGTGTCACCAAACCGATTAATTTGTAACATTTGTTGGAAAAAAACAACTGTAGCTGCCAAAGAAAAAACTTTGATGTTATTTTTTTCAGCCATTAGTAATCTAAGGGACTAAAAAATATTGAATTATGATTGATCACTGTCAAAAAAAAACTTTTTTACTCGTTTGGAAAACTGGTCAAATATTACAATTTGTCATAAAAGCATCAAACATGTGATTTTCTGTTAACGCTGCAAATGCTGATAGCCATATAAATTCAAACGATTCGTTTTTATGTAAAGTAAACAATTTAATAGTATTTATAATAAATTCTAATAAATGATTATGTATTTACAAAAAAAAAAAAAAAAACCATTAACGATTTATTTATAATTGACGATAAAATTTAATTTAATTGCAAGGTATAAACTAGGTACTTTCAACATGGACGTATTAATATATTATATTATATAATCAGTAAATATTATTTTATTTTTTAAGTACTAAGTATATATAGAGAAAATAATCCTTCGAGCCGAGTTGAAATAAAACCTGAGGGAGAAGATTTGAAATTCTATATTAAACATTTTTAAATGTTCATAATTTTAATCCTTGGGATTAATAGTTTTTTTTTTCATTTGAACAAAACTAACTTCATTAAAAATAGCTTCGAGAAAATGTCATTGCAGAGGAACTACTGGAAAGTAATTGATTAGTTCTAAAAGTTATGCAAATATAGAGAAATCAAAAACCAACAAATTATGCAAGTTAATAACGGCTTAAATAAATATAAACAACATTTAAAATTAAACTTTATCGTATGAAAAGTCAATTTTCAAAAGAATTCAGCAAATAAAATTCGCACACACGAACTATGAAGTCCGATTGAAACGTTTAAAAATGTTAAACGAAAATAAAGATTAAAAATTAACAGGATACTGATTCCATGATAGTAATTATATTTGGCCGAGCAAATGAAGTTACAAATTAACTTTTTTCGTAGGTGAACTTTCATATTCAAAGATTAACAATATTCTAACATGGGCGGGAATCTATTAATTTAATTTTTAATATTTTGCACATAGCAAAGGGTTATGAGGTTGTTGTTATTTTTAATTTTTTGTACACGCCGAACAACACAACCACCCAAGACCTCTCACCCGCCGCCACCATACCCACAAAAGGTATTTCGCATTAATCAATTATTATTACAATTTGGTAGATTATTTTCATTACTCAACCTCGACATAGCGTGTTTTTAATGACAAATGAGCCGATTCTGGCATAGGAAAATGACTAATGGAAAGCGCGTCAAAGGTGCCCCGCTTCGGTAGGGGATATTATGGGGAATGATTGGTACCAGTGGTGAAAACGTGCCAAAAAAAAAAAAATAGTAGCAATTGATTAATTCTGTCAGTATAACATTGTTTGCATGACCTTTAAGCGATCCAAAAATGCCATACCTAAAAAAACCTATGACAGTTGAAAGTCTATGTTTTGACGAGTAACCGACTGCCAAAAGAAGTATTTATCATTTTATACAATTTAAAATAACATTTATAAAAACCGTTGCTGTACATTATTTAATTTAAATGTTTATATCAAAGGCCAAGTTCATTTTATGATAAATTAATATTCCAAGTATTTGTACCACGGTTTCTTTATTGTGGAGGCAGAACAACGATATAGGCTCGCAAGAAAAAGAATAAGAGTGCTTTAGATATAAAATATTGTTTATCATAGAATCGTAGAAACGTATATAGTTAAAACGAGTGCTTTTTATATGGTTTCTGAGGGGATAAAAACATACTACCTTCAAACTAGGTCATAGAAAGTATCGAAAAAAATATTTTTTATAAATGTAATAAAATTTGTTTTATTTAAACAAATTAAATTATAACTATTTATTCCCCTAAATAGTACATTCATATAGCACGAGAAACTTAAGTGAAGAAAGTTTCTTGCCAAACGAGATCCAAGTCTTTAGAAATATAACTATTATGGGAATGACAAATACATATTTAAGCATTCATTTTCATATTTTACTTAAGATTATCATTATTAATTACTACTCAATTTTTTATTCAGCGAGATTACTCCCCATATCGAAAGTATGACAACGTCTAATGATTTTGAAGGGTGTACTAGTGTAGGTACACTGTCCTATTATTTACTTTAAATTGACTATAATAATAAAAAATTGGTTCCTATTTTTTTGTTTATTAATAGAATAATGAGATAAATCAAACTTATTAAATATAAATTTCCTAAAATTTAATGATAAATGCGTGTTTATATATATAAATATTACACTTATGCTCGTATAATTTTAAAAAAGGGTTTTTTATGTTGTATGTATGTAGCCAAATTGAAAACAAAAGAAGAAAACCATTTATCTAACTATGACGCGTAATTTTAATTTGATTGAAAACCTAATAACAAGGGTCGTGGTATTCAATTTTGCACAAATTCTATGAGTATGTTTAATTTGCATATGAAATGAACCCAGAAGAGTTTTGTAATACACACAACTCGAGTTTCTTGTCATTTTACAGAAACATACCAACAAATCTGGTACTATATAGGTTGTTTACCATGGTGGAAAATGAAAAACATATGTACTACAGCTAGTATACTAGAAATATATATTTTGGAGGCATACTTAGATCTATAATAACCACAAACCGGTAGCAATAGCACTATGTAATCGAATTTTTTGTAATTTACTTTTTTCGTATTATAATATACCATTTGTATTCCCTAGATAACAAAATACTGATCTTATTTTACAAACTACACCGCCATCATATGGATTCCCCTAGTTCTAAATATATAACCTACCTATATATTAAATATGTTATGCGCATATAAAAATGCTTTATATCGACATAGCGGGATATCAAAATGCTTTATATTGACATACGTCTGCCAAATATAATATTTAAGTTACTAGCTAGGTATGGTTAGGTAAATAGAAGAAAAATCGTTGTACACTGTTCTTGAAATTATAATCTGCAGACAAACACGAAATATCTTGCAAGTAAGTACATTATTATTTGACTAGTTGAATCGTGCACCATAAGATATAATACACATAGAGTGGGGAGGGATGGAAAAGGTGTCATGACCAATGACAACTAGCCGGCAACAACCCTCCGCTATAGTTTCCATTAAAGCCATTTTATACATTTCGAACTGTACAAAGTCGTGAAAAACATGAAAAACTATTATAATTTTCTAACGTTTAAAATAATCATTGGACCGAATTTTTGAATGTACAAACAACCGGAAAAAACGTACTCATGTTAAATTGTACATATACACCCGGGTGCTATGACACATGTATTATGTTGCTATAACCCGTAACAGTTACATTTTTTCCTTACTAACGGCATTAATTTATACCAGTTAAATGTTTCACTATTACCTCACATTGTGAAAATACCCTTTAAATAGGTTCTTCTCTTTCCGCAGACGGGATAAAAATTACTCGAATAATATTTTTCATCAAATATTTATATATAATATTATATATAGATATACTTAAATCGCTATCTTTTTTTTTTATCTACTTCAGCTTTGAAAATAATAGTTTAATACATTTTTTTTTTTGTAATTTAATGACTATAGTAGTTTTAAAACCCAGACTGAATAGGTTCAAAGGAATAAATAGCACTATACCTATAAACAAACTTAAGGCTCAGATTCTATAGGATTTACTAATTATCATAAAATACAAATAAAAAAAATTATTAGTCAGCTATATATATTTTTTTAATGCATCTAATGCAACATATAGATTCTAAATATATCATTGAATGTTGCATATCTAAAGGATTTAGATTTTTAGTACTATTTTTCCAGTATCGGTGCTATTTTTTAGTTTAAAATGAAATGCATTTTTGTTTCACAAATTATAGATATATACATATGATACATATTATTTATTGGGTAATATTATAGTACTTTTTACTGCTATAAAGTACGATTTTTGTGACAAAATTAATAATATAAGCATACTGGTGACCACTCTATTTCTTACAATAAAACTTGGAAATTGTATACATTTTTTTTTATGTACTCACGGTTGGTAGGTATATTAGATACTAGTACGGTAACTTGTAATAATCCACTCACCTGAAACACAAAACAAAGAAATCTATATAAGTAAACGATATATCAATGAGATAGGTACATTATTATTAATCTATATAGGTACAACAAAATGAGCGTAAGCGCACCAGGAACTATTATATTGTATTATATATATTTACATATAAACTTAACCAAGTACATTTGTACATTTGTATTCACAAGAGAATATTCAATAGGTTTCATTTTCGTTTTTATTTTTGGCTTTCAAAATTATTATTTATTATGCAAACGACTATATCTAGGGGACGGTTCATTGATATTAACAAATACAAAAAGAGATAACAAACTCGACCGCTTTAAAATCAGTAGCTATATTGAGCAAGAGAATAATACTTCGTTAAAAAAGAAAGTTGATGTTATATTTTTTTCACCAATCATTTTTACATAATATTATATATTAATACTATGGAATTCTATTACATGTTATATTCATGCGCTGTGCCTGCAAATACATAATTAAGTACACATTTTATTCAATCGCTGACGCGTTCTATTCAGTATTAAATTATACTTGCAGAAAAACACAGTACATGTTGTCTTAAGATATTTAAATTAAATGTGTATGCCTAGTAATAATAAAAATAACAAAATACTGTAGAAAATGTTCTAAACATTATATTCGATTAGAATATTGAGCGTCAAAATTTAACAAACCCGTACTGCATTTAAACTTCGGAAATAAAACTAATCAAATAGCATTCTATTATAGAAAGGTAATGATAAAAACCATTTTATTCAAGGTGCATAGTGTAAAACCAGTTACTATTTTATGTCGTATAGTATGGGATAAAATATGCATTGTACTTATAGTACCATGTGTTACACAACATTCCTTTCCCAAATTATCCGGCAGTTCTTCGAAAGGTAATGAAAAGGGTTGATTGAGAATACCATTCCCTTGATAGTTTGAAAGGTGTGTCAGTCAGCGTGAGACTACCACACCCATAAATGCTTTTAAGTTAGTGAAACTACGCCCTTTATTTACGTTAGCTCGTCAATACTTATTCTGTTGATTGAAAGTGTTAAGGTTTATAGTTGACCGCCTAAAATTATGTTTATTAGCTGATGAACCAAATGAAAAACAGCTGTGAACAATTTCCTATCAACTTAAATGTGATGGCTAGAAACAAATTATAGGTTATTTTATGTGTTCGATGTAATATAAACCGATCACAGTATAAAAAATTTAACATTTAAAAACCCATCTAATAGGATATTCCTATTAGCTGTTGCAGAGTTAATCTCGCACAAAGCCGTAAGATAATAACAACTTAATTCCAACGTTAATTACAGTTTACTACTTAAGACTGTCACTTAAGTTTGTTTCCTTCAACACATACACAAGACGTTGAACACGAAGCCGGCATTCATGTAACAATAAATAATAATACCAAAAACGACAATATTACACTAACAAAGAAAGAAAACTAGTCAAAGTTCAGAGTAGAAATAATAAAAAAATCCAGTGCAAAAATGTCGTGGTAGTCATTTTGGCGGTGGATGAGAAATTCGTATTCAAAATAAAAGGTTTGATGAAAACGTTCGCGACGATTCAACAACAAAGCGTATTTTCGCAGTAGGTACACGATGCAGGGGCGGCGATCGGTTGGGTGTTCCGGGGGAAAATTACGCTGGCGCGTGTGTATTTTATTTATAATTGCCAAAGTAAACGCGTGCACACGAGCACATCGTTCACAATTAAAAACGACGTATTTGCGCGTACAACAAACCAGAGAATAATTTACAAACCGGCAAAGCCCGACCGTAGGTCGGATTTTAGATGGGAGGGGGTGGAGGATTGCGCCGAATATTGTGCGAGCGTACGGCGGACAAGTAACGTAAGCGATGAGAAATTCGGGACCGCCGTTTTCCTCGTCCGTACACACATGCTCGCGTGTGTGTTCATATGTTCTTCATACCTCGCTCACGTATATCCCCAAAAATATAAATTACACTAGATTGAAGTCGCTTTTATAGAGTTTGTGTGTGGTAGCGATACTCCACACGTGTGTATGTGTATAGCAATACGATATATCTACGGGTAACGCGTTTCTATAGATTCCGCCGATGGACTGCCACAACGACTATACCATAATAGTATGCGTGTATGTAATATATCCGTCGCACGCGCGCGTCGTAATCATTTATCAAAACGGTTCGGGTGCGCCGTGCATACGTCCGACTCCTCCGCGGTCGCAGCGCGCGCGTGTACCGAAATTGCATAACCGGGACGCCGGCGGTCGTAAGACGTAGTCCACATGTCGAAACCGCTTTTTTTCTGGTGATATTATGATACTATACTCTCGTATTATTATATCTTATATTATATATGCATAATAATAATATATCGTTTATATATTTTGTGTTTTTTTCCATACGAAATATGTTAATAGATTTTGTCTCATTCAATATAATAACAGCAGTATAGCCGTTGTGCAATATATAACGGTGATGGGGGGGTTACCGAAAATTACTTTTCAGAAATGTTATAAGTATATTGCTAGTACAACATACTCAATGAAATACTCTATATTATATTGTAACTACTGCCACCGCCGTCGAGATAATAATAGAGAAATTTCGATAACCCATTCTACGATTTACGTGTCGGTTGGTGGAGGTAGTAAGTTACACGATAGTGGCAGCGGGTGTGCTGCAACTCACGCGACGGGACAGGAGAGAACCGAACACGAAGACAGAGGAGGTGGAAGAGGAGGCGGTAAGAGGTTATTTTCGTATTATTAGGCTTTTGGTATATAAAAACGACCTACGATGGGGAGGGGGGAGATGATGGAGGTGGGCACAATTCGTGCTGCGAGCCCATTACCGATATTAACGATTCTCGTGTTGCTAGACAATTTGAGAGCGCCGGTCACAGTATATAATCATTAATATTGGTTACCCTTTCTGTCGAAAAAGGCGAGATTCTACTTAAATGGAAAAATACAAATTTGACCAACTCAGTCAAAGATAGGTTTTTCTTGACCGCCGCCGACACACCAATATATATGAACGTAAAAGGTCGATTCCCTGGGCAATAAAATAATAATAAAAAACCAAATGGATATATACGTATCTTAGTCGTGCTAGCCGTTATTAAAATATGAAAAACCATTACAAAGACAACGACGCCACCGTCGCGTGTGGACATCTTTTTCTTAGCACACCCTAAAGTACCTTTTTTTCATTAAAACGGGATGCAGATATATGCACATAATGATGTTCCGTTTTTATTTTTAGTCTTTATGAAATCCCTCGTTAATAAATTATCGTCACTTACTATTACAATAACGAGTAGGTACCTATAATAACCACTTAGATGATTAAAACGAATTAAAACAGAAATTATGACAGCCGCATAAACGTTAAATACTTAAATACGAACCATAAATGTATTATTTATAGAACAAAAGTTTTGACGCATTATACCAACATTTAGTCAATTTTCAGTTAACCACAACAGAAGAACGCTCGGTAAATACTCAACTGTAATGCGTATTATTTTGGATTAACACTATCAGAGTTAAGTATTAAGAATATAATAATAATTATACATATATATATTAATGGCAGTGGTTAACAGATCCATAAAAACCTTGAGTCCTAATAAATTTGCTCTTAAGCATAATATAAAGTCTATACGTAAGGTTTTCGAAATCCGAGTAGAATATATCATTAAAGGATAGGTACCTATTTCGTTTCTCAAGTAATATGATACAAGTACTTAGATAAAGTGTACAAAATCTTTTTTTATGAATTATATAATTATATTTATTTTATTTAGTTCCAATAAGTATTTTTTTTATAAATAAAACAAATGATTTGTAATTATTGAACTATGTATGTTTTTTATTAAAATATTTTAGTCTACGGGCTATAGACAAATGTACAGGCGAGATTTACGATAAATAAGAATGTATATCGCATATGTAATACTTACACATATTTAATACATTTCTATAGCCTAAACATAGCCATAAATATGTTTTGGATACGTCAATAAAAAAAATCAAATATAATAGGTACAGTTTATAGTATACCAACATTATCGGAATATGTACATATTTAAATAAAATCATAATTAGTTTAAATTGGAGGATCTCATTGAATGACTATAATTGATTTACATTTAACAGTTTATTTGAATAAATACAAAATTATTTTAAACATTTAAAATAGACTTAGTAAGTTTCTAAAGTAAACTTTTTTAATTGCTGAAATATTATAATTTTAACAGATACCTATCCCTTTGATTTTTTTTCTAAACACTAAAAAATGCAGTAAAACATCATTCCAATATAAATATTTAAAATCTATTGTCACTTTGGATAGATACGGAAGACGCATGCTCCGAAAAGAGCGTCACTCACTGGGCTAGGGGAAACTGTACTCAAACCAAAATTCGAAAATTCCATGATCCTTTAATAAAACAGATGAGTTTCTATATACCAAAATCCTCTATCCGGGTAAGCAGTTGAGAAACTAGTCGCACGTGCGATAAGACAATAACAGAAGTTTTAAACTTATAACTATATAAGTGCTGCGGGTACGTATTTTCATATTATATAAAAGTTATGAATAAAAATTTTTTATAGATGATATACACTATACTGTGTTCATAACAACTTCAATACTATTATAATATGGAAATATGTACTCGATAATTAATATGAATATAATAAGAGTTTTTTAATCTAGTGAAGTTTATTGAAGCATTGCTTCGGAATTATTATTATCCATATAACATTACATCTTATAGAACTTCGATATAGATGACTGATTTCCAATAAAGTTGATAGGGGTTTGCACAACACAATAAACTCGCGGTGGACAAAATGCATATGACTTTTATTCAGTCAGCAGATGTTTATTTATTATTTTTTTTCTAACTCCATCCATGCGGTTATTGGATTCTATTAAATTGTATTCGAAAAATAAAATATATATATATTATACACCAAAATTAATTTATGACGTAAGGAAAAATATTTGCATATGAAATATTGTGAGTGAAAGTCGAAAGGGGGTTAAGTTCACAAGTCAGATTGAATTAGAATCCATTATATGACGCCTCCGCCATACATAACATACGTCAAACAAATATCGATTAATAATATTTTTAGATTCTGATACATCAACTTTTGATGTAGCTATTCCAAAGTAAAATTCTAATAACTGGAAATACATTTAAACATCATAACTTTTAATTAATTAAGATAATATAAATAGTGTACCTAATTCTTCTTTTCTGTAAATTTATCATTACCTACTACAGTTGAGTCTCGATAACTCGAAAACCTCTAATTTTTTTATCCCTAGGAAAATATTTTAATTAATTCATGTTATGTAACTCGAAAAATATATAAGTTGAATTAATTTTTATCTCCCTTGACATTCGAGTTACCGAGACTCGACTGTATATTCATTCGTCAACCTGTTATGGATTTTTCATAGTATATTTAAAAAAATTATTTTGTTACAATTGAAATCTATGGTTGGTAATCTTGATATATAATTTGCTCGATAACACACTTATTTTAAGCAATCTTTGGTACTTCGTAAGTAGCACATGTGTCATATTTCAGCAGGCAAAACTTAGTCTGATTAAAATTAAAATTATTGATTGTTAAGTTTAAATTTAGTTGAGTAAAAGTTATAAAATCAACAGAATAGATACCAACGAAAAAAACATAAAATCACTTCGTAAAAGAAAAAACACTTTTCTAAAACTGCGAGATGTAAAATTTGTTGTATCTAATACTATATATTGGATGTAAACATTAACCTTACTTGATTTCATCCGTAATTCTCGTCAGAAACTATTTTAAATATTTTTATCTTCAAAGAAGTTATCTAATACACCATTCTAAATGACTGGAATCAAAATATAAGAAAAAAATCTTCTGGCAAGATAAGTATCATATTATATTGTTCTCAATATTTTTTTTATTGAAGGCGTACCTTAATTTCAACAATGAAGTTATACAATAAGTAAGCTGCAACTAGTTTTTATTCACAGTACGTAAAAAAAAATATAGACAAATGTCTTCTGTTGCACTGTTAGTTACAGTATAGAAGCATGTTGTCCCCAACATTGTTGAAATTTAAAATTGCAGTTTAAATAGGAATTATTTTATTTTTATTAACATTAAAATGTATAAGGCACTTTTGCATAAGGAAATCAACAACGTATTGACACATACAGCAAACCCAGGTCATTAATAATACAGTGACAGTTGTATAATATATAAAAAAAGACGGACTGCGAGTATTATGGGGTACATCGAAAATACCAACATTTCTGAATAATGATTTTTACTTGTATCTAAAATAATAATTGAGAAAGACGCATATTAATAACACAACTCAATGTATAATGTATGTATACAGTATATAGAGGCCATAAAAGCATGGTTGTCATACTAGGTATTATTAATTGATACAATGCATCATAAACCTATCGTAAATTATTCAGGCAATGAACCATTTGTGATGAAATTAAGCATTTCAAAGCGCAAAGAAACTTTTAAGTCTTATATACCTACTGCACATCAAAGACCCGTAAAGATTCTCGTCAGCAAATGAATTAACGTCTAAACATCAGTCACTATGCGACTAGCTATATCAAATACACAACAATATTATACACTTCTACAAGTACGCGCCTATATATGAACTACACGCGCGTAACGCTAATGATGAGAAATCATTTCCGAATCCTTATATTTTCAACCTCCCGAATTAATAGACTCACTTCAATACGTTCGCTGCCGATCTATAAGTAGGTACATTCAGTGAAATCAAAATTGATTTCCATTAGAAGCTGTTCCCCGTTTGCAATATTGCACACGGTGCAAATACCATTCTTCCTCATGGTCGGCACCGTTGAAATATTGAACCGATTCCACCACGATGCGTACAAATAGACACATTTAAATTAATGTTCATGGGGAAGGGGTTTTATTTTTATTTTTTGCCACTAAGGGCAGTTTTATTCTTGGGGTTTGATATTGACCCCCTCCGGTAGTTTTATACAGAAGTGGTGATTTGTTTTTGTATTTTTTACAACTTTGTTTCTATTTTTTTCCTCAGTCACCCGACTATTGCTATCCGAAGAGACATGAAAAATGTATCCGCTTGTCAAACGTTTAGCGTCTGTAAATCCCTCGACAGACCTTTAGCCCTACGTAACCATTAATCTTGGCCGCCGCAGTCAAGTTATCCGGGCACTATAGTGGAACTGGCAGTGGTGTTTGGCCGACAACACTATACTATTCGTTTGTCGCATTTTCCGTTGTCTCGTCGTGTCACTATTCCATACCACGCTAAGCTCGAAGAATGATACGAAAATCTCCTGTGTAGTTCTTTTCGCACATCGAAGTACATAAACGTAGGTAAGAACACTATTATGTGGGATTGCGATTAGTACGTATACAAGACCAATCCCTCTTCTCGAGCTGTTTATGAAATTCTATCTGAGTAAAAAAGGATATAATGTTTCACCAAGATTACAAAACTATTTCATTACTTAAACAAATTTCGAAATAATAATGAAATAATGAAATATTAATAAAGACATTAATTGAGGAATGCATCCACAGAAAATAAAGTAAAAAATTAATCTTCATTATTCTCGATCAAAATTAAGTTATAATTATAAAAACAATACAATTGTATGTATAATTTATATTTTAGGTATAGGTATAATATTACATGTGTGTATAGTACTTCAATAAATGCATATTTAATCCAATTATTAAGTAAAATTGCACAAAAAAAAATTTAAATAATATAATTTAATTTATATTCAGATAGGTATTCTGAAAAAAAATCGATATTTGAATATCAAACAAATTATAAATGAAGGTAAACTTTAGAGACATCTAAAAAAAAGCTATTATTTAAATTGATAATATTATGAGTTATTATTTAATATGCAGAAAGAAAAATTAAAACGTATTTTAGTAATAAAATACAATTTTTTTATACAATTGTAAATAATTTTTTTAGTAAGTTAACGTTGATTAATGAATGTCCAATGCTACATTTATTAACAATTAGTTAATAGGGAACTAATGATCGTATTGCTTTTTTGGAGTTAAAAAAATAATTTCTGTTTATTTTTAATACTTTTCTGAGATCGTCTCATCTAAACGTATACCACGTCATATTTATCGAACAATGCACTTTCATTCAGACTTATTTTCGAACACTTGATCATCTGCCAGCAAGAGCAATCAGATAACATCAAATAGAATAATTTATACATATATATAAATTATATATAATTTACTTTCTAGACATATTTTAATGCTAAATTATAAAGCTGAACAAATAGTGCACGGGAATGTACGTGCAACAAATTTGTAAGAAATATGTTTATCCATATACGTATCTTGAGAAATAGCACTTTTTTAGTTCATAGACAAACAACCTTCCTATGAAATCCATCAATGGATTAGATTAACAGTGCTACTGGTACCTTTCTATTCTACAAACCATTTACTTAAGAATTTATTACACGTATTATAACTTAAGTTAACTGTTCAATGTTTTCAAATATAAATAAACTAATAGCTAGCAAAATAGAATATCGATTTTCACATGACATACACTAACAGTCACGGTTAATCTTTCAATAAAGTTATAAAGACTTTATTGAAGAACATTTTTATTAATACAACTAAATAATTGAGTACTTATTTTAAAAGCTTCCTATTTATAATTTTTTAGTAATACCTATTTATAACGTTTTTATTAACAAACTAATTAACACATTGTTAAAAGCTAATACATCTAAATAAACATATTCGAATGAGAATTCTTATAATGATTGTTAAAAGCCAGTACTTAAATATCATTCTTGAGAATAATGGAGATATCATTGTCTGACCAAGAATAAGGACTTCGATGTATGCTATCACTAGTAACTAGTTATAATTACTTGTATACATGGTAGCATGAAGTCACGTACTCAAACTTAAGAACTAGCACATTTCTCTAGCCCATTATCCACTCCTAATAATGTTGGATACCAGTTGTCTTTAAAACTTAGAGTTTTGTATTTCATCAAAACGTTTACTAAGAATATTATATACAAAGTTTTATTTTTAATAGAGTTCAAAACTTTAATATTGGTACCAAACCAGCGTACATCCAGAATACCAAATAATATTAAAATTAATAAATTAAAAACTGATAGTCTCCCATAAAATATTTTTATCTACATTACTTTTCTTATAAAAACAATTTAATAATTAATGGGTTGACATTTATCATATTAAAAAATGTATTAATTGAACTGCCCTGCAGACATTCTTTGTTTAATATTAAAAAATAAATTTGTAAAATTCTTAAAAATATATATTATATAGAATCGAATAAAAAAATAAATATTAAATTATCTGTGCATAGTCATTTTTTCCCAGGATTAAATATCATAGTAATTAATATAACAGCAACATTCAGGAAAATCAACTTATTATTATTTTATTTTTAAATAAGTTATTATTATAAATCTTAAACGTAGGTATATTTTTATATAACTAATAATAAGTAAAAAAATCACACAAGATTAATAAATATTAGTTATTCAGAATAATTTAAAGTATACGCGTTAGTGCGTTACCTACTAATACCAAATAAAATACATAATGTAATTTTTTTATATATATACACAGAAATTCACCAATCAAAGTCACCCCCCCCCCTCTCCCATTTTTTCTTTTAATAATTTCAAATTCTGATTTTTTGAATTTCTAAATATACCTACTCAAGGACCATATTTTCAATCTAACGAATTTGTGTGAACCACTTAAGGAGTATCCTGTGGTAATACAAACTTTTTTTTCTTAAATGAGAACCTTCCTTTTATACTGTAAATTATTTAGTGGATAATTTTTTTGAAAATATTGATTGAGTTATTAAAATGTTTAAAAATGGTTTTACATGAATATAAAATAGACATTGAAATTAGGCATAATATTATTAAACTTGGGCCATTTCAACAAATAATAACTATTGATAGATTAATATATAAATGCATGACATTAATTTTAATACCGCCATAGCCCCCATATCTTATAAACCCATTACAGGGGTGTTTTCATTTTAAAAATAGAAGTTTGAAACCTCACAGGACATACTCCTTAAGTAGTAAAAAAATCTCAAGAACTTAAAAATGTGGTCTTAAAGTATATATAAAAATTCAAAAATCAGATTTTGAATAACTGCATTATTTTTAAATAAAAAAAGAGGGTGATGCTCACCCTGTATATGTAGCATAAACTTACATAAGACGCACTAGGCTACACTGAGCTAAAAATAACGACACACAGGTGTTTTGTACTTTCTGAACGAAAATAGAAGATATATGAACATGAAAGAATAACCCTCTTTCATAGGTACGGGTTACCGTTTTAATCTTCATCGTACTCTAATAATCATAATAATTACACTTAATGAGATTTTTACAGTCTACACGAAGAAGAAAATTAACTTTATTATAACTTTTAATTGATAATAATATTGGCAAGATCATTATCGCCAAAAAGACTCAAAACCCTTAAAATGCATTATAAAAAATTTTAATCGGATTTCGAAAACTTTTCTGTTGTTTGTTAAGTCTTTCATATGTTACTTCATGTCTTCATGTAAGGAAATATAAATTATTGTTCAATCTAAACCAGCGGTTCCCAAACTTCGTTTTCCGCGTTGCCATTTTTTGGACCCAATTTAGCCACGGTGCCCTGCTGTGAATAACATGAAAGACAGAACAAAAAAAAATACTCATTGATAATCAATTTTATTAAAACCGCGGTGCCCCTAAACGTTGCACAGTTTGGGAACCGCTGATTTAAACAATTGTATCAATACCTACATAATAAATGTACCTATGTATAAATTTAGTTTTATAAAATTAGAGAACACTTTAGAGAATTTTTTTTATTGTTAAAAATATCAAAAATATAAATAAACAAAATTGATATTATAATGCAAGTATAAACAGCTAATGACGTTAATATTTAGTGTTTGTTTTCACCCGCTGCGAATTATTAAAAGACATAGTGATCTGATTTCTAATATTTTTTAACCGGTATTTTGTTTTATACATTTATAGATAATTTGGTTCGCAGTCTAATTAAATCTTCTCACTTGTTTTCTCACATGGTATAATGGAGTATGTTGATCAACATTACACACACACACACACACACACACACACACACACACACACACACACACACACACACACACACACACACACACACACACACACACACACACACACACACACACACACACACACACACACACACACACACACACACACGCAGTGGAGAAAGTGTTATTTTTTTTTATCTACGTGTGAATTTATTTTCACTTGTATACAATTTTTTAATGTAGGCTAAGTAGCTCTACTTATTTCAGGAGTCGATTTGCATTTATTTGTTTAATTTTGTTTATAATATTAAAACCTAATTCCAATAGTGAAACATACAACATACACGACAATTGGGACAAATCCAAGAGAAATAATACACACGCGCATCGCACCGTTGAATATTTTATATGAGTATTAATTTTTTTCTGTTCCTGCCTATTGTATTTTTTTTATGTTTTTGATATAGGTATTAAGCTTTCGACATGGTATGATTAAATCATGACTATGAGATAATATTCTCCAGCATGATTCGTGTTGAAGCAATACGCGTTATTCACCAAAGTTCTGTAATAAAAATCACCAATTAATAAGAAAAGTACCTACCTACACAGTTTACTGGAGGAGTAGTTATCCTAAATCATGTATAACTACTAACTGATAAGGTTTAGGATTACAATGGTTGAGTGAAGAGTGTGGAGTAGGAGGACAATTATGTAAAGTGCTCCAGACAACAATAACGTTTAAACTCTATATAGTCGTATATTAATTTACTTGCTGTTTTTATATTACCTATATAATACATTTTTATTTTTCCATTACTAACTTTTCGTTTCATTTGGTTGACATTTACACATATAACATAATGTTACGGTGGCAACTATGATGGGTAGGTGTGTGTGTGTGTGTGTGTGTGTGTGCACATCTAAAGTCAAAATGCCGGCTATGGGTTACATCCCCCGGAGCTCCGGCCGGGCGAATGGGAACATAAAAATAAAATAAATGCCGGGTACACTTATTGTACGAAAATGACACGCCAGGCAACAATAATGATATTCATAGTAGTAGAATGGCATCGTGGCGTTATTTCGGATTCCATTTTAGCACTCAAGGACTTACGCACCGAAGACGTGCCCGAACATTCATTACACGAGCGAGACGCATTTAAAATTCTTGGATGGAGCGGGGAAAATGTACACAGTTTGCATGCAGAGTTTTGATCATAATTCCTTTAGTGATATATATATATTTTTTTTAAACGTAAAAAATGCCAGGATTTTACAGCTGTCTGGTTTTTTTTCGAAATGGGTACGAGTAACATGTTATGTCATGGTAAGTCCACATCACGGATAACAATGATAAAAAAAGGAATTATTTCCGGTTAGATGCAAGGATTTTGGAAGTTTTTACTCCATTACTTCCATGGAACATTTAAGGCTTAAATATCATAGAGTAAGTAGGTGAATAGAAGTATATTGAAGTATATCATAGTCCAAAATTTAGTAAAACTTTTGTTAAAAATAATGAACGATGAGACTTGCTTTTCACGATTCCTTTTTGTGTAAAAAATATATAAATACCTACAGTTATTTTTTAACAATTTGTGTATTTAACTTTATAGTTTGTAATATTTATAAATAATAACGTAACCTAAATTAAAGAATTAAGTAAATATTTAAAAATCAGCATTTTCTGTCTGAGAAGTATTGTGGTGCACGTCTTTAAGACACACGCTTCAGTCCAAAACCTTGAAAAACCTTTACGTACAGAAACACATATAATACATATTTTGTTAAATAGTAGCAAATAAAAATAATAATAAGTGTCTAAAATATAAAGATATACATAGTACATAGTATATTACTTCACATATTATTGCAGAGAAGAAGACTTGAAATTAGATTTTTGAAACAGTTACAGTAAAAGAATACGCTTATTTTTTAAAAAACTGTTGTAGGATTTTATCTTGACAAACATTAATTATTATTTTAAAAATATCGTTATATTAATATAAAAAAAATATATAATTATACCTAATGTTTTACAATTATTATTAAAGAAAGTCTATTTGAACTTTGAAATTAACAGAAATGTATTATGATACAACGGTTTAATTGAATAAAATAAACGTTTTCATTAGCTAATTGAATATTACTTTTAAATGTCAACCAAATATAACTTTCAGAGTTAAATTAATTTAATTAGGAAACAGAATAATGTATATTACATTTATTGAAGTAAATGTTTTTTTTTCTGAATTGCATATAGTATATTTATTAAGCGAATATAGTATTGTTCAGAATTCATATAACTTGCAATTAAAAAACTTCTAATATTACCAAAACTAATAATTTGTAAATTTCACGAATGATTTATAACAGGATATAATAGTTCAAAATATTTCAATTCTTTTTAAGTAAATTAAAAATGTTAATATTTAATTAAATAATATTGATAACATTAAATAACTTATTTTATGCACTATTAATGCATTGTTTGTATAATTTATGTCATAAATTGTATACATTTTATGTAGAACAACTACTGTATATAATTGATAGAAATTTAATATTTTATGTATTGAAAAATGTTTTTCTTTAAATAATAAATAAGATTTAAATTGAAATCAATAAAATTCTAAAAATTAACAAGAAATATACTTAATTATTACAAACATGATACTTTTTATGAATAACATAAAAAAATTAAAATACCAAACATAAATTATTTTTTCTACATAAGGTACTTCAGTGAAAATCTTAAGCAATATGCACATCATAAATATAAATATAATATTTTATTTTGCAAACAAATCAATATTTTTAATTTTATTTTATCATGCAGGTAGAGCACCAAACGTTGGAAACTTCAAATTTATTACGTCCATAGTAAAACAAAGTCCTAAAGACTAGACACATAATACAATATTCGTCCAAAAGTTGTGTGCCTGTCTCCTCTGTACTGGGGAAATAACGTTAATAGTTCCACAATACTACCCCCTCCTAATGTACATACCACAAAATTGCTTTTGGAAAGCAACTACCGCCACTCCGATACCATTTTCGATTGTATTGCGCTGAATAAAACAACACGCACCTCAGTGCAAACAAAACCACAACGACTCGGCGGGTTCAAGTTATTATTAAAACGTCATTATGTCACAGACTTCCAAATACAAGACACCCCCAATAGTGGGGGGTTTGGCTTTTGGCAAAACGTAATAAAAATAAATTGTTAGACTTTCAGTGATCTTTGCGAATACGTAATAGGTACAGTAACACTACTACGTAGTTCAAAATAAAAATAAGTAAATAATATGAATTACAATAACTTAATATACATAAATTTAAGTATTTATCCAGATATTTACAACATACACTTAGGTAATATGAATTATATTATGATGTATACTGCAAGCAATACAAGTTACCAAATCAAGTTAATACAGAGGCACGCAGTATTTTAGATATTACAATAAAATAAATGTACAGGTATTTGTTAATTGACAAAACAATATAACAATATCGATATGATACATCACACTATTTTTTATTAATAATATGTATTGATATTTGATAGACATATTTATAGATATATTCCATACATTACTCATCATAAAAATTATGAAGTAATTAATATTAATCATAATATTATTTTACGAGATAATTAAGATTTATAACCTTGTAACTCAAAAGTTCTGTTTAAATGACTGCAGTAGTAGTCATTCTAAACCAACATAATCTATAAAGTATTACTTAATGTAATAATCAATGAATAATAAAATTCCTAACGGAAGCAGTTTACACAATATAATTTATGAAATAATCTGATATTAAACTTGCTATTAAAGGTATTATAGGTATTATATCTACATGAGGAAAATTCGTCACGATTATCTAAATTATATACAAACTCCAAATCGTATATGTAGACTATATAGACACTGCGAAACTTCATTATCACTCAATTTTTACAAAATATAAGTGACTATCTACAAATAAAATATTACTTTATGATAAATACAACAAATTAAAGGTTACTATAAAAAGTAATCATAATACCAAAGATAGACACATGTGTCAACAAAAGAACTGATAAAAAAAAATGATTCATAATATACAGTAAATTTATCCACGATAATGACTTGAAAAGGGAAACCATTATCGCTAAATATACAATATTAAACATATCCTGTCAGATAAAAATGGAATGTTCATATCATTTTTATGCGTAAAACTGTAAACGGGCTTAATACACTTTGCATGATATGGAAATTTTAAAGAATTACCTTCAACCTTCGGAGTTAATAATATAGATATGTCTAATTTGTTTATAAACCTAAATAAACAAAATAATTATTTTAATATTGAAGAAAAACCTTTTCACCATTATTTTGTCTACTAATTTGCTACGTTTAAACCAACAAAATTAGAAACTAAAACTTAATTGATATTTCAAGTCAAAAGTGTTAGTTAACGAAGAAACCGAAATTCAACAATATTCTGATTTCTGAGAAGATGAAAACAGTTTATATAACGAAGAATATCGATTACTTATTAAAAAAAGGTTTTCTTTCGATTTCTATTGTGTTAACGAGATGGAAAGGAAACGCATTTATTGTTCAAAAAAGCATCATTGATTTTTCAACTATACTAAAGAAATACATTGAAGGGATTTCGCTTTCTGTAATAGCATATACATCTTTTAGCAACTTATATTTTGATATATATTTTTTATTAACTAATATAATAAATTAGTTCGTTTTTTTATTTAACTTCAAACGGTTATAAAACAGATAACGGGATGGCAGCAAATGTTTCCTGGGATATCAAAATAAATCCGGCTACACACGCACACAAGCTACCGCGTACCTAAATAAAATATATATTTAAAAATCACCAATTATTTAACTTTTCTTACAATTGATGCTTTGTCAAAATCGAGTGACGTTGAAAAAAATTCTAGTAGAATCATAGATAATACATAATTATGTATTATCTATGAGTAAAATACATATAAATCAAAAATAGAACGAATTGTATTTCCGGCAACGTCGTAAGCACGAACGGAGTTCAGTGGCCGTCCGGTTTACGACGAATCTCTCGCGAAACCGGTTCCTTATAAAAAAAAAAAAATAATAATAATAAAAATAACGGATCTTGCTATTTTTATTTCTCTTAGTCTATCTCGTTCAATGTTCCATTAATTAAGATCTGCCATCAGCTAACAATTACCCAGTAATGTTCATGACTGGAACATTTATAATGATCAGAGGAAGAGGAATACTAATATACAAGCGGTAAAGTAATGAATGATAAAAAAATAAAAATTTCCTTTTGTTAGGCGATCTAAAGTAAATGTACGATTATAAAATGTTTTGAACCCGTCCAAGCCAAATATTACAAGGTTCAAGTTCACAACATTTCTAAATCAAACTATATTATAATGTTTAATTCACTAAGCGTACATTGAACTGGTTAGTAAGTGAATAACAAAAAAAAAAAACCACAAAAAAATTATTTTACATCACGCGTTCTCGCATACTGCAGTTAACCACTGTTTACATAAATATATATTTGCAACATAGCTTTTTTAAATTATTGAAAATGAACCTATAATAAAACTGAAAATAAAATGAATTTCAGAAAAAAAAAATTATACACTACAATAATGATTATATACACTTATATTAATTTATATGAATACCTGTAAAAAATAACTTGACAACCTTCACCACCAAATGAAAAAATTCTATGTAACAATGATGTTTGAAAATTATAATAAGTATAATATACAGCTTAATATACTATCAAATATTTTTTCTGTCTATAACATTTATAAAAACATGTATTATACATTATTTGAATAGTTATTAACTATACTCCAAACTAATTCTATTGGATTAACATAAATGGTAATTATTTTGTAATGTAAATAATTATTTATAGCCTATATAGATACTAGAAATATACTATACGGTCATTTTCATAGTCACAGAACACAGAAGAACAATTATTTTCATTGATTTCGTTGACCCTTATTCTTATAGTTAATAATTAATGTTATAAGTTATAAAAAATGGATAACAAATAATCAGTTGAATTAATGTCTTCTTTAATAAATATGATACATTTAATATATTGATTCACATTCATTTAGGTTTTTTGAACGCAGATTTTAGAGAACATTTATACAGTATCCGCAAATTAATAATAATACATAAAGACCAGATATGGTATAATGTAATATCAAGTATAATAATAATATGCATTTCCTGAGATCTTAGCATATAATTGGTACACTCCAATTGTTAATTCTCTACAATAATATACCTTAATTAAAAATTGTATGCCACCGTTATATCTCTGCAGAATACTTTATTACAAAAGTATAGATTTATTATATAATTATTAGAATTAATATTTATATAGGTACCTACCAACTTTAATGATATTATGAAGAAATATATATTCAAATCTATATGGATATACTATGTATTCCAACAACTGCTGCGAGCTGTTTAATATGCTAAATTCACATTAATTTATTATTGCACTGTTATTTATGATTATTACATAAATATATTACAATTATAAACACCTTGTTGAGTTAACGAGATTGTTAAATTTGATTGAGTTCAAAGATTTGATATTGCGGAATTTAGTACAATATTATATATAATTGGTCTAGTTGAATACAGAAGACATGGGGTTTGAGATTAGAATTAATATTATGTATTTGTTGTGAATAAATTTGACGTAAAAAAACACTGTACTGAACATATCGTATACGATTAGATATAATATATTTTATACTTCATATTGACTTTATTCTTCTTTTTTTAGCTGGTTATTTACACATAAAATATATACGTTATTTATATCTCGATATTCTCTTGAAACCGTAGAAAAAGCGTCCTTTCTAAATACGGAACGCATTACTCCATACTTCTTAAGTTATAACGGTGAGCGGAAACGTTTATCTATATCCGGCACCACCGTTTTGCCAACAGACGCACGAGTGTTCATCCGGCACCGTATACCCAATCCCACCCCTTGTTGCATGTGTCGAGATATTCAGCGTCTTTTGCACGAATAATTTAATCCCACCCCTCAACATTACCATGGCAAAGGATATGCCCGGCAATACAGCGGGGCGGCCCCATTAGGATTATTATTGAGCGATATTCGTTGTTATAATTTTTCGATTAAGCTTGTATTATTGTCATGCGCGCGTGCGTCGAATCTCTGTGACAAAATACCTTTTAATTTTCTGTGCCCAATGTGTAAGGTTATACACTATTGATGGCTAACTCGATATATTACCCGACGAACAATGTTGTTATTTCATAATATAGGTTATACGCTTAAATATTATGTGTATGATTATAACCCCCTCGGATGATATCGGCAGCAGAATTTATAGGAATAATACATATGATTGTGTTGGAGATAGAGTATAAAACAACCCGATAATAACCCAGTTAGTTTATATACGATTCTCATAAAAAAAATACAATATGGACTACCTACACGACCAATTGTTCGGATGAAATAAGCATGGGATAAAGAGACAGTTGTTCGAGTATGTTGATAAAAATCATAGTATTTCCAAAAAAAAAAGTAGAAATCCTCCCTTAATTAATGATATTTAAAACAGGAAAACTAAAATTAATTATAAATACGTTACAATTGTGAGACAACCTGTTCTGATTTGATCAATAATACACTACCATAAGGTGGTATATTAATGTTCCATAATTAGAGTATGGCACTTAAAAACCCACAGCAGGGAGGCAAATAGAAATGTTGAAATTTGAAGATGATTTATAAAATAATCGACAGCCCTTAATGCGATTATAAGCCTCGAGAGGTATAGCTAAGTGCTTTAGTTCAAAGTTATATAAAATGAACATAATCCGATCAAAACCCGGCAGTGTTAACCTTTTGCTCTTTTGATAGAATTTTTGTGGATTTTTCTTTGACCACTGAAGCGCTAAGCATATCATCCGACAACGCCTTTACGTATCAATAGAGAAAATATTGGAAAAAATAGAATGATACTGAACTCTGGGAGAATGTTACTGAATCTAGCTTATTTCTTTCTTAGATACTACAACTTAATAATAAACGCAAGCCTCAATAAATAAATATACAATATCATGGGATTAAGTAATTTATTTAACTCAGTTATAGTTTGTTATTCAAATGTGCTACCTTGTGAAATAGATTCAAGCTGACACGTAAGGATTAGGACACACATGGCTACATTAACAACGATTATAAGGTAAACATTCATTATTAAAATTAATTTAAATATTATACCTATATTAGTTATAATTTTTAAATGGGTAATATGAAAACTTAAATATATCGATTTAAAAATATACATCAATATGCTTTTGTTAAGACAAATTATAAATCTACGAATTTTCAAATTATCATATTTAACAGCATTTTTATATCGAAAATGAAAAAATTTATTACGACAGAGCGTTGATACTTTTTCTATGATCCAGATTTACTCTTAACCATGTACGATTAACAGCACAAATCGAATTACTGTCCAGGGTGACCTCTTCCCACTTGAATTACCACAATGGTATCGCTGCCGGGGATTTAATTAAATTTTTCCACAGGATAGGGAACAGAGAAGGAACAATCAACATACACATACAAACGCACAGGGGCACGCACAATAATTTTCAACCCTTCCCAGAGATACATAATTGGTTTGGTAAGTAATTTTAATTAGTCCGGACATCGCATTGAAGTAAATTAAGTTTTGAAACAGGTGAACCAGATTAAAATAATATTATATTTTTTTCAACTATTCCTTCGTTTTTTTTTTTTTATCATAAATTTAAAAATTACTTACGACAACAGTACTTTGTAAACTTTTATTTATATAAAGAACATGACTCACCTGAAAAATAAAATAAAATATATATTAGTATACAAAACATCGAAAAACAACAGTTAATATATGTAAAGCTATAGAATATAAAGTTAGTAAAAAAAATATAATTTGTATCAGCTCTTAAATTATTAAATGAAAAATTTGTAATTGCAACACGTCTCCATTGTGTAAGCATGTTATCATACATAAACTTCATAGGCTACACAAACAACACGGTACCGTGATATTTAAATACTTTTTTGTCAACATTTTTCAAAACATTTAATAAATTAAGGATAATATGTATTAAATATAAAAAGGAAAATACTTCCATGTTCTCTTAAATGCGTAGATCAATTAATGATTTATTCTAGTTACCACACGCAATTACATCCATAGCACATTGCATGTAAAATTAACATACTGTGAATTATAATTACGGAAGGTTAAAAAAAACATTTATCAAAAATTAAACAGCTTTTGATTTTAAAAGTAATTAAAAAATATATTTTTGTAGCCCGTCATTATTTTGTAGATAAAAAATCTTTAATTTCTTTTATAATTGAAGCGTTTTTAAATGACATTAATCCGACAAACTCTTACTGTGGTCTCAAGCTACTTGAAGGTCTTAAATATTATATAGTGTTGGAATTGTGTTAACTTTTGATTCCGACTCAGTGCGTCGTTCGTTAATATAGATTTATACAGTAATTTTTAGGTAAATGAATTAAGAAAATCAAACATTAACTATTTCAATAATAAAGGAAAGGCTTTTCCACTACACATAATCAGGTGAAAGTTAAGGCGATCGATTTTCTATCATGGAGATTTTCCTTCTGTTGGTATACGACATTCGATTTGATTTGCATCATTATGCATAGGTACCTATATAATACTTATTATATTATAGAAAAAAAGAATTTGTGCAACATATTATATTTTGATATGAGACAAAAAAAAGTTGGTTTGGAACCCCTGTTTTTACTTTGCCCAGACAATAATAAAACGCCAATTATAATGGAAAAAATGTTATCTTATATATATCAAAGAGAAAAATAAGTAAATAATATCAATTAAAACGATTATTATATTTTGAATAACCAAACAATATAGTGTACATTTATACTCGTAGGTCAGAAAAAGTCAAAACAGATCACGGCCAAAATAATTACTATGAAATTAACAGCCAGTGTCCAATAAGAGATAAGCAAGATAACAAGTAGCTAATTTTTGTGTTCAAAAATTAAAGCCATTACTCCATAAGTCATTGAATTAGTTTAGAACAGATTACTACAGTATATAGGTACGCTTAACTCTTCAAACGTTTTTGATTTAAAACAATCTTATATAAAACCGTTTATAAAGTATTAACAATGCGTCATAATTCATGCTACGAACATGTCATTGAATAGAAATTGTAGTAAAATGGAACTAAAAACAATGATAACAATTAATTAAAACCCCAATAATTACGCAGTATTATTAATTATTTATTTGCCCATTACTAACATATTTATTTTATCGTGAATTGTTAATTAATTTGTAAGTTTTGCGTAACATTTTTAACACGATGACGAAGAATTTTTTCAGTAATCGGAAATTGTAAAATGATCGGACTAACGAAAAACATGAAATTCGAGTCACTTTATTTATTATAATTGTCGGAATAGCATAAAATAAACATTTTCATCGAAATGAATACATATATATGTACCAATAAGCGTCACATTTAGGTACAGTTTATGCAACCTTTTTTTTTTGTTAACTAATATCTGTAGTAATAAAAAAAAATTTCCACCAAAGGTAAAACAATACACACACCACACACAGCAGTGATGATATTTTATACAAATAGAGATATGGTTGTAAATCGATATTATATTTTTTAACACCCACGGAGCAGAACCTATTTTTATTTAAATATATAGATAAACACTAAGAATATATGAAATGGTACTAGGTATCTAATCTACCTATACACACAAATAATGGTAGCAATTGAATGGAACTTAAATACAATACAACACATATCCGTAATGCTCATACAAAAAGAAATCTATTTTCCGTGAAAATTGTATACCTTTGTCCGTTAATCGACATACACGTTTCATAGAGTATTGAGTTTGAAGACGATTAAGTATGTGTCAAAGCTCGGAAAAAGGTAAAAAAAAACATTAAAATTGTATTGAAAAAAACTTAAGTAGGTAAGAAACTAATGGGCAGTAAAAAAATTATTTCTAATTATATATATAAAAACAAACTTAAAAACGTCAACCTATATTAAATTATTGCTCTCCCATTGAAACTCCCCTACACTTCATTCAATAGAAAAAAAAATTACTGTTTACTTTTAGTGAATTCGTACATTCCCAACTTTCATTGTTTTTTAATTAAGAAATCTCATTATAAATAAATTAAAAACAAAATACAATTGACACGAATGTATTTCTTTCATTCTTTCATAATTCGTTTTAAACGACTGTTTTTTATCATTAAGAGTGCCGAGTGCCAAGTTTTAAGGGTTTAGATGAAAACTTTTTATTTATCACATATTTTTACCATAAAGTTTGGTTTTCTAGTCCACTCTATTTAATTTAACTTTGCTTTTTATCAGAAAAATATTTATTTCTTAAGTAGATAAATGAACCACAAGTAAAATAGTTACCTAAATGTATTCATGATTTTAGAAAATACCTTACTGAAGTTCAAGAAATTAATGATCGGATAAACTAAAAGATGTTATAACCAATGATCGTATGACGATACCTTCCTGTACAGAGGAAGTTTCAAAATTAATCGCCATTGTTTTAATATTGTGAGCAAGTAAGGGAGGCACCTTGAGTTTTCAGGACTTTTTGTTCCAAGCCTTTAAAGAAAGTTAATTTCATTAAATTTGCGGCTGAAAAACGTATGGCACTTAAATTGCTCCGGATACCTTTCTGGTCTTGAAACCATTTTTCATTAGTTTCATTTTTTATATTTAAATAAAAATATAAATAATGAAAGCCGTTCTTAAGTGGCAATAATAAAGCACAGTTTATGTAAAACTAAATCATAGTGTTATTAAGACCAAATAAATAAATATAAAATACATTATTATTTATTATACTTTCATTGACGAGTATAAAAATAATAATATGCATATTTGATGATATTTTATTAACTTCGACGGAGCAATAGTAGAATACTTGATTCAAATACAACTACTTCCACCAATTAATAAAACTCATAATGACAAAGAATATTGGAAATGTACTAATTCTTTCAAACAATAATATAATGGAATATCTATATATTTAAAGTATACGTCATGCAATAAATAAATTGATGGCCAAGACTAGAACTTTAAACAAACCTAGTACCTAGTAATTTATATAAAAACACATTTTTACTTTTTTAGCACATATAATAAAAGCAAGAGAAAAAAGACACGTTGAACTATAATAACAATAAGAAATATTAAGACACACTGATCTCTACATTTGTACAGACAATTCGTTATGACATGCGAGTTTGGGTCAATACTGATGAGGGTAACCATAATTCGCCCTGGAAAATATCGTTAGACCATCAATCTCTGGGATCCCTCTTCTTTCTTACTCAACAAGCGTTCTGCGAAGGAATTTCATTATTATACGACGTCATAAGTACGAGGAGATGGGAAATGAGAGGAATTATGATGTATAAATATAATATAATATAATATATTGAAGATTGTGGGAAAGAACAAATGGAAAAAACCACGTGGGTATAATTTTCTTACATAAACGATTTTTACTGAACAATAAGTCCTCAATGAGTATTTGGTATAAACCTTTTCAAAATCAACAATTGAGTATAAAACTGATATGCATTACTGATATGTATAATAAAACCAAAAGCGCTACACTAACATAGAAAACAACAATAGGTATATTTACAATGTTAATAACGATGATATAACTCACAAAATCAAAATATTGAAAAAAATAAACAAGAATTATAAACCATTTTCTGTGTACATTTATAAACCTTAAAGACTGTCAAATGTCAACCAATTTGTATGTAAATAATAATATATGTTATAGGTACCTATTCGAATTTGCTCACAGATTCTTTTAAGTCTCTGACAAAACAAAAATGACAGACTCGAAAACGTGTAGCACACGAAAACAATCTGCTTATAAACAGTGGTTTTCGAAGAGTCATGTCCCCAATTTGGAAGATTTGTTTTGTTCTTTGCCGTATTGATTAAAATACACCAATTGTTCGAATACTACGTGTCCTTGGGCATGTTATTGTATCAAAAGATGACCAATCAGCGTCTGACTTGGTGAACGCAATAATCGCATCCACCGTATTGTCACACTTCTAACGGTTTCCATACTTTTTATAATAGTATATTTCCAACATCTAATATCACGAATGAGTTTTTAATTAAGTTAAATTAAGTTTTAAAAAACTGTATTCAATTTCATTGCTTACGTATAATTTACTTACTTTAACGTACATACTAAGTATATCAAAATTAAATTAAACTGATAAAATCTTTTGAAATGCATCACATCACATAAGTATATGTATATATTTATATATACACATAAATGTTCATTTATAACTTTTAAGAAGATTATTAATAAACATTCGTGTTTGGATATATGTTGTAATTAACTTTTCAATTTCAATTATTTATTATATTAAAAATTATGCATTACCCTATATGTTGTATGATAATATAAAAGCGTACAATCATGATCAAACATTTAATACGTGGCACAAAAGAATCTTTTTTGAATAAAGGAAACTACTAGCGTGCATCGTTGTGACAACCAGAAGATTATTCCGGTAAACTCGGGATAATTTCGTGTCAAAAATTAAAAAAAAACCGCCTTATTGTCGTCACGCTCTGGTTGCAAAGAAAACGCATTATTGTTAGCGTTGGGTAGTTTTTTCCATCATTGTGTCAATAGCCTCTTAAAAAACTTAATGTTTCTAAGGTTTTTCGCGCAAACGAACAAAAATCAATCTACACGGTCTACTTGTATCGGTTTCGCACGAATAAAACGTTTTCGTAAGTAAAACTGATTTAGAATGAACCATGAAAATTTAACGACCTGTATCCAGAGGTCTACACTTTTAGAGCAATTGCTAAAATTTGGGTACTATACTCGACCAATTCACTTTAAACATTTTGAATTTAAATAACGCATTTAAATACCAATGGCCATGATCGCGTTAAGTTTGTTAAATCCATATAGGTAACATAATATATATTATACGGATGTGTGTAATATATTTACACAGTTATAAAAAATAAAACAGATTTATGGACGGGGTCTATTGAGATTTCAGAAACGATATTATACACATTTTCTTTTCAGAAATCGTAATATATTTTGTTTTAGTCTCCGAGGACGAACAGAGTTATTATTTCCCATTACAAAATAATTCATTTTTTTCCGGGCCAAGTTAACCGGCTTAAATCACACACACGCGGTTGTTAAGCGAAAACACGTCGCCGTAAAACACCCGTATAACCACCACCACCGCCGCCAAGCATATCCTTAGAAAACCATTTGACTTCCCCACTTTTTTTTAATGTATATCGCGTATAGTTGGATGTATGAAAACGACACCGGTATATTATTCATCCATATCAGCAAAAGAGTAAAAGAAAGATGATGGCTAATGGACAAGAGAAATCGTTTAGTCGGGGTGAATAGAGATAAAAATGAGTTTACGGCACAAGCCATGACAGTGGTGGTGGTCATTATATAATATTATGTAAAGAAAATATATTTTACGTAAACACTATATACACGGTATTTCATTTTTGTTGGTTTTTTTGCCCGAAAAAATATTATTATTAATTTTATGTTTTTTTTCTCGTAAACAGTTTAAGAAAGAGTAGAACTGCCACGTCGAGGAAGGTTGCTAGGAGAAACGGTTTTCAGCGTGTTATCCCAATAGAAAAAAACCCAAGAGATCTGCTGCGGCTAAGTTGTGCTTTTGTTAAGCGTGGGGCGGATCGGGTATAAAGGATTCGCGCCGTGCACGTACCATGGCCTCTTTGATCTGCTTCACACCGATCGGGTTGAACCACTGGTGCATGTTGATGAACCGTTTAGGCACCATTTTCAAATGGTGCCTTTGACCGGCCACGGCCGCCGCCGCAGTCGTGGGTATCGGATACGTGGCAGACAGGCAACCACCGACGGACGAATGGTGGTGTTGTGGCGCCACGGCTCCGGTCGTGTCCACGGTCAAAGGGGTGGTAGCCGCGGCATCCTGCACCAGACCGACGCCGGTTGCCAGAGGATCCGGCATCGGGTTTTCCAGTACCACCATGACGCCGGCGGCGTTGAAGTCTCGGCGGTCGACGGTTGGTCAAGCACCGCTAAACGCGCCGCCGGATTTCGACCATGGTGGTATAACGAGCGTATGTTAAGTCAGTACCCTTTTAAATATTAGAATATGTGATATCACACACAAACGTTACGAAAAAAGAAATTTTTTTTTACGAAAGAGAAAAAATGTTTTTACAAATTTCATGAAATATATCTGCAGAGACACAACAACCGCGAGGATTGATATCGGGACGTCGAATACGGTTCGAACACGGTCAACGACGGAGTCCACCGATAAAGACAGTCGCACAAACACTGATGCGTGTGCGTGCGCACGGATGAAGGCGGCGGCGGCCGCGTGTGCGTTTCGCCGCGCGCGCGTCGTCGTCGACGGGTATATAGGCGGCAGGCGGCGGTAACGGCGTTCGCGCTAGGTGGGAAGAAGCGCGCCCCGCACATCACCAGCGATGAGAGTGCGGCGGCGCATGCGCACGTCGCCGCGGCCGGGCCGACGTCCAATCACAACCGGCCATACGGATTCCCGTCGCAGTCGTCGGACGATCGCGCAAGAAAATTCCCACCATTTTCGCGAAACTACACAGCGATATTATACGCGCGTCCGACGGATGTCCGGAAGTCTACTATGTATATCATATAAAAATAATTATGATGAGAGTAAAACTAGTAATTTTGTACCGTAACAATATAAAGTACTGTCGTATAGTATGGGATGGTATGGTAAAAAAACAATAACGCTCGTCAAGACTTACGTCTAGGTGTACGTTAAAAATGTATAAAATATCCAGTTTATAATAAGTACATGCCGCTCGGTTTAGACAGAAGTTTGGATTTAGACCCCGCATTGCATAAGGGAAAACAATCGGCCGTCCGAAAAAAATACGCGTTACATATAATATAAATAATTACTTAATTTGTCCTACTCTCTGGCACGCTGCGACGATGACGAGTAGTACGTTTGGACATGACAGCAGAATTAAAATATTACGCTGTATTGTACGCGGCGTGTAGAACACATTTCATGCTATGTGAATATGCAAATGTGTGAAAAATAACAACACGCCACTGACTACTGCTGTTCATCACCGATGACAGTGAAGGGTTTTTATTCGCAATTAACAGTTACTTTAGAGCGAAAAATGTATAACGATGTAATAATAAAAAAACCATGTAACATATTTACATTAAATTCTCAGTGAATAAAAAAATTTAAAAACGACAATAGCTATATATACTTAGTTGTAATTGTAGCGCACTATCATATCTTAAAAATATATATAAATATGTATAGCACTATTTTATCATTAATCTACCACAAGATAAATCTCAATACGATGAGGTAAGGTATGGTTAGGTAACGAAAGGATTGCAGCAGCAATTAGAACTTATTATTTTAATTATATCAAACTGGAAATGATTTAACTCTATACCTATCTCAAATCATCATAAAGTACTATCTTTAAAATGATTCGCTATATCAAGTTTTCTCAGGAATATTGTACCGGTGTCACCATTTCTAAACAAATTACTTCAATATTTAATTGCATTTAAGGCATTTCTATGACGTATAGTTTCAGCGAAGATTTATTTCTCAGCTTGACTACATACGGTTATTATATTGTAACTTTTTATTTTTCAAACTGAATAGCTATATATTTCTCAGAGGTTCATTACCCTTCTCCAAAAGGCAAGTTTTTACCTTCTGGTAATCAAATTAAATCTGGGATACCACAGTATAATATACATTTTTAAAAGCCATCGTAAAAACGTCTTGAATACACAAAAGAAACACCCAGAGCTGGTCTTATTAAGCTGACATTAAGAGGGGGAGCGTAAAGAAAAACCTCATTTAACAGCAGCCATAAAAATTTGAGATTTTACCCTCGCACCGCTTCACACAAAAGTTATTGGCAGATTTAATCATTTAACTCTTGTAATTAGGTAAGATTCATGTTACCAATGAACAATTTATAATTTGTTTTATCCAACAGTATTATAATTTCCGAGAATACACAAAGGTCACTTAATGCACGTATTTAGTTTAAAAATACGTTAGGGTGATTTATGGTAGAACCATAAAAAAATTATATAATTTCGTACGTGACAAATTAATTATATAAATTACACAATGACAGTAATTAAGTTATCTCACGAGAAAAATGAATTTTTGTACAATTTGTTTGAGTACTCCAGTCAAACAGTCGAATTCCGATGGAATATTTACTACTGAACGTCATCGTGAAGGATATTATAAGTTCTTTGAAAACCATCAAATTGTAAAAATATCAGTCTAATAGTACAAAATAATATGAAGTTTTGCAAAGTAAATCCTTACATGATAATTAATAATTAATATAATGTAACTGTACCGGCAGTTATATAGTTATAAAATATAAATAATTTAAATTTCTAAGTAAATAATTTTGTATACTTCCTGAGTATACAAACGTATTTATTTTTAATCCTAGGACGTCTTATGCAAGTAAGTGAAACAACAACCAGCGAACCTCATGAAAATTGTATGAAACAGGAGATGACGAAGTTTTAACGAATAAAATAACAATTATGGTACGTCGAGTTACATTGTTTACACCAAATTAAATAAAATCTTATAAACAACGTGCTAACAATATTTTGTAAAGGTGAAAAATACTACTCTTCGCCACATAAATTGAAAATAGTTATATCCGGTATATGTAGACTATAAATACTACCAACATATTATGTCCTCCCGCGTAATGCCCAATAGCTGCATACTTAACACTTTGTCCCGGGAACTATTTTTATTGAACTTTATTTGTTATGAATGCAGGACGGGTAGTTTACCTAACCTAGATTTATACGAATATAATATAATATCAACACTCTCGTCATAACACAGCCTAAATTAATCTATCCCGGAGTCCACACAGACTGTTATGGTATTATAATATTTAAAGTTTCTTTGATTAATTTGCCACAAAAAACTGTCTATATCATCGCATCTAGTGAGCGAACTCACATTACGAAATGAGATTTTAATTAATAGGTGTTTCTTTATATTTATTTACTTTTTCATACGGAGTACCTACTTAAGGTCAACGGTTCGAAGCAAATATCGTTTACCAGTCATCCATGCGAAAAGCACTCTGAGCGTTATGTCCCGGAACAACGTAAAATGTATTTCACCTCCAACTCATCCCTCCTCCCGCTTCAACCACTACCAACGACATTATAATCACATCACAGACACACTACCGAATAAAAGAACAAAGCACTACACAATCGAACAAACAATAAACGGACATCGATATAAGTATACGTTCGAGCGTCGCATGCCGAGGAGGTGTCATTCCCTCCAAACCGTGCGACATGGCTGACGGAGAATTCGGGGCAAAAATAAATCGAAACGGTTTCACGAGTACAGCGATAATAGTTTACCTACCCGAGCAAAATAAAATCTGAAAAAAATTCCAAAACACCGTACGCAATGTGCACACAACAAACAGTACACATATCCGATATCCATACCCATATCCGGCGTAAATGTCTTTAAATATTCCATCATGTAAGGCTTATGGCAACGTAAATATAGAAGACCGGCGGAGTCGGCGTTTGACGTGCATATTGTGCATGGCCGATTGTTGTGTGGCGGCGCCGCCTCGCGCACGAATTGCCAATGCTTTTTGAACGTATTTCTCTCGTTGCAGCCTTCCACCCACCGACCCACCTACCTAGAACTACTACTACTACTACTACTACTACTACTACTAAGTCGTCGGTCACGAACAACGTGATGTTCTTTAATACGCATATACATAATATATGATATCCACTCGAAATAGATCGGTCGCGTATAGAAATAAGTCAGAGGCCAGCATACACCGCCGTCTCAGTGTACCGTCATCGTCGTTCTCCTTTTGACGTTTTCACAGGACATACGGAAAATGCCACAGTGGAGTTTTCAACGCGGCAGACAAATCGTCGCGTCGCGAGGTCGAGCGAACGAAATTTATAGGGCGGCGGACAAAGCTGAACCAGGAAGGGTAGTAAACAACATTGCGGCGGCGGGCGTGCGTCACACACACGTACGCAAAGTACATTAATATCGGTGAATTATAGCTGGGTCAAGTCACGTGGATGACGATGACTATCCAACACTGCGTGGTTTTCCGTGATCGTTTTAAAACAAAAATTAATGACCGGTAGTAATAATTTAAATTTTTTTAGTTTTTTTTTCGTTATGTGTAATGTGTTACGAGGGTTACGAAACTATGGGACAACCGCAGAGGGACACAAGCCGCGTTTAGATAGTAAGGACGTCCCAAAAATATTGTGTGTCGTTATTGTAACTCCCCGAAAACAAAAAACAGGATTCAAGCGTACATGGGAAATGTTTATCATAATATGCTGTTTTACGAATCTTTTAAATCACTGTATTTTTTAATTTACTATTTATCAAAGCGAATATTCATCTATCTTTTAAAACCCTATAGTCACAATGAGATGACGTTAAGCATGCACTGGAAAACAATGGGTACGCAGATAAATTATTTACTGATTAAAAGATACATATATATGTAATGGTAAAATGCATACAATCAGTATCAAATTAGGAGTTCTGAATCATATAGCTCATTATTAGTCATAATACAAACGTTAACTAGGTGTATTGAACACAATTTTCAATCAGGAAATATAGCAAACATACATAATACAAAACCAATATTATCAATATATAGGTATTATGATAAGGACGACAAAAAACCAATTAATTGCTAGGATTGTAAGACGACTAAAACATAGTGAAAATATTCTAGGCCATAATATTGGATAGAATAATTATGTCTACCATGCATAATCGCACACATTAATACTGTTTCAAAATTGAATGGTTATTCGGCAATCTGTTTTACCGGAGAATTTCTCCCTTCCTTCCCTTGAATTCCTAACGCATAACCGAAGTGATAAACACACCCACACATTACAACCAGCTCGTTTCGCCGTAAGCACACACGCAAGAAGAAATATGTTGTGTATATTATACAGTACTGCAACAAATATAATGAAGTGTCCGCGAGATCTAAACCCGAATCTAGTCTAAAAACATATACATCCCTTTCGTGTAGTGTTATGAGGTACAACCTGACGACAGATCAAAGGAAAATAAATAAACAAACCACCAACCCATCATCCCCATGTATGTGTATACAAATACGATAACTGCATACGTGTACGGTGTAGGTACATACAATATACAATATACGCGTCACAGCGAAGTAGGTAACCGTAGGTAACCATCATATGCGTATATATAAATCTTCCACTACGCGCGACGCTGAACGTCTTTGACACAAACCCATCACTATTTCATTTTTAACGGAATAAAAGGGATCTTTTGTGGCTTGGTTTTTTTTATTATTGCTTTATTTTTATTATTACTTTGATAAGCAAACAATGAAAAAAATCGTCACGGCCGCGAAGAACACGCACGCGCACTTGGAACACGTTCGCACGACTAGCACGTAACGGGAATTCTCGCATATACATAAGCAATACACAGTATAGTGGCAACGGAGGCACTTATATTATGTATGTACGCATTTTATGTGCATAGTCCCCATAATCGTCTGGCAATATAGTGCACACAATAATATAATTTATATTGTTATAATAAATATAGTAGGTAACGGAATGATGAAACGAGAGCACGCATGAGCTGGGCATAGGATTAAAACACTATTTGCGTCACAATATAAAAAAATTAAGAATCCCGGCTCAATTAACGTGAAATAACAGGTCGTTGGAAAATTGATACACACTCGTCGTGATACACACACTGCTATATTATAATGTAGTCGTCGTAATGACATTAACCAAATGAAATCGAATATGATGACATTAAAACACTCAATGCCGTGTAGAGGGAAACACGAGTGTGATATATAATAATAATGTGTATAAATTAAACTTGTCAGGATTCTTAGAAGAAGAAAAAAACACGCGTGGTCTGGGTCTGTGTTGTTTTTTGGCTTCGATTTTTAATTATGAGTATTTGCATTCAGTGAAAACGCTGAAGATTTTATTTTCACAATTAAATAGTGTATAATAAATCCTATGAAAATAACATTGCCACAAGTGTAAATGTATTACTCAATACACATTATAACAACTGCATTAACTGTGTACCTACATCTATAGCACAGTAAAATAAAAACAACGTCCATTAATGGACACAATTGTTATAACCTACATGAAATCTATGAAATCAGAGTAAACAATACAGTTTGAACCTCATTAAACTGAACAAATTTTATGTACCCGTCATGTATGTACACCACACAAACACAATCATGTATTTACTTAAAAAAAAAAAAAAAATTATGTTAATTAATAAAAATGAACTAGATAAGTTATAATGAATATAATATACTACAGAATATACTATACTATAACTATACATCAACAAAATAGCTATGCAACACATTTTATAAATTCACAATTGACTTCCTACTACATATATAATCATATTATTTTGATAAGAATCTGTAATTTAAGTAATTAATTTAAAAATTAAACTATAAACTATAGTATCATATGGGTATTTAATAGGTAGAATATAAATTCATAACATCCAGTAGGTAGTGAGTAGGCAGACTATGTATCGAACTATAAAAAATGCATATTGTAACTAAGAAATAAAACGAAAATCGAAAACAAAAATGAAATTCGATGTAGGTAGCACAAGATGCAATTGCATAACGCAGATTTTATGTTCTACTGAAAATGTTTATTGTTCACTAAGCAGGTGGCATTTTGTAGTATTGGAAAAAAAACAAAGAAAAAAGTACCTATTTTAAACCTGAGGAAATTATTTATTGCCGATTTTAGTGGAAGGAAAAAAAACAATAATTTCGAAAGCGTAAAACACCAAGATTAGGAAAATCGGCGGATCCGATCGAAACATGGTAACCGCTAGTTTTCACCGGGCGTGTTTGCATTCGAAACCAGCAATTTCTCACGCTCACTATGAGTACTCTGCCAATGGCGGGGGTGGTGAAATTCAATGCGACAAATAAATCTTTCGCACCAACACCTAGACATAACTATGTGCTCTTGTATTTTTTACATTTTTAAACAAAAACATAAAACTCATAACATACGTTTATAAGTATATAATATACATACGTCATATTATATTACACAATGTGCCGATAGAAAACAAGAGTTTAAAAATACCAATAAAACTATTACCCAAAATCCTATTGTTTCCGATATTATAATAAAACTAGTTTCGAGTACTATCGTCCATATTATATATATCTCTGTTTTCATCTCTATATAACAGATCCTACATTGTCGATACCGTTGCGGTTTCTCACTTAAACTTAACCCCCCCCCCCCCAACCCCACACATACACACTCCTACCACGACGAGGACTTTACAGTCCGAAAACGCTGCAATTACACCCGAAAGATCGCCGCGTCACGGTTGCCCGACTAAAACATCGCGTACGGGTCGACAACCTCCACAATATATAATATGGTCGAACGGCGGCGATGTTCTTCGCCACGGCCGCCGTGGGTCGTTGACGCGCGTACCTCTCACACACGCACAATGTAGCAACGAAACCCGTGAACAACGATTATTTATTTTTAATATTTTTTTTTTGCGTATAAACGATGACCAAAAAAATAATAAACTAGGTACACGAGGCACACTGAGTAGTTTTAAACTTATCTTATTAAGAGTGGGGCGAGATATACATACTGTGAATGTACTGTGCGCATAAATAAATTGTATTATGAAAACAAAAAATAAATTACTATTTTTCGTTCACTGATATAGGTACCTATTTTTGATTCATTTTCGTTCTTTTACTTATATAAAAATTCGGAGTGGATCTCCCAAAACCTAGACCCCGTTTTCCCTATATACACACGTAGTTGCAGTCAACGATAAACCTCAGGGGGCACATTGTTTGGGGGCGATGATATTATAAGTTTGTGCGTGATATCCCCAAGACGATAGTTCGCAAATAAAACAAGAGAAAAAAAATCAAGCGTTTTGCAGTTTTCTTACTAACGACCCGGCTGCCGCCGCCGCCGCCGTAGTATAAAACCGGTCGGTGGTCGCCAGCGGCCAATAAACATAACGGGTCAAAGAAAATTTTCAATCCTCTAGTGGGTCACTCGGATCCTCGTAAAAAAAGACCAATGGCTGCTACAACAACTGACGTTTTTAACACAACAAACGTGTCACGATGGTCTTGCAAAGACATTACAAGCCAAAAGACATAAGGGTGATTTCGTTGTCTTACATATACCTATTATAATAATATATGTATACACTTGTAAATAATATACATTTTTTCTCTAACGTAACTATGAGTACATTTTTTGGCACATGATTACTAAATGCTCGAAAATAACGTTCTCAAATACTATACAGTTTGACGTTTCACTAAAAAAACTATACTCAACTCGTTTGCGTTCGAGTCTGAACCGTGAAAAACAGACAATTTTAATTACACTTAACACAAAAGTTCTACACTAAATAAAAAATTAATATGAAATACCATACTTTTAAACTGTTATATTAATACTTTTAACACGCAAACATGATTCAGACACATTTTACACGTTATATGCCTATCATGTAACTTAGGAAATTTTATGAAATGCTTCACTATAAAAAATAACACCTAAAAGAGACAAACAAAAAATAATAGGTTAACGAAAGAAAACAATATATAAATTGCCCTACGATATCACGTGTCACGTAATCGTTGTAGACGTTTTCAACTATCAATTTACAGCAGAATTCAGATGATTATACTTAGTTTTAAGTTGCAAAAATATAAGTACATTCAGGAAAAGGAACACAAATAAATTAAAATTTACTAAATTAAACGTAAACATTACGACATAAATCAGTCATCGTGTCTAATTGCAGCAACATCAACACGTCAAATTCAGCATTTTCCATTAGCTTTAACGATTTTTATATGAACAAGCTTCGTAATTACAAGCGATACACACGATTCAAAGAAAGAGGTAAATGAGGGGAAGCCGAGTTTTTGCCAAACTATTGGAGTCTGAACGAGACAACATTCAGACCCCCACCATTATTAATTAGTTGTACATCGTTTAGTTTAGACCCTTTTCGTGTATATACAGAGAGATGGGCTATAAACACCGGAATTATTAAAGAATGAAAACTTTTATTAGAAAAATATGATAAGGAAATAATAATAATATTTATATTACGTATATAAGTATAATTATGTTATCTGTAAACAACAATCATGTATAAAATATTTAATTAAGCATAGTTTACTTATGTCATCGTGTAATAACTAATATTAGGTACCTATGCAATAAATTGAAGGGACAAAATTATATGTAATTTTAAATTTCAGAGTCATTCACGACAAATTTATTGAACCCTTGTGCCGAAATATACAAAAATATAAAGATTATAAATCACAAGGCAGTCATTTATATTGACACACATGAAAGCGATTCGCCAAGGACATAAATAGACACCTGAGCGGAAACCGTCATGCAGAACCACCCTCGCGGGGCATGACTAATGATTAATGTATGGTGAGAACGAATTATTAAACGGAACGTGATCCGCAGGAAATTGTTTGAAAAAAAAAGACAAATTGAGTTCATAAAATGTAATCTAAGTAGAAAGAAATGAGAGGTTTTATTATCTTATGAAAAGTGAAATGGTCCAAATCATAAATGGTGACAACTCATTGGGAAATAGCCAAACCACAAAATTTTTATATAATCGTGGTTTATTAAATAGAAATTTGCATTCTCCAACTAATAACTACGAATACAATGTGTTATAAACTATTTGAGTATAATAATAATATTGACTTCAAATAGGTAAAGGTATAAAATAAAAAACATTTATGACAAAAATAACTATACCTAACATGAATGATTCGAATTATTTTGTTGTCAAACCAATGCTAGGTAAAAAGTTTAAATTATATTATAAACTATAAAGTATATCTATTATATACAAGTTTTATAGTTGGTTTGGAATAAACAAAAAATATAAATCACAACTAAAAGTTTTATATAATAGAACAATAAAAATAAATAAACAGTATATACTGTTCAAATACTTAAAACTGCCATTTATTTTACCATATGTAATATAGGTAATGAATCTTAAAATATTCTTTAGTCACTGTCAGCCCAAATATTTTACTACAAATTCCTTATAATTTTACTCTATTGTTTGTATCTTGTAAATGACGGATGAACTACACTTTCTATTTTATCTGCACATTTACACTTTACTTCGAAGAAAACGTATGAATCATAACTATGTATTAATAAGAAACTATAAATTGTATATACCTAGTAAGAATTAGGAAATTATTAAATTTATTCGTTTCTATAGTGATAAACAGTGTTATGCAAAATCGGTTAGAAAAATAATTTAAAAAGAAAGTGTTACCTTTCAGCTACTTCATTCTCATAATTTTATTAACTAGGTAGCAAATTTGGTTAATATACTTATAGGTATTTATATAAAAGCGATAAGCAGGGAAAATACAGAGATCAAAGTTAGTTTTATAACAGCTGTTTTATACCTCTAAAAGACGCTAATGAAGTACATAAAATAAACAAATTATTTTTCAACATAATGAATTAGTAATGTATAAATAATTTCAATTTAATGCTTATTTTTTCGGATCAGTGATAAAAAAATTAGTTAATTAAATTTACTTGCTAGGTATTTACTGATCGAGCTTAATATTTCCTAGTAGCTGGCATAATTTTTATCACACAGATTAATTATCAAATATCGAATGAGACGAAATTTACCAACGGTTTTATTAATAATCATACTAAACCAATACTACTATAGTTACACAAAAGCAGATTTTTATTTTTTGTTGACGGAACAAATCGTTATATTATAGTAACCATATAATTGGTAAAGAAGTAATTTAACAATTCCATTAGTTAATCAAACAGATCACCTGAATGATTGAGTATGGTGTATACCGCAGTATCATATTTTAAATTCTCAAAGCTTGAATTACACTTTACCAATATAGTAACACAAATTTAATATGGAAAAATAAGTTCAAGCTATTGGAAATCAGATACAACTATTTTATCAGCCGCGTATACGAGTAGTTTAACTTACTATTGGATTGACATGCCTCCCCATTCATTATTTAGGAATCGTGCTAATTACTTTATGATCCTCCAAACATAATATCGATTTAATTTATGAGGAAACTCAAATAAATATGGGTTTCATCAACAACAACAATAAGAGCTGTAGTCTGTAATGAAACTATAATTATAGTATAAACTCTAGGACTCTATTGTGCACAATTACGATTTATTTTAGTACACGGGCCAATAGTTAAAAATCCATGAAAATCTGGGTCGATAAATAAGAAACGAAAAAGTAATGTCTGAAGTCAAAAGGTTTCAAATTAGGTATATGCGTATAGCAGACTTACTCTTAGATTAAATGTCTAAACGATTAAACTTGTCTATTCGATCTAATATACGTAAATATAATGGCATTGCACTTAAGGATAAGACTTTAAAATAGTTATAGTAATCGCCCAAAGTTTCGAATAATTTAATCCTTCTGTACCTGCTAATAACACTAGAAATAATTCACTTTTTCCCGACATTCATTGCGTGTTAATGATGTGCTATATACCCCATAGTTAATATATCAACATTCAACATATTATCGTTATCAACGTATAGTTGTGAATATTTAAATGATTAAGACGTAGTATTTTTAATGAATGACGTACCTAATGCTGTAATTGAACTCTCGTACTAAAACTAAAGATTGTAGGGTGAATAAAAAAAAAATACTCGCCCATTTACGCTCACGCGTTCACCCACCCACCCGCATACACTCACACACAAACCTATATCCACCCTCAATTTTATTGGTATTTGGGTCGACACTGATTGATCGACGTCGGCCGACGGCGTTCGATCGCGAAGATTTGTTGATTTTTTTTCCACCTCTCGCGCACGTTTTTGTTCGCTCTTCTTCACTACCACACACACACACAAACGCTAACTTTACTTCCACGCACTTTTTCTACGTCGACGTTTTATTATTAGTAGCGCTTTTTTAAACGATGCAGAAAGGTGTGTACGAGGGAAAAATCTGGCCAGCCGACAACAGGCCAGTCAAGGTGTGCGGCGCCGTTCGCACCCTGTCTACGCGTGCCAACAACACCGGTGCGCCCGGCAGCGGTTATACTCTCTCTATTAATAACCCCATAGCGTGCATGCCGCCGAATTCCACATATTTACATACGCCACACCACCAAGAGCGAGAGAGACGGAGAGAAATATAGAGACGGACAGAGTGAGAGACTGAGCAAAAAACACTATACACGCTGACGACCACTCCGACGACCCAATACTCTACCATACCCGAGCGCGCGCGCGCGTACTAAACACCTGATGATAATGACACGGCCAACTCCACCAGAAAGTACACAGAAGATAATATAGCCGTGTACACAGTGACGTTGTTATAATGGTTATATTTATGACAAAACCCCGACGCCTAGACGCCTCGTCCATCACCTTCCCCTCATACTCCTCAGTATCCACCAACACCTCTGGAGGAGAAAACTGGGCGCGCGCTTACACGTGTCAACGTACTCGCCGATGCCGCCGTTGTGTAACAATAGCGAGTTTATGATACCGTGGCCGGCGGCATGACGATCGGCCGTCGTGTCGTCGGTGCGGAACAAATGTGTTTACGTATGTACGCGCACGCAGCAACGGCGAATCCGTCTTCTAATTGGCACCGAAAAGTACGTTCGCTTGTCCGTCCGTCCGTCCGTCGGCCAACCCACCACCCAACCACCCACGCTAAGTACTGCACCACCGTAGGCGGCTATCTATACACAACACCACCACCACCACTACTCTATATAGTGGCTATATCATTACACGCCGACGACACCGTCGTCAACAGAGATTAATACGCGGCAACGGAGTAGTAGAAATTGCGAAACACGCGCGCGCTACGAGGTTTTAGTGGCTAAGTGGGGGGGAGATGGAAGAGAGGAGGACCTGCTCCGAACGCTCGGGAAAATTCAATTACGTAATATACCTAGTTTTCGAAAACCACAAAATGCAATAATTCCCTGCGCGTAGGGACAACCGTCGAATCGCGTATTACTCTACTCTCCCCTCGTTAGACACGTGATTTATTTAAGATTTCTGGTAAACCACTATACGATTTAATGTCACACCGATTAAGCTGGAAAACTTTAAGCGGCCATTGGCTCGTTTGTTAAGTAGCGCGTGGTTTGATTTGTCGTCGAGTTAATATAATACTCGGTAACAGTTTCGTGAAAAATAATAACGACTGCATTGTTTTTGAATTAAAATTCGTGTTGTGTATAAAATTACTTAACAAGCACGCGATTTACTAAGTTTTTCAATAGAAATTAGTTTAGAGAAAATAATGAAATTTATGAAATTAAATAAGTGGCGACGTTAGTATAAACGACTTAGACAATAGTACTGAGTAGTAACTAATGTCTTCAGAAATAGTATTAAAAAAATACTTTGTGTCGCACGAAATTAAAGTAATGTAACCCCTGTATAAGACTACTAGATAATAAATAAATAAAAGACAGACAAAATACACATGATTATGAATGTTAAAAACATGAAAATGCAAGTTAACACTAAAGATCACTAACTAAGCCTTTCTAATCAAAATGTTTAACTCATTTAACAAATGTATACCGATATGTAATTATCTTGTATGATGTATGAAAAGAAACTCTGTTAATACTATTTAAATATACATTATTTGCATCAGCAATATAATGCCTTTGAAATATGAGCGTAATATAACTCGCATAAATGCATAATAATAATTCAACAGATATCTGGTAAATAGTATAATTTATTTAAATTTTAAACACTGCTCATTGTTCTACTTTCTCGTTATTATTTAACTAAATTATGAAAATAACGAACCCAATATAATAATTAAAAACATAAGTGTTCTTAGGGCATAGAGAATTAAAAAAAATATAGGTACTATAATTTTATAGCAAGATAGCAACAAACAAATTTAAAAAAAAATGAAATTAGCGCATTTATAAAAATAAAAACTTAGCTAGGTATTTAGTTAAAATACCATTTATAATATCACAATAGGTATTTAAACATTAAAAATCAAAATTAGGATTTTGTTTAAAAATCGGATTTCTTGTTAAAAAAAATTAAGAATATACCGTTCGTATTTCAAAATAATATAAAATGTATTTCATGTAATTACAAAATCAGTGCAATATATAAGTATATGTACTTAAAGAGTTCATTAGTGATTTTCTATGTTTAGCAAGAAAAAAAGCATCAACTCTTTGACCTGTAATTTTATCCATCCCGAGAGAATTGAGATCAATATCCATCACTTTTTGCTGCTTGGACTATCTTCATTCCTTTACTACCGGCAATTTAGGCAACCCCAAACCGTGTGAACGACAAACACTTGCGTAAAAGCTAATGTCGTTATAAAACACTCACAATAAGATCATAAAAAAACATATAGGTACTCGTATCTCAAAAAACAAATACAAAATTTCAGTGATAAAAATTTAAACGCAAATTTAAGATAAAATTAAGTATAGGAAAAAAATTAACTTTAACATTTTTTTATAATAACTACTTATATATTTAAAAAATTATTAAATTAAATTTTAATGAAACAGCGGGTAAGGGATGTGGCTCTGCTGTACAGTACAGGTTACAAGTGGGTCACTTTTTAATGGATAGTATAAAATTTGTATTCAGTGATATCATTGTATACGAAATTGTATCGTTATACTGAGCTGATACGGTTTGTCAGTGTGGATATTTTATATTATATTTATATTGTTATTTCTTATTGTTAATACGGTAGCCGGTAAGTTGAATTAATATTATACAATTACAAAAAATAACTAAAATCGTTATTTTAAGTTATTTCATATGTAATTTCATCCAAATTTGACCATAAAATGCTTATAAAAAAAAATGTGCCTATGTATTTTTATCATTTTTCAACTACTATTGTAACAATATATCAGGAGCATTGTATTAAATTTTCAAACTTTTTGATCCAACGAATAAAATAAACTTGATATTTGTAAAAAAAATTTTAAAAATTGTCTAAAGAATATGTCTATAAAAAGTTCAAAACGAGTCAAAATATTTTGAAAATGTTATTAAGTATATAGGAATTGATACAATAAACATATTATGATATAAATTTCAAGTACCTACAGTTATTCATTTTTGAATTACAGCAAAATAAGAAAATCGCTAAATGAGAAATCGACTGAATATCCAATGTAGTAAAAATTTTAACTTCAAAAGTTCATACAAATTTAATTTGACTTTCAGGTAGACATTTTTTTTGTTGAAAAAGGTGGGCTACCTTATGAGGAATCTTGAATTAAGTTTTCAAATTTTTTCACTTAAATAACATCAACATTCATTATGTTACCATAACACACTAAAATGAAGTATAAAATTCCAAGTCAATATGTATTAGTGATAAACAAATTAAGTACGTTCAAAGAGTTATGTTCGATTTTCAACTACGTGCAAAACAAAATATTTATATAATATAAATACATAACATAAATAATAAAAAACAACATAAAAGGCTTATGTATAGTCGTCTAAACTAAAAACCTTAATATTATCACCGACTAGAGTATTGCACCTACAACTATTTTAAAATGGTATAAATAGCTACTCAAAATTTAACACATCATTATACGCTCAGCTTTTGCATAATCGATTAATAGTATAAATATAAAAGTTTCTTGTTTTAGAAATCTGGAGTATGTTATTTAACGTTTAACATTTTAAAATTTAATATAAGTACCTATTGTAATTTTATAACCTTGGAAAAATTATAATTGCTCAAACATAATTAATTATTGTTGGGTATTGCTAGATTATTATTTTTATGAATTATTCATTATATCTAAAATAGTATTTTGTATGGTTAATAAAAATTATTTATTTAATATTGTCAACAAATGTGGAAATTAATTTATGTGAATACAACCAGAATATCGGTTGGACGCCAACTAATAATATGTGGTTCATGAGAAGGTATAACATCTTACTATTTTTGTCAGAGAGAAAATTGTTTAACGCTTTTCCTGTATTTCCCCCTGGCAAAATTCACTCAACGACAAAATATTTACTACTATCCTGGCAACAGCAAGTGTGATGGCTGACATATTTATGTGCGCATTGAAAATGTTTATTGGCGAAAAATGTAATGCTTGGCACAAGTATATCGAAAAAAGATAACTCGCAAACGCAAGAATATTCAACAAATCGATTAAAAATTTATTATTATAATAAATATATAAGAATAAAGCATAATAGAAAAAAAAGTGTTTGCATATAAAATTGTTTATATGAATGTATATATTTCACATGAAAAATGGAAATTATTTGAAACATAGCCATTTTTAAAGATAAAGGTAGGTACTATATAAAATGTTTTACTTACTATTAAGTATTGATTACACAACGAAAATGTATAATCAGATTATTTAAAAAAAGGTTTCCTTAAGATTAAATCGGAATTCATTCAAAATTTGTTACATCTGTGCTGAATCGATAAAATAAAAAAAAAGTGAAAAAGTATACTTTTCGTATTAGGTACTACACTTTTGGAAATATTACTGATCACTGGTCAGATTCTTCGTAGACAATGAAATCATAAACATCATTCGATAAATGTAATTAAGTATATGTAATAAATAAAAAATAAATATATATCTACAGATATAATTATATAAATAATAATAATGTAATTTACCTTCATCTTATATCCAATAATAACGGACAAATGTTTAGTACAAACTTCAAATTTTAATTTTTTGTGTATATTACTAACATAAATAGTTATGCAGGTATATCGGACAAATTACAATAATTATTCGTTAATCATTACTTATAAATTTATACCACCATTTTTCCCAAGGAAAAAATATTTTTTAAATTTATTATTAAGAACCCAACTGATTTCCTAACAATAATAACTTGGACATGTATATATAGTTAAGATTTTTGAATCCCGTTAAAAATGCATGATGTGCCTGAATTGACCATCTAAACCATTTGAGACCTCTGACCTATATGTAATACAAAGATCAGCCATCCTTTTTTTAATTTAATAAAAAAAAAAGTAATGTGCCTATACATTAAGTAATTTTAAACTTTTACATTATTTTCTAATCATTTTTTTCGGATATATTTTATCTGGTACCAGTGTAATTTTATTGCAAAATAACCAATAGGATTCAGCACTAAGTACTTTTAGAGGGATTTTAATATAAGATCTTGAATCCAATAGAATATATAAAATATACATAACTATTTAAAAAATTAAAAATACAAACATTCTTCCCGATGTTTAAGGAAATTGCGGCATAATAGCTTTTTTTACGCCATAAGTATTAAATTACGTTAAGATCTTATAAAATAATTAGTATTCTGAAAACGATTCAAACGTGTCACAGAATGTTGACATCAAATAAAAGATGTATTTCTTCAATAAGCCTTAAACATTAATAAGTAATAACACATCAATAATGTGAAGAAAAAATAAGTAAAATGTAAGTCGATACCAAATAAAAGCTGGTGACGACTTTAACCATTTTTCAGAAAACTAATAACATTGATAAGAGACAATTAGGTAATTGACACTCGTGTTGGTACATTATTTCTATTCAAATACTTTATTATTAGCTTCTTCTTTATAAGCACAAAAATGACCAAATGCCTTACATAAACAGGTGGCGCATAAAAGTAACCGTGGTAGTGTGTGAATTTATACAGTTTCAGAAAACATAATACATTCAGTCTCTATTAATAGTAGGTAATCATTTCCTACAGACGTAAACCACACTGCGGCGTAAAAGCACACGATTAAACTACACACAATACACAAAATTGCATACACATAACCCTTAATAAACAATTTATTATATTATTACGTCTATAATATCCAAGACATTTATGCGTCATACACAAAAGATTTAACTTTCGGCCTTCGATTTCACACCATACCTTATTATACCGGTGTCCACTAAAATATAATACCCTTGGTATGTCCAGTACAGGCGGTATGCGTAATATCCATTAATATATGAACTATACGAAGCCAAGAGAAACGGGTGGCGCGGACAACCGTTTCGCTAATTGACAGATTGACTGTAAATATGGCAATCATATATCAAAATGGACAGCGATTACTTCGATCGAGCTTACACCACGGTCACTGAACGGCTAGTAAGTAAGGAACTTCACTCTGGTCAGGTGCATCTGTAAAGTTTCCACGGAAACCAGTATCAGAATTAGTACCGGTGCCATGGTTACCAGAGTATACTGTGGGTAGACGGCCGACTATAAAATGTATATAGTACTCGCGCGGTGGTAACCGCGAAATTTTCCGTCGACCAGTTTAAAGAAAACGGTCAACGCACTGTCTTTTAACATAATATATGGATCGAATGGTTTTAAGATGCTGTACGCAAGCACGTTAATGCGAATTATGCAGTGATATGCATGAATGATGCATACGTCAGCAGACGAGCAATACGACGAAATTCTGGCAAATCAATTAATGTACAGGTATAGTGTATTTGCTATAGTCATCACTTCCGGTTCGCCGAAATGTATCGTCTGTTTTTCGAGGATTACATCCTAGGCAGCATGTCAATGTGGTTCACCTATTATTCACAGAATCACAGGAGGTTCCATCTAGGAACAAAATATGCAGTTCTAAACGCATATATTTATTTAGAATTTATTGTATTTGAATAGAACATAATGAGTAAAACTTTGATAAAATAACCTTATACGACGTGTAATGCGTAATATATAATATATTAATTGATTTTCCATATTATATACTAATACATATAAGGAAGAATTAAATTTCAAAAATGTATAACAAACATTCTATATTAACAAATCCTATTCATAAATAAAAATCATATTATCACTCATGTAAATACTTACAAAGTTAATTTTCACAACAAAATATCAAATTAAGATGAAAATACATAAAATATTGAATTTTTTTATTTAAATGATTATTTGAAGGATCTTTTTCAAAACTTTATCTTAACATAATGAATTATATCAACAATAAGTTCCAGCTTCTTTTTGTTATCATCAACTTTCATTAACTTAAATAAATAATACTCCCTAATTTACTATTTATGATATAATTATAAAAACTAAAATTAAGTACTTATATTTATCTACTTAAAAACATTTTTGTACAAATATAGTATAAAACATACCTGAATATCAAATGGAGTCATAACATTTCCCTGGGAGTCAATAGCGCCTTGTTGTTGTTGAGCATTGTTGGCATGGTATGAATTGAGATCCATTTGATTTGGATCCCCTTGTACTTGGAATTGTTGGTGTAAAGGCATGGTTATTCCATGGTGATGATGATTCATTAATTGCCCTTGGTGTAGTGCACCATGCAAACTGTCAATCACCACTACATTATTGGAACCAGCATTAGCGACTTGATTGCTTGATACTGCATTCATTGCATTTTTGTTGATTTCTTCTTCACAGGGTGATGCTTGACGACTAAAACATCATATTAACTTATAAAACTTTTATGTAAAAATATGCACATTAATATTTTAAGTTTTATAATTTAATAATATATACTTAAACATTTGTGGGACTATACACATATAATAAATTATTGTTTAAGTAATTCATAACTCAAAATATATTATCTGCTATATATTTACATTATGTAATACATCTTAATTTGTATGAAGTACTAATTAATGACATTTATGTTTTTAAATATCTATGCATATTTTACATTGAAACTATTAATTCAGTAACAAATTTAGTTTATAATATTCTTTAAATCAGTAAATTCACTTAACAAAAAACACTCATTATTAAATTAATAAATAATCATCAACAAATGTTTTTAAAAATATTATTTTTACATAACTATATTTTTGAAAAAAATTATATTATTAAGAGGATATCAGCACATCATTTGTTTTCTCTCTCTGACCCACAAACAACATAGAAAATATATGTTTAGCAGAACAAACACTGTTGTTACTTTGACTATTGGACTGAATTCACCTATTATATCAACATTTATGCGAAGAACATTACCGAAGTTCCTACAGTGGCTTTTTTACGATATTTTAATTTTTATACAATTTATAAAACATTTTTAAATTGTTATAATTTACACACTCGTAACAAGCACAAAAATTAAATTATCATAAAATAGCCAAAGTAGGGACACATGTAATGTTATTAATTTAAAGATTTATAATAGAAGAATTCACTCTTATTAGTTATTAAAAGTAACAACATAGGGTTGGTTATGCTAAAAGTTAATTTTCTATGTTGCGAGTATCCCAGAGAGTAAACAAATAGTGTAATGACGTCTAATTACATTTTTTAATGACAACATATATTTTTAATTTCTAAATTTAATTTTTATGCATCGCATTATACAGAAAAATATTCTGCTTTGGAATAAGAAATTAAAAATGTATTCCATCAAAAAATTGATAAAATTATATAATCAAAAATAGAAATAACAAATCTTATAAGTTTTTTAAAAAAATTAGTGTTTTTTGATAAAAGAATCATAGGTAGACATAGCAAGGTAGACATAGCAAGACAAATATGTGAATCAGAAATCAAATGCATTATACAAATCATAAAAAACTATTAAAAAATGACTATTTCAAAAAAAAATAGTAAGAGAAGAAAATATAGTTCAATCACTAAATACGGAAAAGTTACATAAGAACCTACTGCAAAAAAAATAAGAATAAGTTAAGAAATACATAAATATATATTAAAATATACTATACTCTATTCAGAATAAGAATATATCAAGCAACAGACGAGAGCACTTTCTGTTTGTGCAACTATCCCCGCTACAGTTGCCTTCACTACTCATTAGCCCAACATTTACTCGCCCCACCTGTGACAACCAACTGTATCGATGAAATGGTGTACAACGATAAACGATCATTCTCGACATTTAACAAATATAGACATGGGGACAGGCAATGCCACAGAGTTAAGTCTGTGCGAAATTCTTATTCTGAATGAGTATAAGAGGTTGTCAGCAAACCCTCTTTGACCCATGTACAACATGGCAAATATACAGTACAACTAATTTTGTGTTGTTAGTATTAGCATTGATTAAATATACCTAACCTGTATATTTAAAGAATGGTATTAGAGTGAATTGATCAACTATCAAACTTTAAGTTAAAAAGATTATCCGTGTTCTAATGTGGGCTTTTTTAGGCAATTTTTTTAAGAGAAATGAGTATGTAAATTGTTATAATTTAAAATAATCATCTCGCTTTAAATTGAAATATCCTATAAATCAAATCGACAAAACAATCATAAGGTTTGATAATACGTCAAATCACATTAATACTAAAACTAAACACACCAAGTTGGATCTGCTGAGCACAAATTTACTATGTCAAACAAATTGAGCACTGACATCCCCTGATATAACATATAACATTTTTTTATAACTTTACACACAAATATTACAATAAGTTAAAGTTCACTTTAGGTACATAATATTTAATATATTATAATAATTGTTATATTGTGTAGTGTGGGTTTTAAGAACAAACTAAGGCAAACACAAAAAAAACTTAAAAATAAAATACTCTGAAGATTAAAATATATTTTACATCATTGAATAAACTTAATTAAATATCTAATAAAATAATAACAATAATTTTTTTCTATCATCCTTTGACAAAACTAAGTTCAATTTAGTAGGACTTTTAGTTATTTTATCCATTTTTATATTTAAACAAAACCAATGGCATTAATATGAGTTTGGGTAGTACATTTAGCAGTATCTAATATCACTAAATATTGTTTGATTCATGAATACAATTCATGTACAATTTTAAAGTATTAAAATATAAACATGATAAAAAGTAACTTGAAAAATTTAAAGTACAATTTACATAGGGATACAGACTACTTAAATTCTTATTTTAAATTTTATAGTTGGTTCATTTTTACCAGAACGTTAACTAGTAATGGGGAGTTTAAATTTAAAATTTGCATATATGAAGAGAAAATTTTAAATCATACAATAAAATATTATAATTAAATAAATGTACTGTAGAATTAATAGAATAATTATATTAATAATAATATCACAATTAAATTATTTGATAAAAATAAAAATTATGATAAAATAACTTAAAAATAAATATATTTATAATTTTAACAATTTAAAAAATATTGAGAAAATTAATTAAATAAATAAAACATTAAACTTAGTCTGTTAATAATTAACTATTTATATTTACATTTTATCGCCTACTTATACAAATATTATGATTATAAATAATTACGGAATAAGATTATATATTGCTATATTTCAAATGTTTTATGTGAATTTCTTTAGCAGTAAGAATAGAAACGTATTTCTTTTTTTAAATAAATCTAATACATTAACCATAATAATTTAATTTGATTTTGTATAATAACATTGTTAAATTCATTAAATATTCTAATATTTTTAGTCTTTAATAAAATGTGAATATTTATGACATTTTATTCGAATAAGGTAACAAATATAAACACTTTTAAATCAGTTTTCTTTGGTGAAAATAATGTATCGAGTTTTGGAACTGTTAAGGCATAATTCTTTGAAACTTAGATTGTGCTATTTTAGTTCTGTAAAAACCTTAAGATCCTTTACCATCTTTTTTTAAAATTAAATCTAAGCGTTTATTAAAACACGAATTTATGACTTGGTCTAATGAAACAAAATGTCCAGATTTTAAAGATGTTTACTTGAGTATAATTTATATCTAGGGTAGAAACTAATATATTAAAAATTGCCACATTTAAATCCAATAAAATAAGTCAAGCATAAGGTTTTTAGTTTTTGTAGCCTTGAAATTAAACCAGCCAAATTTCAATCATGTCACAGCTGAAACATTTTTCTGTTCAAAAAGTGTTTTGGAGTACAATATCACATCCACACGAGAGTGGATATGCATGAGACGACACGCGTCTTGGGCACAATGTGTAACAACTACTTTGCTTGTACTATCAAGTCATATCACACTAAGCATGAATGATACTTATATGATTTACTTATATAAGCCTCCTTTGAAAATTACAGACTAGGACCCTCTTATATTGAATATGAGAACAAACCAGAATTAAAAGTCTTAGTTTAAAATTTAATAAATATAGATTTGAGACCATTTGATTGGTATTGATAAGAGTTGGATAAATTAATTGTTCAAATAATTTTTTTTTTAAATATAATTATCTAATTGTTCAACTATTGTAGTATATTATGAAAATTTTTTGTTCTATAAATAAACATGCCTTAATTTGGATTCACATTATATAGTTTTAAAATAGAATTATTGATGATTTTAAATTATGAATTAGTACTTAAGTAATAAATGTAGTTAACATATTAAAGTATTAAACAAATGAGTCTAAGTAAATACTGAACACAATTAAATAAAACTTTAGAATCTTAATCAATAGCTACAATAATTATGGAAAATTAGCTGATGACACGTATACAATATGTAAAAAATATAATATATTTCTAGTAGGATGTAAATTAAAAATATGAGTTATACATAAAATAATATTCAATGTATTCATTATCTAGTATCAGTGTATTACTAATATCAAATTAAAGAAAAAAAAAAGAAACTACCAGATCTGGATAGAAAAAATATTTGAAACAATAAAAACCGATAACAATTGATTAGTATTAAAAGCTTGATTACATAAACAAAATTTGTCCGAAAGCGATAATTATTTATTCATAACAAATGCTGACAAAAAGGTTCAAATTGCAGAGGAAGTAAGACTACTAATTTCCAGAAATCAAAAAATGTAAAAATAAAAATAAAGTGTTGATGAATGTTATCATTATTTTAAAATAATATAGAATCAAATCATTGTTAATTAAATATAATATAATATGAATTACTATCAAAAACTTATTAAAAACAAATAATAATACATAACATAATAAACAAAATCATATACAATTTAAACTTATCATTATATTATTGAGTATATAGTTAGCCAAAATTAACCAACAACACTAACTTGATATATTTATCTTCGTCTAAGCCATTTTGTACAACTACCATTCCATTTTGTTGAACAACAGTCGAACAATTTCCATTTTCCATTTCTTTTTTATTACTATTTACAGAATCATAGGGGGAACCTGGTGGTTTTTCTTTTTCTTTCTTTATAGTTTCGCCATCATTAGAACTCTGAAAAAAAACAGGCATTAATACCTCATAATATTATTAGTTTATTATATTGATGAAATATACATACAATAACTAAATTTCTCATTCTAGGCTCTAGGGGCTCCATTTTATTTGGTGTACTGGCTAAAACATATTCAACCATCTTCATACCAATTCCAGCCTCTGATGATCTCGGAGATAATATATTGTTAGAATCATTACCAACTGGAAAACCAGCCCCTCTCCTTGCTATATAAAAAAAAAGAATTCAACATGAAATATTTATTATTTAGTTCTGATATAGGTATAACAAATTAATATATATTTTTCTATGATTCTGGAGGATAGAGTTGTATCATACATCATAATTTGTTCCAATTTAATCTAATGCTAGATATGTGTGACTTAATATTTATTTTTTTATTTTTTTTCATTTAAACTAATTTAAATTTAAGAATTTATTTGAATTTGTAATTGTTTATACTACATGCATACAAATTTATGTCTATGAACACTTATTTATTTAAGGTTGAGAAAACAATTCAACAAACAATAAGCCATACATTAAAGCTATTATCTTAATTTATGAACATACAATTGGCAACATGTAGAAATATAAAATACACAATTATTAGAATATTTTTTTGCTCCACACAGATACACAATATTATGTATTGAGAACTAAAAATATGAATAAAAGATAAAACCGGTTCTGTTATTTGACTGCACTACTCTTGATGTAATAGTGAAAATGAAAATTATTAACAAGACTGGTTTTTTATAACTTTAGTATACTGCAATGCTGTTACAGTAACGACAATGTGAAGTAATGCTATTGAACTTGATTTATGTTGAATACATTATCTACACTATTAAAATATCTAAATTGTTGCATTATATTCTAAATGTTTTTGGTAGATAAATGCAGTGACTTACTTCTACAAAAATAAACATTGTAAATATAATTAATAATAAGAACAGAATATTTGTCTCTAGAGTACATTTTTTTGAAAGCTATGAAATTTTTATTTTTATTTAAATTAAAATATCTAATAATATTATATTAGAGTTAATATTGGACAAAACCCATAAGAAATGTATAATTTTAATACCCAAGTCCAGTACAAATAGTAACATGGTTCATGGAACATCATTAGTTGGCAAGAAAACAAGGGTTTAATTAAAGTAATAAATTGGATAAACAATTATTCATTAAGAAATTGAAGACATACTATTAGAACTCCAAGTGGAATCTCTCCACATTTGATGATGATGATCATTTAAATTAAGTATGCCTTTTGGTCCATCTTCTTTGCCTTCTTCGACTCCCCATAACTTTTTTGTTGAGGATGCAATCTATAAACACATTTTTATCTATGTTAGATGTATTTTTAAAGTACTAATAAAATATTACAATTATGATAAAATTCATAGTATAATTAGGAGAATGAACTACAGTATTATAAGTATATATACTTAGAAAGTATTTATTATTATATATTTATTATTTTTAGCAGTTCTAGTTTTTTGATACTCTTTAAAGTTTCAATGCTATTTTAAAAATACTATCTTAAAAAGAGGAAACTTTCTATTGACATTTTGCACTTAAAGAAACGGTTATTCGATTTTTCAATAAAGAAAATTTACTTTACTACTGTCATACAGTTTTTGAGAAATGTTAGTGACTGCTGCTGGAGCTTTATTCAAAATCAACTTTTGAATAAAGTGCTTATCAATATTTCTGAATTTAATATCCAACAGTCTATGAAAACAGGACGAGTACCCGCATCCAGTTTCTGTATCCTGTCTAACTTGTTAATCATCAATTTAATCTAGTCAATTTTTAAACAATGCCTCCATATTTATTATATTTATTATATTTATTATATTTATTATAGGTAACAAAAGTGTGAACATTTCAACAACAAATTATTTTAGGTATTATGCCTATTTATAAAATTGTTGTATAATAATACTAACTATAGTAATTTGAGCACTAGTTTGTTTATATGATGTATTTTTGACAGGAACAATATTACTACATTAGGTAAGTATATCCTCAGGTAATACCCGAATCTAGAGACTGTCAAGATTTTTTATTAACGCCGACAAGTTTACTGATGTTTTAATCTTGAACTTCTAGATCTTAGGTTTATATTATATACCAAATAGTTATTAAGCAAAAATCAGTCGTTCAAAAAAAAAAAAAATGAAATTATTTTTTGTAAAATCATGAATCTTTTTTTCTCTTATTACGATATCATTACGTCTCTACCCTTCCCCAGATAACTTAGACCAAACATATCAGAATGTATCTCGCTTCAGCCAGCTTTATAAAAGTTTGGAGATCCCTGAATTATATAACAAGATGATTCAAATAGTAAATGAACATAACAACGATTATTTCAAGCCACAAACCTATTCTCGGGTACCTGTGTCTGGTCTACCCAATCATAAAAAGAACAGTCATCATCAAAACAGCAATCTAATAAAATATGAAACAACTCTGTCGAATGCCAGAAGAAAAGAAGAATAACAAAAACTTGGTGGACGTTGGTTAGTACACAATGATTGGCGGCGGTTCGCGATTCTACCAAACCTCACTACCAATACCAATAACAACAACAACAACGTCAACTGCAGTACAATCTAACCGGTTTTGCGACAAACGACGACGCCGCTGCCGCCACAATGTATGGGAAAAATCTCACAGGGACCAACAAGCCCTAAAGCAAATAAAACACGAAACGAAATAGTCAGCCGCCGTCGCACATATTACGACGGTGATAAGTGCGGCGCGCGCCGAGGCATCGTGTGGTGAGTACACGCGGAGAAAAAAGACGATCAGAAGTGGCCTGGGCGGGGGCTCTGGAAGAGCTAAGGTGACCTTGATGATAGAGGACAATGCCCGCGCCAAGGTTTCCGCCGCCGATCAACTACTTAGTCGTGAACATTACAGCGCGCACGCGCAGGAGAACATGCACCGAGTCTCCTACACGAAACGCAACGTGACGATAATATTATGGCACCAGCGAGAGTGGAATAGACGAGTATTACGATTTTTTTTTATTCTCGTCTTCGGCAGTTTTCCGAAGTTTCGTAACAACAAACGACAGCGTGCGCCATGCACACTCGGTGGACGAGGACAGAAAAAAATACGACGAAAATATAAAATTAAAATAATATATTATCGTGTTGTCTACAGGCTCGTATACACGGTTACGAGAAATACGATCGAGAAGGAGGGTTACCAGCTATGAAACAGAAATAAACAGAGAAAATACGAAGCCAATCCCCCACACGCCGGCACGCGATGAGCACCCTAAATCGCACGAGACCCCGACCCTCCGATGAGGAGCGTTGTCCGTGCTGCGTCGCCTCGGCACGATAACACAGCAACCGGCTGTCGTCACACCGCGCGCGCAATTACATCATCGGAAGTTTCGGTAGCTGAAACGTCCGTTTATTATTTTATTTCGCCGCATCCTCACATACGGCACAGCCATCACGCAGCAGCATGAATATGTTTTTATTTCGTTAATAGCTAATAAGTAGGGCCCGGAAGTTCATGCATTTGCATGTTTTTAATGAGTGCATACAAAAGTTGCTGTATGAGCTACAAATTTGAATCACAACCTGATGAGTTCAAAAATGAAATTTTAGTTTGCATATTTTCGCATATTTTGAGGTTTTTTACATAATATGCATATTTTAAAAAAAAATTGCATTTTACTGCATTTTATTGCATTTTACCTTTGATATTTTTTTTTTTCATTAATATTTTATAGAAATTTCGGTCTTTGAGTATAAAAACCTGTTTAAAATTATTCAGGTAATACTTTAATATTATGTTATTACTAGGGCCCGGAAGTCCATGCGATAATTCATGATAGGCGATAGCCGATAAGCCAGTTATACTTCTAGCTAAATAGTATTAAAACGATAAACGGCAATTGTTATATTCTCGAATATCAAGTATTAATAAAATGGTTTAATGACTGTCGCGATTATCCATATTAATTAATAAATACATTTTGTTTGTTTTTTCCCCATATTTTAATTATTTTTTTTTACCAAAAACGAAAATAACTTGAGTTTTTCTTTTTTTTAAATGCATATTTAGCGCATATTTTATAGATTTTAAGCGCATATTTGCATGCATATTTTGATAGTTTTTTATGCATGAACTTCCGGGCCCTCTAATAAGTAATAACTAATAAGCAATAACGCATGCGCAATTGAAAATACGAAATGTAATACACCAAACGTCGATGAGACGCACGCAATATAATATTTAAAAAGACGACATAGATATTAATTATTATTAATAATCGATTAAATTAGTTAGTAACGGCCAAGTTTTCAGTTTTGAGAGTATAACCAGATAAAGCTACTTCTATGTACCTGCCTAGGTACATTTTAAAACGCTTTAAATTATATCCATGTACTTAAAAAAAGTTCGCAGTTAGTTAGAAGTAGAAACCAGAAATACAAGCCTATACAAATAAATAAATTAAATATAACAAATTTATTTATTTCTAGAGGTAGACTAAGTATTTAAAATCCTTCATTTAAAAAAAAAAATAAATATGGTAATCCTTCTGAAAGTAAACAGAAAAAAAATAATGTTATATAAAATATATCTATTTCCTAAATCAATATTCTAATATCCATTTTTATCACAACATTATAAGATAAATTTAGACACACCAGAAAATAGGTATACCTACGTAACTTTTACATAAAACTATTAAATTTAATTTAACCTTGATTAATATTATAATACACATACCATTGAAGTATACAACTAAATAAACTTGAATTAATATAAATAAATTAATAATTTACATTAAATATTTATGTTTTTAATGCATGTATAACTGTATAAGCATTGTTTACCTAATGGCTAATATTATAAATAATACATAATTATACTATATACGTAGGTACATTGTATACTCCTAATAATTTAGAATTACAGGATATCCTACTTCCCAATTCGTACACTTATACATCTGAATTTTATTAACTATAAAAATAATTCCCATTTTTTTTCTAACCCATGGGGTTTAAAATTTAAAACACATGGGTTACATAATAAGTAATACTAAATCCCCCTTAAAATCTCATGGGTAAATTAGTTATTTTTGGTAAAGCAATCTGTAACTTACAACATTTTAAAATCATAAAAGATCTAAATAATTTTAAGTATCTATGTATTTAAAAAGCTTTGAAAAATCAATAAATAATTTTACAAAACCTTCTTAACTATACTAGTAACTATATAGTTTGGTATATCCTCGTATTAATGTTATCCTCAAACATTTTTTGAAAACCAATTCGTAACTTAGATATTTTTAAAACATAGGTAATCTTAAATATATAAAAAAAAACAATCCAATAAATAATATGCTTATACTATTCAAATAAAATATGTATTACTTAATAAAAATCACTGATTTACGAAATATCTCCTCATATTAATATTGTCCGCATGTTTTCTTTGGTAAACCAATCCGTAACATTAATATTTTTTAAATCATTGGTGATTATGAATTCAGGAAAAAAACAACAAATAAATATGGTTAAATAGTTCAAAATTAATCCTCAAACATTTTGTTTGGTAAACCAACCGTAACTTAATATTTTCAAAATCATAGGTGATGTAAATTTACAAAAATAAACCGTATATTTTAAAACATTTTACTTAGCCTACGAGTAATATAATCACCTCATAAAAATGTTTTCCGCATAACTTATTTGGTAAACCAATCCGTAACTTAAATTTGTTTAAATCATAGGTGATTATAAATTTACGAACAAAGTATTGAAAGTATTGAACCATTAGGTACTTGACTTTGGAAAAATTTTCCAAAGGTTGTTATTAGTAACATAAAAAAATTGCATTTAAATGATAGGTTAATAATTAAAACAAATACATAGGCATGGGCATTTAAAAAAACGCATAACAGTATAGGTACATATATATATTAACTTAAAAATGTAGGGATGCCTTAACAATAAACAAAAATTAAATACTTTAATAAGTCAGTCCAATCTCCTCATATTAATATCGTCCGCATATTTTCTTCGGTAAACCAATCCGTAACTTTAATATTATTTTTAAAATCATCAAAGATATTAAAATTAAATTAAAAACTTATAAAAATTAATTTGTACCTATTCATAAGCTTTAATGGCATTGCAAAAACTTAGGATCTACTAGTTATATAGGTATGTCCTCATATTAATGTTATCCACATATTATTTTTGGTAAACCAATCCGTAACTTCAATTTGTTTTAATCATAGGCAACCTTGAATTTATAAGATAAATAACTAACAAACACATACACATAATAAAGTTTATACTTATAAGAATTAATTGATAAATGTATTTATCAAAAATTATTGATCTAAGAGTTATTTCCTCATATTAGTATTGTCCGCATGCTTTCTTTGGTAAACCAATCCGTAACATTAATATTTTTTTTAATCATAGGTAGTTATAAATTTACTAAAAAAACTAAAAATAAGTGTTCTCATAAAATATAATTACTTAGCAAAAACTATAAACAACTACGAATTATCACCTCATATTAATGGTTTCCGCATAAATTGTTTGGTAAACCAATCCGTAACTTAAATTGTTTTAAATCATAGGTGATCATAAATTTATGAACACAAATAAGTATTAAAGTAAGTTTTAACTGTTGTTACGAATTTCCCCGGGAATTTCATACAAACAATTTTTAAATGACAGGTGAATATGGATTAATAAATACATACAGAGTCCTCAAAAACTCGGTACACGATCTATAATTCAATTACCTATATTACTCAGTGCCCTATACATATTTTAGAATTCTGTCTGCGGGAGATCCTAACAGGCTAGTTTCATATCCCATAAACAGAACTCGAAAATATGTATAGGGTAGAACTGTAGAAGGGTGCTGAGTAATATGGGTTATTTAACTATACAGTGTACCGTTTTCTCGGACACACGATATTAATTATTTAGTGGTAAAATCGTAACTCTACTGTTAAATAAAATAATACCTATAATAGCAACTAAGTATAGGTAAATATATACAATTATTACAAATATATATTAGTAACTGTGTGTAGGTCCTATAGGCGATAGGTAGCTTTTTTATTTAGGGCGGTTGTTTTTAATAATAAATTGAGCTCGACTGTTATTTTTAATTACTAATATTCTGTTGTTATAAGTAACGCAAACCTTTTTAAATACAATAAAATACAGATTAATATACTTAGTTTTTACTTATAAGAAAATATGTCAAATACGCGTAAGAGTGGTAGGGATAGTACCAATTAGGTAAGTAAGATAAAATATATATTACAATAAAACAGAGAAGTAAATTAGTGGAAAGATCAAATACCAGGTAGATAGGTATCAGCTAAAACATAAATTACTTCCTATCCCATTTATACGTTATTAATTTCTTATAACCAAATTAATTTGTTAAACAAAAAATCTTTTACTATATGTTTGGTAGATAACTGTCACATCTCCACACCTACGAACTTATTTAGGATGACATTACACAGCAATAAGATATAGATATAAGTGTTTACGTCCTCTTGATGAAAACCAATTTGGTTCTTTAAATACAAAAGTGGTCGTATCTGCTTAACACATGTGTAGTATGTACAATGACGAGATCAATACGCAGTAGAGGGGTTAACATGTTTAGTTTACTCGTAAATATATTACATCCTGTCTAAGATATTTTGTTATTATAAAATAAAAGTATAAAAAAATATAAACAAAAGGAACATTATAAAATATATTATTTATAAGGCTACGAAGTTGATGATAATCGAAATAAACCTTGTAGGTAGATGAGTTGTTTCATTTAATATGATAAATATTATATAAATATAAGGTAGGTACCTATCTATCGGAAACGTATTTAGGTACTTTGTCTAATTAAATTAATAATCAATGAAATTTCTGATATTCATAGATAATAACGAGATAGATAGGCTATCGGAGCTTATCGTGCGGTAGGTAATTTATTACTACCGGCTTTAAAATAAAACAGTTCACTAGTGTTCATATAAGATAAAAAAAGCCTTTCTCCGCAACCAAAAAACGTATAGTTTTAACAGGGTATTAATGTTAAGTTGGTAGTTACTTGTTTATCCATTCAATTTAAATAGAAACCCTGGACAACAAAATAATATTAAGGATAATTACACAAGCTATAAGCAGTTTCTAATTTGTAAACATTTAATGAATAACTAACACACTATTTTATAAAAAAAACCCATTTGAGATACAAATATTGTTACATGTCACGTACTTGCATAACGATAATAACAAAATGTTTCTAGAAAACTTTTAAATTCGATCAGTAATTTACGTCTAAAAAACAACGTACTATAAAAAAAATCTCTAGGTAAATATTGTCAGATGGCAATAAAATATGTATAATATTATTATGATAGCTATATTATATGCTACAGTAGCAAAGTTGAGAACACGAGCAAGATCAAGACGTATAAAATATAGGATAAAACACGTGGGGTAACGAAATATACGCCACTGAGCAGGGCCGGCGCTAGGGTTTGCGAGGCCCTAGGCAAAATATTCCTGAGGGGCCTGAACAATTTTTTTACATATTATATGATCTTTGTTGCTGATGTTACCAATTTTTTTTTTTTTTTTGCTTATCACTATACCTTCAATGTAATATTATAACCATGTAGGTAATTAGTATATGAAATTTATTTCTTTAATATAATATAATATAATTAATAAATATATAAAATAATACCAATTTGTCATTAACCTTATTACTTTAAATTGTATTTAATACAAACGTCATAATTTGAAAAAATTAAATTGTGTTACTTAAAATTAACTTTTCTGCTCTTTTTGGCTGCAAAATGTTCAATAATGGTATCGTAATTCACACTTTCGGCTAATTCCTTTTCAATGGCTAAAGTTGCCAGACCACTTAACCGGTCTTGTGACATTGTACTTCGGAGGTAGTTTTTAATGAGCTTAAGTTTTGAGAAGCTTCGCTCAGCCCCCGCCGAAGTAATAGGAATTGTGAGCATAATTCTAATAGCCACACTTAGGTTTGGAAAAGCTCCATTACATTTTTTTAGTGTACCCAGTACTTGCAACGGTGTTTCAGATTCATTCACGAAATTTCGGCAAATCATGAGTTCGTCAAATAAATCACAGTCAGAAATGTCTTTTTCATCGCCTGATTTTAAAAACATTGCAAGATCCTTACAATTCTTTCTAATATCCTCTTGTGTAGACGTTCGAAGTTTTCCAATTTTATATAAAAATCCAAAAATGTTATTATAATATGATGTTTGGTCAAATCTTTTTTTTATAGACTGAATTGCATTATCCATTAATTCTAAGAAGTATGAACATCTAAAATCATTCTCTGGATCTGTTGTATAATTTGTATTACCTTCATATTCAAATAACTTTTTTTTTTTCGATACCGTGGAACTTTAAATTCTGTTTCAATCTCCAAAGACTCTGCAAGCTCTTTTGCTTCAAGTTTAGCTTGATTAAATCCCGTTTCTCTGTACTCACCCATAAACTTAATAAGAGCATTGAGTAATGTTGCATATGTATCTAAATTGGTATTTGGACCTTGTATACTTTTACTAACAATATTCACTTCCTTCAGTACAGTGTACCAAACACACAAACTTATAAGAAATTCATACTTACTGATTTCAGATACTAACGAATGTGTTTCGCTTTTAATTAAAGAATCATTTGTGGTTTCTGAAACTTCGTCCAATGCTTCTATAATTTCTTTAACTTGAAATCGTACTGACTTTATGCTGTCATGCCTGCTCTCCCATCTTGTTTCTGACCACCTTTTGACAGTCCAACGGTGACAATGTTTTGTAAAAATCATCCACCTTCCTGTAGATGCTGCAAATATAGTATATATTCGTTCAATAGTACCAAAAAAATGTATAGCTCTGGTAGAACTTTTGACAGCATCCCCAATCACTAGATTTAATAAAACAATAAAAACTATTTTTTTTAAAAAACGGTAAAAAAAAAATTTAAATAAAATATTTACAGATGTATAATGACTGAAATAATATTAAATATCTATATCTATAATCTATTATAAATTATAATGTAATATAATGCTACTTAGTACTTACGTATTATAGCTTTTTAAAAGCGATGACCGCGCCTGCTGACAGTTCAATGCATCAAAAGAAAATGAAATAGTTATCGGGTATTTTTGATTCACTCGTATGTCCATCGATTAAGGCAAACATTGGGTAAAACCCATGATTATTAAACAATTCGAGATTATTCCTTATCAAGATTAATCTATACTATTATTATACGTCTTGTAATTTTTATTTTAGTTGTAAATAATTTAGAAATTCATGAAATGACAGGACATAAATATAAATCATAATTAATAATAAAACTAATATATTCCTCGCTCGGCTCAGAATATAAAAATTAAAAACACAAGGCCCCATAAAGCGCGGGGCCTCAAAAAGCGCGAGGCCCTAGGCGATTCCCAGTTGCCCCCGCCGGCCCTGCCACTGAGGATAGATACCGCGATTTATTGATCAGGCGTACCGCCCAGTAAGGTTTCTCACAAACTCCTGCGGTGAATCCGACACCCACGTGTTGCACGCTCCCTGCCACAACACTTTTTACTTCACCGACCGGCGCGGTAGTTCCCCGCCACCCTACAACACGTATACAACGTACTGCACTCATGCGGTGGAGGGAACGGTCTCTAGAAATAACCACGCGAGTAGCGCGCACTCACAGGTAAATCGTAGCACTTAAATCCTAGACCCGCCGTTAGGCCGACGGCCTACTTTGGTCGATTGTCTTTTTTTTATTCACTAATGGCAGAGATCCAAAACTAAGAAATTGCGCTTGAAAACGTTTTCGTAAAAACTGCGGTGTTACAGAGGCTAATTAAGTGAATAATAATGAATTTACTAAATACCGTTTGCTCGACCAACTAAATACCAACCAAAATCCTACTAAAGCGTACTAAAGTAATTCGAAGCAAACAATAGCCGCTGTGATAATTTACCTCAATTCCGAAACAATTAAAGCGATATTCCTATCAGTAAGTCATAAATTTAAATAATGGATTGTAATTTGGAAGTGGAACACTACATTATGGATAAGGTGGGATAAGGTATATAATAGTTAATCATTTGAGACATATTTTGATAAAAATATATAAATATAAGTACGTCATGATATTGTTTTTAAATATACTAAATACATTTTAAAATAATAAATGTACATAATTAAAAGCTATATTTTAAAAAAAATTAAAAAAAAGAATTATTATATAAGCATTCTTTAATTTAAAAGTCTTAAAAAAAACATTAAAATATTTTAAATGACTATAGCTCCCACATAGAATGTTCAATGTTAAAATAAAAGATTTAATTTTTTTTTAAAATTATCAAGGTTTCCTAAAGCGTGTAACTCAGCGTAAGCACATTATTTAGGTTATGTTAACATCAAGCTTCTTACGTATTATGAATAATTTACTATGAATCTTTTGTTTTAAATCGGTGACTAAATATAATTAACTGCGTGTATAGAAATAAACAAAATTGGCCTTTTTATAGATACCACTTCGTTTACGACTACCAAATGCATTTTTTATCACATAAGTATTATATAACTATAAAATATTTTATTAGAATTTAAATAGGTAGGTACTAGGTACCTTCTTATACTATAAATTCAGGATAAAATTGCTTAGTATTAAATTGTTATTATCTTACATAATTTAATAATATATTTTTGATGTATGTTTTATAATTTATTAATATAAGTTCATCGTACCCTTCCCTTTGGACTATTTTATGCCTTCTAAAAAAAGGTAAAAATGTCAGTGTATTACTTAATTTAATTATTAAGTAATAAATTAATACAGTGATAGTATTTCACAGAAAACAAATGTCCAACTACCTACTCGACTTGCTTAACGTGTCAGCGAAATAGTTTTGAAAAAACTATCTTTTGATTTAATTAGGCAACGTATTACAATAATGGAATAAACGTATGATAATGCGTTAAATTGATTACTTAATGCAAGAGGTATTTAAGATACCAAAATTATATCTACCTATTTACCTATTAGGTATTTAAAATTATATAAAATTAAGTAAAATTATGTTGACAATTTTGTCAATAAAAAATACGATACGTAATGGGACCAATAATACATTCTGATAAATAATCTCGTAAATAATACAATCATTTTATGGCATAACAAGTCTTTACGAGTGAATAGAAAGGGAAAGGAATAATTTTGACTTGAGGCCAATACGAATTGCCTTTGCCATCATACAACAATAACACAGGAAAATCGTAGTCAAATGGTTTTTCATAGGTATACATAAACCGAAAACAAAATCAACCTATATAGCTCACTTAAACCTCAAGAACACCCCCGCCCCCAAAAAAATATCTTAAACGAATCGTCTCAGAAACACCCCACAAGTGGCTAAGACAACGTAGTTCATTTTCCATTACTTTCCCCGATCAATTAGACAATAAAAAGTAGAAAAGAACTTTCTGCTCGAATAATTCGACACGACGATTTCGCAAGACGTCGAATCTCGATACAAATTTAACAACGGACGAGTGTGCACTCGTAAAAAACCGAAAAGAGAAAAACTTAAAGAAATCCGGGGCCGAGCGATCCTGAACGGCGGGTGTTCTACTTGTGTCGGCGAACACACGAGGAGGAGATACCTCGAACGGGCATTATGCATAACTCGGCACTCGGCAGAGACGACACCGGCAACTATAATAATACAGAACCCCGCGACGTCGTTGCCCATAACGGTTACGGTGCACATGCACAGGAACGAGTCGAACAACAGAAACCGTACAAATCGTACAAAAGGTGTGAGCATGACAATAAGCACACGGACGAGGAGGACGACACGTCCGCTCGCCTCGTCCGCACCGCACACGGCAACAACAACAAACAATGAAATCATAACCTCAAAAAAACATACGTACGCATGCCATATGTGGAACGCATATTATCATCATCATATTATATATAGGTAATAATTGTATAAATATCACGTCAAACGCGAGTGATGGTCGTGAGATGATTGACGATAATAACAATACTCGACGCGATACGATTTTGTGCGATGTCGTAACGACATCCATGCCCAAACGAACGTGTTACCGGACTTGTTATTGTGGTCGCAGACCGCGGGGCTTGACGATAATATTATTACAGCGTTCGCGCATCGCTCCTCACTACGCGCGGGGACCGGTAGGGGAATAATATACAAACGACGTCTCTCCGAGATAATAATAATTTCGCACACCGCGGGCCGAGCGAGTTGGGCACGCGTTTTCTGGGCCAGACCTTGTGCGCGAGTGCGAAATGCGAAATTCGCCGCCGCCGTTTTCTAACCTTGAAAATCGGTCTAGCGCGCGCAAACACACGCGCGCCCACTGACGACGACGGCGGCGGCTCGCTCGAGAACAAAAGCGTCGGCCGACCGGCAGACGACCGAACATTCGACGATAAACGTGGTGGGGGTGCGCACTCCTATTTGCTAATATTGTAACGCGCACGTGATGGGTACGATATTATCGTTAAACCGTACAAGTGTGTAATATTTATAAGGATTTTTCACGATGGAAGGCAATCGCGTGTATCAACCGTGAAATACTCTACCGATCGCTCACCATTTCCGTGCCCATGTCTTTCATTGTCGTCGGTTTGAACTCCTGCGACAGAATCATGCGTGTCTCCTCGGCGGCACACGACGGCGCGTGGGTGAGCTGTTAAGACTTCTACCCTACCGCGACCACATGTACTCTCATACAGCACCGTGACTCGGGGGTGTGATCGACGCACGCGAAACACGTAAAACTCGCGTGCACATATGACTATTACACTACAGTTATTACGCCACGACAGACACTAGCTAGAACACGTCGAGTTATATTTGTACACACAATTTACGGTGGTGCGATCACGGGGACGGGGAGAACGATCGAGTGAGAGAACCGTTTTCCGAATGCGAAATGTTTCCGGCTAATCGATAGCAGTGAATAATAATAGTAATAATAATAATGTTGCAGCAAAATCACACGGTTAACGGACGCGCCGGGACGGCAACATTTCGCACGCGAACACGGACACACACTGACACTGGCGCGGTGGCTGTCGGCTGAGGGCTGCGGCTCCGGCTACCGGTCGGCGGTCGCCCGCCACCCACTACCCACCGAACACTATACCCGGTTGAAAACACTAGCGCTCCTCGCGCCAGCCGGCACAGCGGAATGTTTTTATAATAATAATAATAATATAGTGCTATACAATATTATATTATTTTAATATTAGAAAATATAACATTTTGTATTTGTATCCCTCCAGAGTCCAGAGTCCAGACTGGAGGGATACGAAACACTCGTGCGCCGACGCACCTTATACTCGTTTGTCTTTGAAATTTGAATAATATTGTTTTGCTTCGTATGCGCGACGCGATCAAATTACGATGGTTATAAATTCTAATACGACGACGACGACGACGACAGTCGATAACAATAATAATATGGACTTAATAAAATGTTGTAAACGATGGCCGTAAATTTGCGATACCACTGTTGTAGCCGTGGTCTGTGTCGTTACGCCACTATTATTACTTTCGATGTTTTCACAGATATTTCTCGGAAAGTAATATATTATATAATGTTATAAAAATAGTTGGTGTATTATATATATAATATAATATTATTATAATTTATAATATAAGGCCGTAACATAACTGCAGAAGAAACCATTGCACCGGAACGCACGACGCGCGTGCGCCTTTGCGTCGGCACAACAGGTAGACACGACACGCGCGTGTCAGGGGACCGGGAGACACCCGGACACCCGAAACGGTGGCGGTGCGCGGTCGTCATGATATGTGACGGGCGCGGATAGATTCGCACAATCGGACAGCGGACACCGCGACGCCGACGCTCGCTCTGGTCGTCGACACCAGACGTGTTCAACGCGACATTACAATAATATTATAGTGTTGAACATGTGGTGATGTCAGGTCACGGTGACTTCTAATCACCGACATTTTCGATTTCGCATTCGGTGACGGAAGGCATGCCGACATGCCGTTTTTCGCGTATAAAATTCCAACAATTCCTATGATAATCGGCCTTAATCGAAGGCACGGTGCGTGCGAAAATTACAAAAATGCAATTATTTTTTTCATCGTAATTCCACAATATTAATCTCCCGGCACTATATTATAATTTATTTAGATAATAAAACTTGTGGAAACTTAAAATTACGTTTACAGGAAAACAAATAATTGCGCTTTATTCTGTTGCTAATTGCTATGGTAACCGTAAATAACTCTCGGTGACGTCATTTACAGTATAGTCGCTCAGCTAATATACTATTGACACTTATCTCCGTACGCCTGAATCGTCTGATAATAATATCATTATAATTTATATATATATTACTATGTACAAACAAGTAACAACGAATATAATATTATGGTAATAATGAACTCGAGTTACTTTCAATTGTTTTGAACTTAAAGTACACTTCTGAGTAATAAAAATAATGCACACAGTTTGGATAATAAATAATAAATATTGAACCAACACAAACATGTAATATAATCCAATCGCTTATTTTATATAATAAATATAGTTATCAAAACTATGCTAACAGTTGTAGGTACGTACTAGGTACTTCGTTTTTTTTTTTTTTTTTCGGAATTTTTGAAAACTAAATTTTGTAATATATTATTATTGAACAAATTATATCCAGTTATCGATATAATTATGCTGAATGTGCAGATACTACCTTCTAAAAATAAATTATATATTTTTTAACAGAATTATAGTTGGATATCATAAAAATATCGTTTACAATATTAAAATATTGTAAACTAAATTTAACTACAGTCTTCAAAAGTATTATGTGCATCTTTTTTGTATAGACTCCTTAAAAAATAATTTTATACTCCATACTCCTACGCCTTGATTCATGTTGTGAGAGATTGTTTTGAATTTCAAGAATAAATATTTTGTTTAACTTAAATTAGTAAAGGGAGTCAAATAGTGATTGCTTACATAAGTAAGTAAATATATATTAATATATTAAGATAGTAAAAACCAGTATATTTACCAAACTAAAGTAAACTGTAACACAAAACCGCACAAAACATATACAAAGTACAGTGTTTTTAAAGGTCTTCTAGTATTTAAAAAAATGTTATCATACCAAGCCAGTTTAATTATCTTTCATCAAGGCTCTACATACTTTTAGTAAAATACTAGATTTAATTTTAAAAAATTTAGTTGAAAATTGAAATACTAAATGAGTGGAAATATTAAAATTGTTTTTTTTCCCCTTGAAGTTTGAATAAAATATTGTTATGTAAAATCTTAAAAAAAAAATAAGTCTAGTTTATTTTTATCGTTTTTGAGATTTTAGTTATAAAGACTCAACTATATAATATAATAAATGTAACAATTTTTATTTTAGTACATTAGAAGTTTAAAACATAAAATAAACAAATAAAATACTTACTTCTCCATTTCGCATGTGTAAATCCATAGTATGTTGCTGTTGTGTTGACATAATTGCATGGGCTGAATTATGAGCCATTGAAGAGTTTGCTAAATCTGCCATATGCTGCTGATAGGGATGCAATCCTGGGGGTGCTCCATAAACATACTGTTCTGCACCACCTTCTCCAGACTAAAATATAATGAAAAAGGTATAGGTACTGTGCATTACAATATAAACCTATAAAAATATCTTTGATTTGATTTATGTCTATGTAACTATTAAAAAACTAAAAACTATTATAAAACACAATAATGATGAATTAGTAGACACCAATAAAATGTACAATATTGCTATCAAATGCCTTAAATAATTTAGACGTGCAATAATAACTTTAATAGATGAAAACATAGGCATGCTATTATTTTAAATAAAGCTATACGCCTTTAATTGTAACAATGAGAGAACATTTTTTTTTAAATGTACAAAAAAATTATATATCCCCGTTCAAATTTGTTTAAATTAATAAACCTGAACTCAAATAAAATATAATAGAGGTTAAAAACTTCAGTGATATTTATAACTAAAAATAATAAATAATAAATATAAACAACTTATTTCAGAAGATTAAAATTGACAATAATATATTTAAATGTCCATTAGTTGTTAGTACTAAGACCGATTAATTTTGAACCAGGTTATTTTAAAGCTCCAACACAAACAGTGGCACTTTAAGGAGGGAAGGGTCAACATAGTCTGGATGCCAAATTTAAAGGCGAGGAAAATTAAAGATCCGTATAGTGTTCAAAAGCTATCAGTGGTGGTTAAGTAAGTATTTTTTTAGCAGCAAAAATGAAATGAAATATTATTTTTCTTTTTGTATAGTTATCAATTACAATTTATGACATAAAATAGACATTTTTTATTTGTTCTCTGAGAGAAATAAAAATTGTAAATGGTTTTTACAAAAGTGAAACATGGCAATAAAAATTAAGATATTGGATTTTTATTAATATAATAGTTTCAGATAATGAGGAATTAGATCTTGATCAATTAAAGATTACATATTTTACTCAAAAGGTTTTGTTTAAATAATAGATCTATTTTGAATAAATTATCATTTATTTTCTACAAAATATATTTAATATTGCATGTATTAGATAAGCATTAGATATAGAAAGAAATGTTATGTCCATTTATCATAGTTGGGGAAAGTAATGTGGCTTGTGTACACAGCACCTAAATGCAACACAAAACACAAAAACAGTTTGTTATTCTTGTTGTATGATGTCATACCATACACCGTCCACCACACATCTACCGAGTTATTTCCACCGATTCCAACCAATTCTAAGGTTCTCAAACAAAATTGTGCACTAGCAAAGAACGGAGAAAAAATAAAACCATAATATGATGTAGGTACATCATGTACCAATGAATTCAGTTCGTCCGTAAGGATAACATTCTTTTAATTACAATGATAAAAAAGGTTAAAGTAATAGTGGTTTATCAATGTCACACATTTTAGAACTGGCTAATTATTGCTAAAAATAACAGAGTGAAATTTGTTTAATGGACACTAGATGTATTTAAGTTGAACATACCAGTGGCTGCTTTTGAAAAAAAAAGTAAAAGGGAGGTACAAATATTATTGTTCAAGTTGATGAATCTGTAAAACATGATAAAAGAAAGTACAACAGAAAGCGATTATTAGGGGCTGATATTGCTACGGAAATTTAGATGTAGACGGATCGAGCAATTAAGAGGAACCTGATTTTAATAATAGAAATTATGGCAAAAAACTTACTAGTTTGTGGGTGTTTAATATGTGTCAAAAAGATGAAAATTATGTTATAAAAGTATGAGTTTGTAGTAAAAAAAGACATTACACGGAATAATTCAAAATGAGATTAAAATTTGTAAAAAAATACACTCAGATAAAAGGCTCTCATATAAGGCATTAGGATACTAAGGGTACATAAAACCATCAACCTTTCCTATCTTTACTCCCATCATGATTAGCAGAACAATGGTAGTGTCTAAAAAAAAGATGAATAATTTGAATGTTTTCTAAGAGATGTCAAATCATATTGTAATACATAATATTTTTTGATAATTATTTTTTATATAATATATATACATATATATTTGATTATTATTCCTAGATTTATGTATTTATTCATATTTTAATTAAATATAAAAAATATGAGGAAGAAGGGATATAATGATGGAAAGAAATGTGTAGAATTCCGCATATGACAAGAATACCCACAATTTTATTTCTACAAATATTGTCATATACAAACTAAAACAACCTCAAGACTTAAATATTAGACATAGAATAATCTGAATGATGCAAGCAAGCAAATATATTGATATTTTCTGTAGATTTTTTAAGATTTTTCAATTTTTTAGATAATTTACAATGTAATACATATACATAATAGTTAAATGTATAAAAACTAATAACAATTTTATAAAATATGATCTAACTCATTACACAATTATCAAGAATTTATTATTAATCATTATGAAATATTAAAAATGGCCAACCAAGATTCATTTTTGGGACAGAGTCTGAATTTTAAAACAATTTCTATTTCGGCAGGTCAGGAAGTGTTAATGAATGGGGTGGTAGGGACGAGATTAGATTAATTAGGTTTATAAGTAAAACCTTTTGGAGTTATTTGTCAGATCTAAAACATACCATAGGTACTGTTTTCAAAAATTCTATAGATGTAATATTTTTAAATACCTATACATATACTTAGTTATTGTAGTTAACGAATTAATTATACTGCTTTATATATTAAATATTTTTAGTTTTGGGGTATTTCATTTAGAATTGTATAATACAATAGTTGGAAACTTGAAATTAAATGTTTTTTTCATTAGATACAATTTGTAAAACTGTTTGTTAAACAAATGTGTATGGAATGATTTGCAATTATTTTTTAGCTTTACATAAACTATCACTGAAATAATTGGACCATACTGTGGATGGAAATGTATTATTTACAGAAATATATTTTTTTAGAATACCATAAAACAATAACAACACAAAACCAGAATTAAAACTAGTGGTTCTCAAATCTCAACTAAAATATTGGAAGAAAAAGATTTGGCAGAAACAAAAAATATGTAGTTTTTGGTAAAACAATACATGCCCAAAACTTTAAAAAACAAATTCAATTGTTTACCTTTTATTTATAGAAAAAACATAAAAGAAAAAAATGAAGCTCATATTAAATATTTATGTATACCTACTTCATAAATTACAACTATATGTTTCAAATTGTTATACAAATTATACAAATATCCATTTACGTACTAAGTATAATCTGTAAAAAAAATATTTTGTGGTAATCACAACCCTCTCACCAACACTAGTTGTGCCCCTGTATTTTAATATTTTAACTAAAATACATTTAAAAATATAGACAACATTTCACTAGAATTTCATATTTTACTTACTCGAGTATTTACTTTAAAACTTCATAAATTGAGTTTTCGAAAAAAAAAATGTTGGTGCCCAAATAATTGTATTATTATTTTAAAATAGAAAAAATATGAATAAGTCTATAACTTCTCAGCTTTAAAAATCAAATAATTTTAGTTAAAAATATTGATATTATAGTTTATAAGCTATTTATATCCAATTAACTAATAAAAAAAACTGTATCCTATCTACGTGCGTAAAATATTCTCTTTTTTAAAGTTTTGCAAATCATAATGTAATAAAACCTTTCTAAGTAAACAAAAATATATGAATAAAGCAACGGTTTTTTTTTAAATTCTCACTTTAACTAATATTGGTTGTAATTGATATTGTACATTTGGTACTTCAGATAGCTGAGGTGGAGGTTGAGACATTTTCGCAGAGAAATATTTCCATTTCTCCTGCATCTTAAACATAAATAACAGTTTATCAAACCTCAAATCCTACTTTTTATCCTATATTATATTTTGTATTAAAAGTTACATCTATAAGAATAACAATATATTAACTTACTTGCTCTAAAAAACAGTCCTCAGAGGTTGCTGGCCACCTAGGCTGTGGGAGTTTAGATGGTAATGGAGCAGACTGTAATCCATATTCTTGTGATTCACCTGATGCACAATCAAATACATAATTGACAATTGGTTCTTCTTGCACTGTTTGTCGTAATACATTTTCTCCACTTGGTTCATTCTCATTTAACTGTTGTTGATGCTCCTAAAATAATTATGATGTGAATATATTGGTGCATAGTAAAATATAATAAAGATACAATTTTGTTTATATTATTAGCAAATACAATTATTTATGATATATTATATAATAAACCATTAATTGTAAAATGTATGTGTTATACTTTGTACAAATTGAACATGTAGATTTATCTATGTTGTCTATTTTTTGGAATTTTAATTAATTTTATTATGATTAATAAAAAAATTATACGATTGTAACATGAAGGAGGGGAAATTTTCTCAATCATTATTAAGCTAGATTTATAACTTGATTTTATGACGATCCCTTGATTATTTTTGGGCAATCGCATACGCAACATAAAACTAAGGATATTTTATAATATTTCAAAAGAAATAATATAAAAATTAGATTGAAAAAATAATGAACATAATTGAACATATGGATTCAAAATGATTCAAATAACAGCATCAATCTGATTGATGCTCATATTTTTTCTTATACGGTAAATCAATTTTGTCAATGTCTACCCAAAAATAATAATAACTAATATTTGTTTACTATACAGAAAATATATTATAGCATAATATACAAATGCTTATGATTGTATTAAACCTTTACATGAATGTAAACAACTTACTTGCAAATGATTACCACTGTTATTCAACACTGCATTATTTGTGCTGGAAACAGGTACATTCCCTGCGCCTAACCACTTCATTTGAAATTGTAAGAAATCTGAAATTTTTTATTTTTTTTATTTTATAATTTCATAATAATAATCATGATATAAGTATGGATATCAATACTAGTCCTCACTGAGAGAACTCGTGTGGGAGCAATGTGAGATTAAAAATAATATTCATAGTACATATTATTATTACTATAATAATATAACTAATTTATAAAAACCAAATAAAAATGTAATAACACTAGATAATATAAGTTATAATTTACTACAGAATACAAATCAAACTATATAATATATTTAGGTATGATACAAATATATAGGTATTTTAGAATTTAATAAAAAAGTTATAGAAATATAGAATATGTACCCCATATAGTTTTATAAATAAATAAATTGAATATTATCATTAACTAATATCAATATAGGCAATCAAAAGTACCTACCCACAAAATATAAAATACAACATCCATTAAACAAACCTTAATAATAAAAACAAGAAATAATGTTCTCATAGTAGGTACTTACAGGCTATAACTCTTGGCCTTTATATAAATATAATTTATTCCTGACATAGTTTGGTTAACTCATTCAAGGATTCAACTTATTTTACATTTATTATATTTTAAAACCCATTTAATTTGACAAAACATATTCTTACCTAATTTATTAAGTACTAGGATACTCTATTTATATAATACATTTTATATACATAAAAGTTTAACCAAATACCTACAAAAAATGTGTGAATACAATTTTAAAAATATTGAAAGAGGTATCTACAAAGAATATTAAGAAACCAACAATAAACTCGGCAAGATTAATCTTTAATAAAATTGTATTTCTTAGAAATCCTATAAGATACAAACTTATTTTGGGTTATAGGTTTTTTGTCTTCAAATTAAATAAATTAAAACAATAAATTGATTCCATTTATTACCTATATTTTGTTATTCAGCTCAAAAATATTATATTCATTATTACTATCAAATACAACTGTATAACAAGGATCACTAAGTCATCTTTTTTTTATTCTAGAATGGGATGTGGGTGAAAATCCTTAGCTTAATATAGTATGCTTGATCTATATGGACCAGTAGCATATCTAGGATTTTTTCAAAGGGGAGGGGATATAACTTTTTTAATAGACATTTAGCATATGCATATTATATTCATATTTTTATATAAATGTTGTATTGTTAACAAAATTTGGTCTCTGGGGATATGACACCCATACCCCCCCTTCATATATATGCCACTGATATGGACTTGCATACAGATAGAACATTTCACTACTAAGTATTTACATAAAAAATACTGAGGTACATAAGAAAAATGTTAACAACATAAATGACAAAGTATAATATATTTCATACAAAAAATTTTAATTTCTTGGGTTTGTGATTATAAATAAAACAATTAGGGTCTGGAACATCAACTATGATAGTTTCCACTTAAAAGAATGGTAGGTACCTAATGAAATGATTTCTACTTCATCGTAATATATTTTGGAATCATGAACTAAGATCATGGTTGGAATATTGAAGACCTAGCATAAAAAGGCATAAAGTAAATGTTGAATTCTACATTGAGCCTGCCTGTTTAGCTAAAACAATTATTTTACATGTGCTTAATACACAATTGATCTTCAGCCAAATACTAAGGACAACAGCAAAATATAAACAGCAAAGACAATTAAATAAATAAAATTATTTTTACATAGTTTTAAGAATCCAAGGGTTTTTATAGTCCTGTACTATACCTAATATTAATAGCCAAAGCAAAATTAAAATGATAAATTGATACCAAGATTTTTAAATACCGAACATGTTTAAGTGTTGGATCTATTATCAAGAGCAATAGAGCATAATATTAAGAAGGTTATAAATTGTAAAAAATTTTAGTTTAAGGTAGACAACTAACATTTATATAATCAGGAGCCAATACATAGATAAATTATGAATACATTTTTGTATAACTCTTAAAATCTTTTAACTTAATTAATTTATTCATACAAAAATAACTATTCTATTGCTAGAAGAAGGTATATCAAAGATTTAGATTCAAAAAATAGTTACTATGAGGTATGCCTACCAATTTAATCATAAAATCAAACCAGCATTGGAATCAATATTAATTTTAAATGACAAGAATTACAAAAATGTAATTTCATCAAAACTATAAATTGGAACGAGGAATTACCTTAACAGTTGTTGACTTCACTAAGATTTTATATTGAAATTAAAAGAATATCAAAGTTCACACAGAAAGTATTACAAAGGCCAAAATATACCAAGGGTGATACAAAAATCCACTAAAATATTAAAAAAAAATCGTGAAGCATCTTAAATATTCAATATAAATAACGACAAACAAGTCTATTAGCATTGAGTGCTAGTAGAATACAATAATTATAGTAAAACGGTGAATTGGGATCATAAAAAAAAGCTCAAACCAGCATTAGACCATAGGGAGCAGTTATAATTGAACCATAATATTATGATCAGTGTGCATGGAACACTGATCATACTAGATACACAATCTGATGGACAAACTGGGACGAGTCACTGGCCAAAAGGATTTAGCATACACGTCGGTACTCGGTGGACTCACTTGTAACGATAGCCGGCGGATGGTGAACGAAGAACCAATTGAACCGATGGAAAACCGTTCAGCAACGACCGAGAGACGATTTGTTTACACTGTTACTAATCAACCGACGGTACTTTTAATTGCAGTACTATTGGGCAAATGGCTAATTGTTTCAATTTTATCTATTTTTATTGTTATTATTGTTATTCATACAAAGTACCTCAGGAACGCACAGCCGGCACTCAGCATTCGCTCACACCACGCACACGCACACACACATACACGCACACACACACAAAACGAACGGACGAACGGAACTTTACAATATTTTACAACACGAAATATATCTGTACACCTATACAACATAAACTATACACGCGTACGTAATGTATATTATGTGTGATAATTTTTTTTTGAAATTTTTTTTTTTAAGCTATGATATAATATTTACAAATTACGCGGCCTCCGTCGGGAGGTTTTGTCCACCATTGAATTACATTAGACAAGGACGGCCGACATTGATAGAGTTCTCTGTAGTGTTCGCTCCGTCGCACGCGCACACGGCCGCCGTGCCTCCGTCTCGCTCCCGCCCGCGCGCGCCGTTCGGCAGTACCCCCGCGCCGGCGTACCGTCCGTCAATCTCTCTCTCTCGCGCGCCGTGCGCTACCCCCGTCGCCCGGTCAACAGATAAAAACGGTAGCCGCCTCGGCTGCGGCGGCACTGTTCGGTAGACCTGATAATGTGGACGGCGGTGGCCTTGCCGAGGTGTTGTTGATACGGTGCCGCGGTCGGCGAGGCGCCGGCGGGCGGTCACCTGGGCGCTTGTCACAGAATATTCACAATCACACGGGCCCCGTCCACCGAACCGCACCGATGACAACGGTAACGCCATTGTTCCGACCATCGTTGACCGCCGTTTCTCCTCCACGCCGACCGCGAACGCCGTGCCATAATTCCGGGCGCGCCACACCACCGGCACTGCGACGACCTTAGATTATATTATTGTTATACAATATAATAGGTATATAGTACCAAATGATAGCGGAATGTCCTAGGCTCAGCAGCTGACGGGCCGCGTACCTCAGCCCACGACCCTAGAAGAGTACCGTGATATAATCGTGGACACTGAGGTGTCACCTCGTCAGTCCGTCACTGGCGTATACTTAGTATACTTGTCTATGGGCACTCGCCAGTCGCCGGCTGCGGGCGTGCAGGCCACTCTGCCTCGGAACAGCTTACGCCAGTGGTGTGGCAGTGCACCGTGGGCCGTAGCTGAATAGCAAATGCACATAAATTAAGCCATGAGCATGACTGAATCGGTCTATTATTTTTTGAAATACTATTACAATATCTATAAATCCAGTAGCATGTTATTTATATTACTTTTGAAAAATTCATAAAACCAATTACAATTTTGGAAATACAAACTACAAAAAAATAAGTAACAATTGGTACATAAACCGTAATAAAAATAATTTATACACTGGTTTACTAATTCGAATATAATAATTTATATTGATTCATATATTGGACGTTATTGCATGTTCAAGCATTATGAATCTATCGTGAGATAAAACAACTTAATTTTTAAAAATACCGGAACATCAACAAAATACATATATTATTATAGTTATAATATTAAATATATATCGTAGGTATAAATAACGTGATATGCTAACATCGTGATAAACGATTACTTAGGTATCTACTAATTTTCAAATCTAACAAATTTATAACTCAAATTTTACCTCAATTTGTTTTACACTTTATCGTGTAAACTTACTAAAATAATGATTTGTAAACATGTATTAATAGTATTTTTTTTTTTTTAATAGAACATCTATATGTAAATGCTTTTTATGTACTTAAAAAATTAATGTTAATATATTATGATACAATTTACTAATAATTGATAGCCCCACCACTGCCTCCCCTAAATTTTTTCCCACTTTAAGCACTGGCAGTTAAAAAGTAATTTTAATAAGTAAATAAACATTTTTCGTTAACTTAACTAGTTTAATAACTTAGTTAAAAGTTATTTTGTAAAAATTAAAATAATTTATAAATTTGTTTGTATAAGCTATATTAAAGCACTGTGTATATTTTAGATGCTGATCGAACGAGTGTTTATTGATTTTACAGTAATAATGTATATGTTTTTTTTTCTGTGGTTGGAAACTTTTTTTCTATAATCAAAATAGCTTTGATCATTAAATTCAATAAAGGTTTCTAGACTCTGGTAGCAAATTACTGACTACTTAGTACTTTCAGGAAAAACAAATTCGAAAATGTGTAAAAACAATTTATTCAAATTATTATTATAACGATTGTGTCTACTGGATATCAAAAATCTAGACCGTCTTCGAAATACTTAAGTTTGTTTTCTATAAATGTCGATTATAATTATTCGTTTAGTCTAGAAGATTCAAAATTTAACACAAAGTTCCTATCAACCACAAAATTACTGATATTTAATATGGGAGCTTTTAATTCCCGTCAGGAGGAGGGGGGAAATATAAAATGTAATTATATTATAATTTTTTATTATATAGCCATAAGCGTAAATTGTTAATGAGTATTATAGAGGTCTAAACATTAAAAACAAGCGCAACTACAGGAGGTTCTAACTGTTCTAAGAAATTGCTCATAGCCCTCCCAAGATGACTAAATAGATTAATCATAAAACTCGTGTATAATATCATTACAAAAAATAATAAATAATAACAAAGTATTCAGCAATATAATATAGATATTGTACAGTTAATTGTTGCCATTTAGTGACATCGCAGGGTGGCTAACTGTTTTTAAAATTGGAAAATTATAATACATCTGACTTATAATTAGTTAAGTAAGACTTGAAAGAAGTTTTGAACACTTTACACTTTCATTAGTAATAAATAATAATAACATTTTAAAAAAACGAGCAAAAATAATTATTATTTTTATTATTAAAATAGGCAATGCATAGGGGTGTAGCAATGCTCCATCGAGTTAATTTTTAGGAAAATATATGGAGAGGCTTCATATGAGGTATAATCTGTAGGTAATGAGAGTGTACCGGCACGTTACTAATTACTAATAAATTACTATTAGGGAAAATTAGTCACAGTGCCCCGTGATAACGTGTATGGTGATTTTCGATAAAAATAATTTTTCAATGTAATGACTATTGACTATAATGAACTATGAAGTGATTCAAGTGTTTATATTGTTGTAATTAAGACGTATTAAGCAGTAACTGTCTGGTTACCATATTATCATTTAGTATGCCATCATAATATTATAGCATATAAGGAGGATTGGATTTTATTCTCTGGTATACGAAATATATTACAGTAATATTGAAGTATATACCGCTTACCACTAAATTTAGTCAATCACATAGCTGAATTTGTTTTCCTGAAATCATGATTGCAGAGTGAATTTAATAAAAGTAATTTTATAATAAACCTATTCTGTGGAGATTAATTCGCCTAGCATAATATCATCATGACTTTAAATTATAAATTAACTAAATATTTAGTCATGCTTAATATTATAAAACTATGGTTCTGTGCTGGTGCCTGGTATTATAGTCATACCAGTATACCACTGAGATAGATACCAACTACTACCTGACACACAGACTTCTACACTACCCTGTTCAGAAATCTGTGACTAAACATAGTTGGTGGCTGGTGCAGTATACCCATCACGGTCTTAAATGGAAAAAAAAAGACGTGAACAAATTATAAATTAACACAGTGAGCTGTTAAGGCGCCTTTTTGGTAGATATTTTAGGGCCGTGATACCATATGATACCCATAGATAACAAAGATAATCTTTATCATCTATGAGTATACCAAACAGCACGATTTAAGATAGTACTATCTATACCATAACAGAAATAACATAACATTTCCATCATGGTCTATACCACGAATTATCTGAAATATCTTAATTCGTGGTACATATACTACCACAATAATATATTATAATACTACTACTACAAGGTCTGTAATTAAAATTGTAACTGCGCGCGTGATACTGATAACTACGGACGTCCGTAATCCGCGCTGATAACGGATAACGATATTGTGACTACGGGAAATACCATGCTGGCGTTGTAACTACGACCAGCATTGATTCTGACATTTCAAGTTGTTTATTAAATTCAGAATAACGTTTCTCTGCTATTTGTATTTTAATTTTCTATGTTCTGCTTATAATTAACCACTATGTAACAGCTTCGTGGGGTAATCTGACCTCTGTAATTGTGTAGTTATGTACTCACAAGTTTCTACTGCCTACTAAAGACAACTACATACGATTTATTGTTGGTTCTTAGTCATTCTTACACAATTATAAAGTCGACCTAAAACATACACGTGGATCGTGAATAATCAGTAAGTAGCAATTTTATATAGAAAAGTTACTCGTGCATTGTACGATTGTACCTCTGTAATGTACCTATGTTTTGTCTAATAAAAAATGGTGCTTCTTGTCAAATCCATTTTTAAAATTTCCTGATCAGTACATTTTGTTGCTCAGTGTCTTTAATTATAAAAATTAACTAACAGGTAGGTAGTATTAGTCTGTAATGTGATTTTACAAAATAATGGTTTTTAATATTTTATTTTGTTGGTGTTCTTCACTACTTATTCTGTATTTTCTATTTTACACTGAATAGACAGATATTATTAAAGATTATATTATATTATCTTATTTCAAAGTATTCGAGAGTACAATATTTCAGTATTTTACACAAAATTGAAACTATACCTACTTATTAAATTTTTATTGAACTTTTTCAAACTATTCACTGAACTTGTATTACATTTTGAAGAGTTATACAACAGATATATTACTTTTGGTATTGTATGTTTTTAAAATTTGTACGGCCTAGAACCTGGGTACTATCTAACATGCTAATGACACTAAAACCCTTTATTTTCAGCTAACTGAGTTATTAGATATCTCCATGTTAGCTTCAATATGTAATATAGGCCCAGTAGTAATACTACTCTCATTATTTAAAAAATGAATTGCAATACCTATTGCATTAGTTTATTTTAATATTAGATTAAGATGTGTACCAAATATTTTGAAAATTAAAAAGCTGGTTGATTAAGATAATGTATCAAGTCATACCTACTTAAGGTTCTGTCATAAAATATATTTGGAGATAAAATGTTTTGACCTTTTTAAAGTGGGTTTACATGTTTATTTCTTAACCCGGGCACCACTACTGCACAGCATTAATTGTTTGTGATACAACCAGAAGCAATTGGCTGACCGATATATATTTAAATATTGGTGTATGTTATTTTTGAAGGACCTTCTTTTCGGTTTTAGTAGAATGTCATGGCATTAGAAAAAATAGCTAAGTACAAAAAATGTATTTGGGACATCATTATCAAGCTGTACTTTTCAAATGTACGACCATATAGTCGTGTAGACAACCTTTTCACTGCTACCCGTTATTATATTTTGCTCATCAACCTGTTTATACTACATAAAATAAAATATTTTTTTAATGTTGAAATCTAAATGATCTAGTCATTTAAGTTGAAAATAATGTGGGTCAGGTTTCCTAAAATTGTATGGTTACCAGCAAATTATAATATTATTGAATGAAGGAACGTAATAGTATGTTTGGAGCAGTGAAAAGATTAATAGAACTAGAACTGTGGGCTAAAACAAAAATAATTTATCCAACACCATTACAATAATCATTAATCATACCAATTGGCTAAAATTAATAGATAAAATACTATGAAACTAATAAATTGTATTTACTTGTAAGTAGAGCCCAGATTTTTAGTTTTTTATATTCAGTTTTACGAAAGTATAAAATTAAGTAGAAGCCACATGTCCACACCCACATATGACGGAGCTTACAAACCTACAACATAGCAAATTTGCATTCAGCAGAAACTGTTTTGTGTTGTTAACACTTTTAATATTAAAGTTAATTGGCCTATTATCAAACTTACATGTAAGAATATTATCTAGGAAACCGCAAAGCGTTAATTGATATATCATTTTCAAGTAGGTTATAACTTATACGTAATAAGTAACTATGTAAAATATTAGAATTTAAAAATGCTAATAAGTCGATTTATTATATTTTACACATAATTATGAGGGGGGATATCCGTTAGTTTTTTTTAATAAGTCGTTAAATTGAGAATACCTTTAGTCTATAGTTAAACTAAAAAAAAGTTGGTGAATTTTTTCATCAGTAATAGCATCAAAAAAATGGAAATTTTGCATTGTAAGTTTCTTTCCATTTGTCTATATTTTATAATTAGGAGTCTTTGTAATCTTGAATATATAATCTAACTATGCTGTTTGGTTGACTGATTTTTGACATATATTTTTTTTTTAGTTAAAAGGTTCAAATTTACCTCTTAGTCAAATATTGGTCTTTCTTGAATATTTTTTATCATTCAAAGTATGAAAAAAAAAACTTAACGGCAGTATACAGGATTACTATTTTGAATCAGTATCATTTTTCAGGTGAAAAATATTTTAACTGTTGATTGATTTGGGAAGGAACTAAGATTTGGTGTTTTCAATTTTATTTTGCTGCGAGTCGCTGGTGGACCGTCATATAACTACTTGTCGATGATAATTAGAGTAGAGAAATTTTGCGATTCTGATTACTATACTCTACTCGGGATAACCTTGCCCACTTTTGCGCTTTCAATTGAGCAGCCGGAAGGGTCTGACCCTCCTGGTAAGAGTCAGTGACAGGTCATGGGAGCGGTCGACAACTGATGACCAATCTTAGTGCACCTGAGTCTCGCCAAGCGGCTTAGTTTAAAGTGCGAAAGTGAGCAAGGTTATCCTGAGACCTGAATAGAGTATAGTACGCTCTCCAACAGAATTGGTCTATAACTCAATTGAATATTTCCCTTACATGTCGAGAAGAATAAGATGCCTAGTTTATAAATAATAATATTCTTACATTTAGATTTGATATTAGGTCAATTTACTCAATATTAAAGCTAAAAAAAAAAAAAAAAATTAGTTCTGCTCTTTGCTGTACGAAAAATTTGATATGTTATAACTTATAAGTTTGTAAGACAAAGATAACAAATGTAGAATATGACGGAGTTTTTTTTTCAATAATTTACCCGATATAAATGAATTTAATAATTTTTTTAATACCTTATGATTATTAATTTATCTATTATAGAACCATTATTTCTAAACAGCGCTTGAATTGGGAGATAATTATAAGGGGGATTTAAAAGTGTATAAACAAAATATGTACCTGAGTATTTAAATATCCTATTGATTATAAAACATAATTAGAGAGGGTAAGCATAATTATTTTTTAAAAATAAGAGAAACTCCGTCTCACCCTGTCCCTCCATCAAATCAAGCACATTTTTTAAAGGGTCCTTTTAAGGACCGACATCAGTTCTTTTCAGAGCTTTTAAAATACCTAATACAGATTTGATTTGTAAACTGATTTGTTTAACATTTCTTATGCTATACCGTATACCTATTTTTAATTTTATTTTAAGAAGTTGTTCATATCTACTGTCTACTGTGCATTGAACACATCAATCTAAAAATGTCTTGTACCCAATTAATATTCTTACTTAGCATCATGCTGAAGTATTGAAATTCATTTACTTTTTCAAAATTCCAATTTGCTGTGTTATTTGACCAATAAATATAGAACTAATGAATATTGAAATTCAGTTTCATTTTTTTGGCTTTCTCTCCATTTAAGTTCAGTCCTATTCTTTTTGATTCTTGCTTTAGGGTTTTTTGACTTTTAACCGCTCTGGCTGTCAGTGTCTTTTGCAAAACCGCAAAACCCTAAATTTAAAACTGTTCTATTGATACTCTAATTGATTGTATTAGCATCTGTCTAATCCATTGGTTTTCAACCTTTTTAACAATGTGGCACTATTTATCTTTTTCACAGATTTTCGACGTTACGCCCCCTAGGCCCATAATTTATTGAAATTCAATTTTATATTCTATGAGGTACATGATACATTAGTTTGAAAAAACATTTAAATAGAAACTCTATCTTCTCAATGTTAGCTTTCGGTTCATAACAATTATATGTCTTGATTATTATATTTATGCTATCTTCTCAATTTTTCATCTTCCTTTTTTTTCATCACCTTGTGGATGAAGTTGGAAATCATTTCCCAGTTTTCCTTACTGGATATCATCATTATCACCATGGAATCTGGAGTGAATAATTTTCCGATGGCTGTTGATACATGGAGTCTCACCAAGAAACTCTTGTTCTGTCGTAGATAAATATTGTATGTTACAAATCTTCTTTATCTGGTTTGCAGTACCAGCAGGCAGAAAATTACAGTTTTCCTAACCTATGTAAATAATAAATAAGCTGGAAGCAACCATGACTGGTCACAAGGCTTGTGTTAAGTAAAAAGTGGCTTCACCATTTTTATCTATTTATCTATGTTATTTATCAGTTGGTGTGTGTCCATACACCAGCTGACGATATAGATTCCTTTTTCGCTTGTAATTGGAATTACATCATTTTCACCGCTGTTGCTTGTACATTCCACATCTTCTTTTTTTCATGCTACAGTTAGCAAGCCCACTAGCGTCTCGCTTTCACGAGCGTCTCTGGGGATCATTTGATAGGCGCCGTGTCTTGCTGCACTTTTAAGAGTGCTTCCTTCCCTGGATGACCTACCATGTTTGTCCAGATTGGTGCGCTGAACAATAGGATAGAATGAACAATACCGTCTAGTAGCTTTTTTATACTTTGTTTGGCAGCACTGCAGTTTTCCATAATTCTTGCCAGGTGCTTAATAACGTGCTACCATTCTATACTCTATTCAGAATATGAATGCCTACTTTCGCACATTCATACTGAGCCGCCCGAATAGTTGGACCCCCTAAAGCAGTGTCAGATGCTCTGTGATTGGTCGCCAATCGTCAACAACCGGCGTGGAAATAGGAGGGATTGCCCAGCTCCAACCAGTTTTTGCCAGTCGAGTGGACATTTTTATTCTGAATGGAGTATACATTGTTGTTGAACTTGAACTTTAAATCAAGTTGAAGGCTTGAGTACTGTTTGGTTTTAGTAGCTTCAACGATGGAGTTGCAAGAGCTGTTATATATATGCATATATATATTATATACAGTCCTATTGACCTATTATCCTAGAACACCTCAACTTAACCTAAACTAAAAATGAGAGTGTATCTCTTGATTAATTTGAGGTATACCAAGTATACTGTAGTCTGCCGGGTCCATACCTTAGATCACATACAGTGGTGGGAACTGGGAGCCATGCCCATCTTACCTGTGTAAACATTTGACACACATATAAGCGATGAATCTCTGAATTGGACGAATAAACTGAGCATGCAAGAAAATGTACATAATTTCATCTATTTGAATTGGTTGTTGTTAATTTATTTTATTTTCAGACAAATGTATAAATATATATATCAATCAGTGACCAACGGTTAAATATGTGGATTTCAACCATCTAATTCAGAGTCTCGTTGCTTGTATGACGTGTGTCAAATTTTTTACACAGGCGAGAAGGCCATGGCTCCAACCATTGTATATTATGATCTAAGGCAGCGGTTCTCAACCTTTTTTCATTCACGCACCCCTTGACCACTCACTACTACTTTACGGACCCCTAAATGCCAATTTGTCATATATTTTTACATAAGATAGATATGAATTTTTTTTCCGGGGACCCCCTAATACCTACTTGCGGACCCCCGGTTGAGAATCGCTGATCTAAGGTCTACACATAGTAAAATAGTAAACCATAACAAAAGCTCAACTTTCCCATCACAGGCTATCCAAATTATATTTTTAAAAACTCAAATACTGTGGAATTTTACTCTGTATGGACCTGTCTTTCCTTTTGAGTTTTGATGATAACATAATACATTTTCATTGTACATGAGAAAATCTTTTTTTCATTTACGGTAAGTATAACCAGTATTGTTAACTAAATATGTTCTGTGGTATAACCTTTGAGTAGGGGCATGTTTAAAGAATGTTTTATATCTCCATGGACCATGGATATTTATTTCTTAAATATGTATGAACAAGGTATATATAACCTATTAATAAATATAAACTAAACCTAGAATTCAACCACAGATATATGTGTTTACATTTATGAACTCAACCTTTAATATCTTGTACGTAGAGAATCCCCCCCTCACATTTTAAAAAGCTGAGCATGCCACTGCCAATGAGTATACATTTTAAAATCATATTCTATGGTAAGATTGTTATACTATAATAATACTAATAATTTATACTTTCGGCCCATATTAGTAATAATATTGATAATGTTACAATAAAGTTGTATTAGTAAGTAAGTATTCTATGTTTTCACTAGACCAGTCTTATCAGTACAAACATTATCATTGGTTTGTGATATTCCTTATTGTCCAATGATTATAATTATAAAAATGAGTATACTATTTTAAAATATGAAAAGTATAATATTGTATGTACCTATCTAAGTAAAGAGTTTTTAGAAAAATATGGTTTAAATATATTTAATGTTAGAAAATCACTGTAACAAACAATTAGTATTATAAATATTTGTTAACTTTGTTAAGTAATTTTAGTTTAAGTTCTATAGTACTCATTAATTTAAAAATTTAAAATAGTCTGGATAACTACATGTTTTTTACATTTTTGATAACAATACTCCATCCACAAAGTTAATAATATATCTTTTTATAAACAACAGTCAATGGTTTAATTATGTTTATTTGTGTTAAATTAGATGTTTATAACTTATCGAATAAAAATCTTTGTAAAATATTGTAGTATTAACCTAACTTAACCCTAACAGTATAACATTAATTAGTATTAAAAGTATTTTACAGATATATGATGGGAAAAGTAAGGAAAAGAAGGAAAAGTCTAGTGTCATCAAAAAAACAGCGTCGGTCTTCTAAGAAGTTTATTGCAAAAGACATTATAACCAAAACGGGAGAATTGAACATTAATGAACCAAATGTAAGTGCAGTTGATGTAATAGAGGATGACAATGACAATTCACTTTCTACTGATGAACTTAAAAGTATAAAAACGGTTTCTTCCGAAGTAACATTACCAAACATTGCAAATGATGAAATTATAGACATTACTAATATTAGTGGTAGCGATTCTACACTTGAAAATTTCCAATCTGTAAATCATAAAAAAACTGCCTTGAACATCAATAATGATGAAATAATAGATATTACTGATATTACTATCACAAGCAATACACATGAAGCTGTCCATAACCAATTTTCAAGTGATGCATTATTGTATGATGATGATGATGATGTCCAAATTATTGATGTTCCTACTGGTGTTCAAAATAAATCTATTGAACTTATTACTATATCGGACGACAGTGATGAAGAAAATACATCAAATCAAGAATCTATTGAAAAACCAAATAGTTTTAAATCTGTGCACGAACGTCTAGGTATTCCTACAACATGCACAAATAAAAGCTCTTATAATAGTCCTTTACGTAACCGTAAAAGGAAATGGGAAGAAGAAAATATAACTAAGTTTAATTCTTTGGGTGACAACTTAGGATTTATTATTGATAAACAAAAAATTTCTTCTGGCTCACAAAATTTTATTTCCTTGGAAAAAAAACATGTTAAAAAATTCAAGCCACATGTATCTTCAACTGGTACAACTTCTAGAACCAATAGAAAGCTACGACCAATCATCATTGATGGTTTAAATATTGGATTTGCGTGAGTTTTATTTCTTAAAATTCTGAATTATTTCATTACAATAAAGATAGTAATAGCTCATGAAAATTAAAATATGTTTAATGTGATATTAACAGAAGTACTTGGAAATATTCTAATTTTATATTTATATATATTTTACAGTTTCCTACATTACAAAAATGTATTATTCAACTTATAAGTTTTTGATTGTCTTAAAAATATTAAATCATAAAATTGACTTGTTTTTAGACATGGTTCAGGAACGTTTTCAGGAAAAGGCATTGAATTATGTATACAATTTTTCACTGAACTAGGACATAAAGATGTGATAGCATTCATTCCACAACATCGGCAGGGACCACCTGGATCTGAATCGAACACCATCTTAAATAATTTAGTTAAAAAAGGTCAAATTTGTTTTACACCTAGCAGAAAAGTTCAAAACACAAGGATGACATGTCATGATGACCGGTAATTGAATGATTAGCAAACTTGTTAGATTTAGCTCAACTCCAACTAATTATAGGTTAATTATATGGCCCATATCACATATCGGTACAAACAAAGAAACTACCCTTTTAATAAGATCTGTGTCGAAATAATTTTTTATCTTTATCAGATTTAGTTGATTTAAAAATATCAAATAAGAGTTAAATGGTTTGCAAGCATTCAGAAAAATTGTCTAATAATTTATTTATTAATGTGTCTAAAACAAATTAAAATTCTCTGTGATGATAATGTTTCAAAAAATCAGATTTACCACCAATATTTAATGTACCTAATAGCAAACTGTTTAGCCGAATCGATTATGTCATTGACACCTTGATTATCGTCTCTAATACGGAATAATTATAATATTATACACGTTTTATATAATTTAATTATTACTGGATTCAATTACTGAATTGACAATTTTTTTCACATTTGTTTTGCTAAATTTTCAATTAAATACTTTTGTCGGCAGGCAGCCAACTTTTGAATTCTAACAAATTTCTGACTTGTTATGAAATGCTATCAGTTGGGGGGGGGAAGGGATAAACCCCTCACAGTCTCTTTAATCTAGTCCAGTGACCATGGACTTGTATTAAGACAAATTTAGATTTAAAAAATAATAGTTACATATGAATACATAACTAATTAACTACAGTAAATTGATTTAAAAATTACATTCATCATCTCCTTTATTATTATTATTATTTCATAGAATTATACTCAATTATGCCCATAAATGTGATGGAGTGGTTGTTTCAAATGACAACTATCGAGATTTATATGATGAAAGTGAAGCATTCAAAGAGATCATTGAAAATAGGTAAAGTAATCTTATTATCAATAATTTATGTTTTATACCCACTGCATAAATATAAAATGTAAAAATAAACATTTAACTAACAATTTTAGATTCTGAGCGGAGCGATGAATGTATTAATTTTACAATGATGTGTGTTTTTTTTTTTATTTTTTTTTTTTATTTTTTTTTTTGTGTCTGTCATCACGTTTTGGGACAGTAAAAGTGCTTAGATTTTCTTCAATAGTACCTTTTCTGATAGGAAAGTGAATGTAGTCAAAATTTCCCAGTAGTTTTCAAGAGCGCCTGGAAAAACAAATGAAAAATTATGGGAAAAACGGGAATTTTTACGGAAAACCAATTTTCGACAAAATCGATTTTGGTTTTGGTATAACTCTAAAAGAAATGACCGTAGAGACATGAAATTTTGACCGAATGTTTATATAAGCATTTTCTACACACCATATCATTTTCAAAATATTCTGTCTTATTTTGAGCTGTTAACGGACATTTCCAGTTTCCAATTTTTTTAGTTTTTTTTCTATAAATGTCAATAAAATTTTATTTGTTGGGTAAAAATCTTGAAAATTTAATAGTAGGCTTCTAATATATAGTTTCAAAGGCGGATGAAAAATATTAAAAATCTGTAGTCACAATTTTTTTTTATAGGTAATCAAGTTCAAATTTTGACAAAATACGTAAAAATGACGAAAATGTGCAATTTATTTTGAGTTAGAAATTCATAAAAATTTTTCTTTTTAAATCTAAGGTTTGAAAATGTAATACAAGATTCCTCATAAGTTTGCCTAATTTTATCAATAAAAAAAGTTTATAAGCAAGTCATAATAAATTTTTATGAGCATTTTAAGTTCAAATTTGTACAAGATTAGATATTCACTCGATTTCTCATGTAGCGATTTTCTTATTTTGTTGCAATTCAAAAACAAATAACTGTAGATGCATGAAAATTTCACTGAATGTTTATATAAGCTATTTCTATACACCATTCAATTTTGAAAATATTTTGATTTGTTTTGAGCTGTTTACAGACATTTTTAGTTTTCAATTTTTTTAGTTTTTTTTTTTCATAATTGTCAATAAAATTTTATTTGGTGGGCCAAAAAGTCTGAAAATTTAATACAAGCTTTCTTATATATTGTTACAACATCAGTTGAAAAATTTTAAAAATACATAGGCACGATTTTTTTTTATAAGCATTTAAAGTTCGAATTTTGACAAAATTTGTCAAAATCTCGAAAATTATAAATCATTGTAATTAAAAAATTATAAAATGTTCAGTTTTTATAACTAAGTGTTGAAAATTTAAAACAAAAATTCTCATAAATAAATCATACTGTAACCAAAAAATCTAAAAAATATATCAACACATTTATTTTTTACAGACATTTTAATTTCAAATTTAGACAAAATTTCATATTTAAACCAAGAATAATGATTTTAGTTATTTTGATATAATTTAAAAATATTATTTGTTGGTATATGAAACTTTTAGAATATATTGTTATATTTTATATACACGCAATGGCATTTTAAAATATAATTTTTTTGAGAAAAATGAATTTAACCAACTATAGTAAATACTAATGCCTATAATACTAAAATTAATTACTTTATTCACAATAATATCATCAAATACATTTAGACTTAGTAAGATATTATAGACTGACTGACCGTCTTCGCTCAGAATCGTTTTTCTTATTCAATGATATTATATCATTGGATTAAAATCTAACACAATCCATTACAGTGACTCACTTGTAACCTACTGTACAGCAGAGCGACATACACTTACCCGCCCTTTTTTTAGTTTTTTTTTCAATAAATATCAATAAAGTTTTATCTGTTGGGCCAAAAAGTGTAAAAATTTAATACAAGGCTTCTGATATATTAATACAATATCAGTTGAAAAATATTAAAAATACATAGGCACAATTTTTTTTTATAAAGCATTTAAAGTTCGAATTTTGACCAAATACATCAAAATCTCAAAAATTATAAATTATTGTAATTAAACAATTATAAAATGGTCAGTTTTTATAACTAAGGATTGAAAATTTAAAAAAAAGATTCTAATAAATAGTACATACTGTAATCAAAAAATCTAAAAAATATATAAACACAGTTATTTTTTATAGACATTTTAAATTCCAATTTAGACGAAATTACATATTAAAATCAATTTTAACGAGTACAAGTATATATTATAATATTTTTCTAGCATCACTGATAATTTTATGTTAATAATTAAATAATATGAATAATATTAATTCAACTTAGCGGCTACCGTAAAATAACAATATCAATTTAATTTCAAATATCCTAGACTGACATACCGTCCCCGCTCAGAATCGTTTTTCGTATACAATGATATATCATTGAATTCAAATTTAATACCATCCATTATACAGTGATCTACTTGTAACCTACTGTACAGCAAAGCGACATCCACTTGACTCCCTTTTTGTTTAATAATAATAATGATTTAACATATTTAGATGTATACATACTTATTTTCAATATTTTAATTAAATTATCCTTAGTAAGAAAATACATTTGGAAATATTTTTCATAATTTGATTAGTGTACAATAATAATTTATTCTTTTACTTTTTTGTATATAGGCAAGTAATGGTCACATTTGTCAGGGATGAAATAATCGTTCCAGAAGACCAATACAATCGAAAATCAACTGTCCGGTCACTTTCAGATATTTTGTGTTTTCCAGAATAAATTTATTCTGTCTAATTGTTTAAATATACTTCAACAAAGTAATATTTTAATTACAAATGAAAAGGAAATTTAATTATCCATGTATTTTTTTTATTATTATTCATACCTATTTCAAGTTAAATGTGAGAAACATTTATAATGTAAATTTAAAAATATTTAATTAATATATTCTTATTTAAAACATTTAAGACTGATAAATTTTCTTTTTAAGTATACAAATAATATTTTGTTAATTACATTAGAAAGAAAAAAATGTAAAATAATGTGATTTTAGTTAACTGTTCAAAACACTAAAATAATTACAATAATAATTAAAGTACATTATTCATTACATTAAAATGTTTTATTCACAGTTTATATCTAATAAATTATAATAAACAGTTTTAGAAAGCTGTGAAATACACATAAATACTAAAAAGTTAAGATTTATTAAATTTAAAATTAATAATAAATCATTCTCTACGTAGATTAAAGATTCTGAGTGAAGAAATACCGTAGAACTAATAATTGCTAAAAATAAATTTTCTGTGATATATTAATTATTATAGTATAAGTAGCTCTTATAAACTTTTAAATCAATAACCTTTAGAACCCTTAGAAAGGTATGAATAGGTTCATGGTATAAATAGCTTAAAATTAATTTAAATATTTTGTAAATTTCATTACGTATATAAAATAATAATATACATAGTGGCAAAAAGATTCAAGTCTCAATGAAAAATATTTTTTGAATTACAACCAATTAAAACTTAGTTTATGCTGATGGTCCAAGAATAAAAAAAATTAAAATTTTTCGTTTAAATATGTCATGTCTAGTCATATGTTATTATATAATATAACCCCTAAGGCTCTAAGCTGAATAAGCATCAATTTTTAGTTTTACCTAAAATATCTAAAATATAGACTTGCAAATGTATTTAAGTACATACTTTTAAAATGTGTGTGTCTATATGGACATATTTGTATTTGAAAATCAAATTACTAAACATTTAATTGAATATTAATTTTTTTTTTATAATATTTCATTACTATCAGTTGGACTAAAGTATTTTAGAATTAAAATATAAAATATTTTCATTATTCGGTACAAAATGGAGAAGGTAGTTAAATATGACAATCGCAGCACGACAACCTTAAATTAGTAGGTCATTACTCATTACTTTTACTTATTAATAATAACATAATTAATTTTCCTATCTACTTGAATAGTTATACAATCAATCAATCAATGAATCTATTAGAAGTAGTATTTGAAAAGTATTTGTTATTTAAGTAGGTACCTACTTGCCAAATACTTTTTCTTAAAAGGATTTGAAATGTATTTTAAATAATTTTTGAATGGATGCATTTATGATTTATATCTATATTTAAATGCAATTTTCAAAGCGTTTTTAATTTTTACAAGATTGACTACCTATATAGTATATATTATGTACATAATATTCAATATAATTGTATTATTTATTTCAATTAGTTTTTTATGTTTTTATTTATTTAGGCTTCTTAAAATACATTTACTTTCGGGTTAGGTTCATCGTTCATATACCTAACATTTTTAATATATTCACCCCAAATAAAATTGTTTATTTTGTAAAAGTTATAGTTGTCAAGTATTATCTAAATTCTAATGACTGAGGGCAAGGCTTAAATAGACTGCGGAAGGCGGAACACCACTGATTATAAATACTTGTAAATAATAGTACATATTTATAATCAATGGAACAATCACTTGGTCACAGGGACACAACTTACAATTAAATAAATTAAATTATTAGTTAATAACCGCCGGAACCTCCGTCACTCAGAAAATCGGAACCTTTATAAATCTTGTGTACGGTCTAAGTTTGGAAGTTCCAAGTGGGAACAAATATTTTTATGTTTCTTAGAAAAAAACATGCTTTTAAATACCTATATACCACGTAAAGAGTATATTTTACACAGTACCACGTTGTCGTAACGTGTATTTTCGGTATTAATTTGATTTGTACAAATCACAGACATTATCTTATCATGTCTATGGTACAAATTCACTTTGGAACAACTGTTTTGCGGAACAAAAAGTAGTTATCCGGCACGGACAGAATTTATTATTTTGTGATAAGCCCGGCTTGATTGTTATCGAATATCTGTGGTTATCACGGTCCACGATGAAATCTCGAATTGAATTCCTTAGCACTGAATTGCCACCGATTTTTAGTTTTTACGCGGGCCCGATACGGCCGAAACATCGTCTGTGCGTCATAAATGTTCAAAATGTTGTAGTTGTGTTATGTAGGTAGCGCGAACGATATTGTACGACATAACATCTTAATTTGTAATTGCATTTAAATATTTTGTCTGACGCTCTGATCTGCACCATGGCCAATATATACCTACCTTATTTGAAGTTCTTCAAAGATCCGTTGCTCATAAAAGCTGAACTCATTTACGCTTTACAAGAATCCAGGGACAGATGCTTGCACCAAAGTTCAAAATTGTAAGTACTCTTTTCAAGAAGACATGATACCATGTATATTATAAATTATCGTATTTCTTCAAAAATATTTTACCACGGTTGGGACGGCAATCCCTACGTGTTACGGCCATAATTTTTACAAATAGAGGAGCTCTTTTTAATTGTTTTGAAATTCACAATATTTATGTTATAATTATTTGTATTCTTAGTTTTATTTGCGTTTATCAGATGATAAAACGGTTGCTGGTTTTTTGCTTTACTTATCATAGTAGTAATATAAAATAATTTGATTTTTTTTACAGTCTCTCAGAATTAATGATGACTTTAAAAAATGTTCCTCCATTCTTTGAATTTGAAAATGAAAATAATGAATTCATACGTTTTGAGTTTGAACCAGCGTTCACCAATTTAGAAGATTATTTGGTGTATTTTAAGGCACGTGCATATTATGATCTGGAAGATTATCCCAGGTACTTTTAAATATCTATATAACATGTAAATTGATTTTAATATATTTTAATATATTATATTTTAGCTGTGCACACATAGCAAAACATACAAATAACAGTAAATCTATGTTTTTGCATTATATGGCTAGATATTTAAGTATGCATAATGAATGTATATATGAGCGTACTAACTTATTTGATTCATTTAAACCAGTAAATATGCGAGCATATATGGAACTATTAGACGAACTATTAATACTCAATGTATATGGCAGTGAAGATGATTCTGATGAAGAATCTGAAGATGAACCACAACTTCAAGAAACATCTGATCTTGACACTGTTAATCTAAAACACTCTATACCACAACAAGAAGATGATTCCACTCCTAAAGGAAGACGATGCAGTAGGCGTCCACGTAGTTTAAGAATTGAAAAAGCTTCTACAACTACCTTAGGAAAAAAAAACAAGATTACCAAACGCAACAACACCACAAAAAAAGTTAAAGCTACAGCATTAGCAGCTCTATCTGAAAATTATATGTCGGCTGGTGACCACAAAGAGGCTAGAATTAAACGAGAAGACCCGTATTTGTTATGGCTTACAGCTGTTATGTTAAAAAGAATAGATCGATGTGATGAAGCTATAGATATATTGGTCAGAGCAATACAAATTCAGCCATGTTACTGGGGTGCGTGGATAGAGCTATCAACACTAGTTAAGGACTTACATATGGTGATTACTACAAATATTTTATTGCAATTAATTATTCCACAATTTGAACAATTATTTATTTTGATTATCAATTTTTCAGCTTGATGCTTTGAACTTACGACTCAATGAAAGCAAAGAACATCATTGGATGCATCTACTTTTTATTGCACATATGTATGTTGATTTTCAAATAACTGACCGAGCAATAAATATATACAATGATATTTGGAAGCTTGGACATACTGCTTTTCAAGATTGGCCGTACATGCAAGCTCAATTAGCTATTGCTCATCATAACAAGCGCGGTAAATATTAATTGATATTAATACATAAATTAACTTTTAACAACAAGTTTGAATTTTTTACAGAAATTGCGTCTGCAATAGTATCATTTAAAACTGTTATGGAAATGGACCCATTCAGGATAGATAATTTAGATCTATTATCAAATCTTATGTATGTCTGTACTAGTCCTGATGAACTCGTAGTTTTATCCAAATATGTAGCCTCTATTGACCGTTACCGTCAAGAAACGTTATGTGTCCTTGGTAATATATATTAATAATAATGTATGGAATTTAAAGCAAAATTTAAAATTATCTGTTGTCCTGTCTAATTCTTATAAAGTTGATTACATTTTTAATGTAGGATATTTTAAAAGAGACTTTTAGTTAATTCCATAGAAAAATATTAGTTGCCTGCTATATGTTGTAACAATTAATATATTATAATATAATATAATGGTTTCAATTAGAATTATGTAGCGAATTATTAAAAAAACAGTAAAGCTTATTTCATGTACACCATGAAAGATTTTTAATAATTTAATACATTTTAGTAAATGTATTCTATAATTTTGATTAATTTACTATAGGTATTAATTTTACATTTTATATTGCTTTAAAATGTGTACATTATTAATAAAAAAAAATTTTATTAATATAATTTTGTAAACATGATAATAATTTTATAAATTTGTTTTTAGGGAACATGTATAGTTTAAAATGTGATCATGCCAAATCAGTTTTATATTTTAAAAAAGCTGTGAGAATTAATCCATATAATGTAACTGCTTGGACTTTACTGGGTCATGAGTACATTGAAATGAAAAACTCTTATGCTGCCATCATCTCATATCGACAAGCTTTAAGTAAGTTATACCTTATTATATCATTTATTATTTTACTACTATATTAAACAATTGATATGATATTAATGAGAAATAAGTATAAAACAATAATAAACCTTTGAGTATTAATACAATTATTTGCATAAAAAAAATTTCAAAAACACTAAAATTCAAGTTTTCAAAATTAAAATATTTTTTGGATAGAGGAATGAGTTTAAAATAAAGTGGATTTAAACAGAGGGTGCTTGCCAGTTATTAATGTTTTACTTAATTATTTCTTATAATAATAATAATAATAATAATTAAAATTATTTTTGTTCACAGAAATAAACATAAGAGATTACAGAGCTTGGTATGGTCTAGGCCAAATTTACGAACTAGTGAAGTTGCCAAATTATGCATTGTTCTATTTTACACATGCACGTGACTTAAGGCCTAGAGATTATCGTATGCTAGTATCATTAGGAGAAATGTTTGATCGTGCTGATCGGATTTTTGAATCAATGGCTTGCTTCTATAAATCCTTATTTTACGATACTGATGGAACAATAATGCTGAAACTTGCAAAGTATGTTAATATAAATGTATTTACTATACACTTAAGCTTATGTGTTGTATTAACTAAATATGTTTAAAATTGTATCCTACCATTAGAATTATATATTAATCTAAGTTATTGATACAATTTGGTCTGCAATACTTGATATTGTCTATTGTCCATATGTCATAATTTCAACAAGTTCAGTGACAGTCCCAGAAATATTTCTAAGAAAGGCCCATCCTCAGATCTAATTTTATGAGTATGCAATGAAATATTAATTTAGAAGTATGACTACTGTAGAATACAGTAGCTATATTAAAAACAATATTTATAATAATAACATAATGTTTTGGTGTTAATATAAACATTTTATAACAATATTTTGTATGCACCATAGATATGAAATTGTAAACAACTGCACACAAATCATGATAAATTACATAACAAATTATTATTTATTCATACAATTGTGATAAAATTTGAAGGACCATTTAGGCATTGGATTATCTATTTGAAATAATTTTTAGTACTTCCTATAATAAATAATTTTTACTCAAATATAAAATTAGTAAACGTTTTAGTTTATTATTACCACAATAAGCTTGTAGTGTGCAAATAAAATTATAAAATATATTAAGTAGGTATAAAAAAAAATTATCTGTTACATTTTAGTAACACAGTGACCACATTTTCTTTTAGAAGCAGTAAGGAGTAACAAACATTTAAAAATTGAAATTTTTGAATGAATTTGTTGTATAATGTTTAAATAAATTACCATTATCATGAATTGAAAAATTAAATATAAATATTTTATATTTTTTTAGTGTATAATATTTATTTAATTTTTATAGATTTTATGATAAATATGGTGATTGCAGTAATGAATTAACCCGTGAAAATTTTAATATGATGAACAGAAGAGCTTTGAAAATTGGAATTAGAAATAGAACTACTATTGAATTGAACTTAATATTAAGCAAAATATATCTGTACTTAGGACATTATTATATGGATCTACATTATTATGATCGAGCTATTTCTTTGGCTGGAAAATGTCGTGATTTGTGGAAGGAAACTGACACGAATACTTGTCAATCCTTTGGAGTAAATAACATATAATTATTCATTACGTAATATAATATATTTTATTAATTTTAAATTTCTAGGTGTTGGAACATGTTGCTGCTTTATTAGCTGAAATTGAAGCTCGAGCCGGTTCAGATAGCTCTCTTGCCTCAACACCTGGTGCCATTAAAGCACGCAGATTTTTGTTTGGACTTTAATACTTGACTTTACATAGTTCAAATAAAACACTAAATTTAAGGTCAAACTTAATCAATTGAATTGTATATTTAAATATTTGTATTTACTTAATAAATAATTCATTATTTATTTTTAAAATAATACTGTCTGAATAATAATATTATTTATAACTTATTTTTTTGTTTTGGTTTAGTAGGCTATACTGCTTAAGAAGACATGGTATTGACTCATACTCATATATGATGACCCCGTCTTTCTTATACATGACTTAAGGTAAGGTTTCTAAGCGGCAATAAGATGTTGCGGCTAGCCGCAATGACTACTCTACTATGAAACAGTATACAATCCGTGCATATTTCCTATAGTCATGTATACTATACAAAGCTTATCAGAGTGATTGTGTAGATAATTTTCCTTACCATATTTTGCATAATATGGGTAAGGTTAGGAAGTTGCAAAATTGAAAATATGAATTAGGCAGTATGATTTGCCACAGACCCTGCAAAATCCATCTTGGTGCTGATTATAACAGCCTGAGTGGCAGAGTGTTTAATTTGTATACCTGCTTGGCTACATTATATATTTATATATCTGTGTAAAGACTTAACCCATACAAGTTAACAGTATGCAGATAATGAAAATCGATAAATTGTAAATGCTCGTTAAATATTGTAATACTATAATACGCCTCTGCTGAAGTACAGTTGGTATGTCAATAATAATAATGGCGGTATTTGGAAAAATAAACAGTGCCGGAATCAAGCTGATGCTGGCCGGTTAATAATATGATGGCTTACTCGCTGGTTACTAATAAACGATGTTGTGGTTTAAACATCTTCAACGGCCTGGGACGAAATTTGAAATCGGCTTATTTGCCATAAATTCTCTTATACGCGCAGAATATACCTGCAGTGAAAATGGCCGAGTGGCGCCTGAATCATATAATAACGAAACTACCCACGAAATGGAAACCATCATAAACAAAACCATTAACAACATTGAATACGAAGTAATGGAAGCAAAATTAAGTCGGTCAGACGACATTGATGAGGAACTGACTATAAGAAATTTAGCGGGACTTTTGTCCTATGCAACACTGTTCTCGAGCTGCGACACCCTTTGAACACCCTTCAACTGTACGACAAGTCCAAAGTGGACCAGTAAGAACGATACAAGACGACGTGTTTGTAGCGCCGGCGGTGCAGGAAGCGGTACAGGTGCGAAGTGACGAGGAGGGGACGTCACCCCGGCCAGCGGACTGTTTCGGAGACTTGGTCGGCTGCTGGACCTCCCGGGTTTACATCAGAAATACGCACAGCTCAACGTAGACGGACGGCGAAAATCGTATCCACTGCGTGGGGAGGCGACGTGGGGTCGAGGTATATGGGTATGCGATAGGGCACTTTTGAGGTGATCGGTGGTAAGTCGCCAATACACGTTATCCGTCTCACGACGGTAGCACGACGAGATCGAGGACGTCTCAACATCTTTAGCCGCTCGTCGCCAAATGTCGTCGCTCTCAATCAAACAAAGTTGTCGGGCTTCGCGTCCAGAACGAACGAGCACGGGCCCCTCTTTCCCCGACGTTATTAGAAGCTGAATTAGTCAATAAGGACTTATAATTTAAAGTCATCCCGGTCCTTTGATCTATGTAAGTGAGTCTTGCAGGTCCTATACACGTATAACATAACGTTGCAGGTCGAATAGAACTTTATTAACTTACTCGTCGGCTATTAATAAATAACGCTCTGTACCGGTCGTCCGGGAAATATTAGAATTTTTCTGTAACAGCTTAGGACGATATTGTAATTGCGTTCATTACCAATATAATTCCGAATCCAAACACCTGTCGCCATGACTGGAGAAATTATCGATTCGTCGAATTTCGACGGATGGCAGCCTTTTTCGTCGATCGCTGTCAATCGAGTTTATAAGCGATTACAAAGTGGATATGGATATTGGGATGCATCCGGCCCAGAGAAGTTTGGGAGATCTGCAGGCTTGCAAGGAGTACTGTCCGGCAACGACTAGCAGCCGACGAGGGGCTTCGTTTCCACAGTGTGGAAAAACGGTCAAACGTCTGTTGGGCAGCCGTTGTTGCCGGCAGTAACTCCAACCGACTCCGCTCCCCCGACCGAAGGACACCTGCAGGCGACGGAGGAGTGGTGTTGGAGAGAGCATCGCTTTACTTATGGCGTCTGGCGGTAAGTCACCCACACTATGCGTTCTCTGGCTACCCGCGAAACGAAGCGATCGCTGTCGTGATTGATTAATCATGGTTCATGGTTGTGACGACGTCAACGGTGCAGACACAAAAAAAAAACGCTGAACAAGCGAAGACGGCTACCGAAATCGGCGGCGACGTGGCGCGTAACTCGGCCGGAGTGAACACCGTTAGGCGAAAAACTCTGAGAATCGGAGGACTGCGACTCGTCGCTAACCCTTCGTGACTTTCGCCCTGCAACGCGTCTGCGTCCGATGCCGTGCCGAGAAGTCAGTTGCTCTATCGCTCACCCTTCGCCGAGTCACTATAATAGTGTTTTTGTTGCGTAGTAAATATCGATAAAATACATTTATTTTTTTTGGCCACGTGAACGTATATATTATAGTAGTTTAGAGACCCTTATGAAAAAGAATGGTTGTGGGCATATGTATATATAGTTTATAACAAGGCTGAAGCTTTTGCTGGTAATAATTATTATATTTTGCGATAGCCAATAAATATTTAAATACTACTTTATAGATAGGCACCTACATCATAAAATCTGATTTATTTTCATTCCTGCAAACGATATTTTCGAATAATAGTATAGAAGGGAATAATTGTTGGGTTGTTGGGAATATTGTTATTTTTGTTTACTTACATACAATATTACCATCATACATTTGAACTAATGTTTAAAAAAAAATAGTTTTGTTTCTAAGTCTTGATAAGATGAATAAGAACCATTGGCGTGGCCAGGGAGGTGATTATAATGTTATATCCTCCTAACCTTCATATTGTCCTGTAAATCTCCTTATTTGTGTCTTTAGTACTATATACTATCGGTAAAAATACCATGTAAAAAATACCCCTGGAAATAATACCCATGAAAATGATACCCGGTGGAAAACGATACCGGCATTTGTATTAGTATGTACTAGTATTTTTACTATTGTCGTATACTATAAGAGAATTAGGACAACCACCACAAAAAAAAAAAAAAATACTTATGAAAACAGGTATTCAAAATAAATTAAAAATATTGAATGCTGCATATCATAATGGTGATAGAGCCATAAATAACTTTTTACTTGCAATAAGTAATGTGATAAGACATTTAAAATAGTCAAAATGTACTACATTTTTAATTATTTCATAGAGCAATTAGTTTTTATATTGTATTGTATCGGGTAATTTTTCCTAGATTCATACTACCACAATATTAATTTAGTATTAGTATATTACTTATAACAATATACCAAATATAAAAACTCATGATGGTCACGCCACTGATAAGAATCAACTAAACCTTCCTCCTTAAATCATATTATATACTTGTACATAATATATTATATTAGATAAGACTACATCGATATCGATACCTATATTTGTACATATATATTAATAAAATGACTTGATCGATGTTAGTAGGTAGGTATATTATTATTTATTATCAATATATTATCCAAATTTTAATCCAAACTATAATTAATTATAATAGGTATTTAAAATCTTAAAATGTTGTATAGGTATAGCTATGCAAATATAAAATACCCAATATTTTTTATTACCCACTATAGGACAGGTACAAGGGCAGGCACTACCACATTAAATTTTAGCTTTGAGACAATTGTCTTAAAATAATGTTCTCGTTTCACAACGGAGCTGGTTCACCCAGAGACATATTATAGAGTTTATTATAGACAATTTACTGTAATTCTATGTTTATGGGTGTGTCAGGGTGTACCTATATTGGATATGCAATAAGAAAATAGATTTGACGATATGGACTTATATAATAATTATTAAGTATATCATGATCAGCGTGTGGTCCTCAAAAAGTTTGTGGGTACAAGCCTCAATCATTGTAAAAAATAACGTGGTGAGACTACGCCTAACCTGCATACCACGATGTTAAGGGTACACGCATAAATATAAAATAATAAGGAGGTGGGTACACCCCGAGTACCAGCGTGTACCCCCCCCCCTGCACCACCTGAAAACCATCACCTGAATTCATTATAAACTTAATTAGACTTTCTAGAGTACTGAGTAGAGGTAGGGTACATTAAAACGCAGGCTTGAATGTAATTGAGTTAAAAAAGAAAATGTCATTAGTCTTTTATTTAGTTTTGTACCTATTTCCATGTTAATTTATATATACGTCGTACTTATAGTAGGTGCTGGCTATATACTCATAGTAGGAATTCACCATATAATTTTATGTCAATATACCTATGCGTATATTATATAGCTATTATCAGCTACCTGAATCGACCATGTACCATCGATAATAGATACAATGCATGTAATATATTTAACACATATATATATATATATTATATATATAAATATCGTGTGTGCTTGTTTTCCTTTCTATTTCGTGCTTGTCGTTTTATCGCATTTATGCGTAATTAAGAATTATATTGTTTTAGTTATTTTACATTTAATGATTGATTTAATAAACAGTTATCGATAGTATAATCAAATAAGTAATAATTGGTATAATATATGACAACAATAAATCTATGTCATTATATATATTATATACAGACATACATACAGTCCGACATTTTCAAAACGTAAGACCAACACGCAAGAAGGTCGTGCATGAAAATAATACACACCGCCGTGTACCAAGTAACAGCCTTTATACCATTTACCATAACTTACGCATTATATACAGTATACACTTACAACCTGACAAATTGTATTGAGTTATCTTTTAGACTTATTAAATATGTTTATGTATAGAAACACCGCACCAACTTCCTACCAAGTACCAATAGAGTTTGTCTTTTTTATTTGCGAGGTCGTGTTAATTGTGGAATATAGCTCTGCGTTTATGTACCTTGGGACAAGTTGGCAATAAAGAGTCGTGACTGTTGTGATTTTACAGGATACGAATAAAAAAAAAAAACAAGCAAGGGAGTCGTGACTATACTTATATTACATATTATACAGGTACCAACTACCAAGTACCACCTATATTGAACTATATGTATAAAATGTAGGTAACCGTTTGTTACTATTACTGGATACAGTATTACATAGTTTAATAGTTTATACTTTATACCTTACAGGTACCTATGTGGTAAATATCATGTGCTAGGTAGGTATAGGTCCACTTATACCTATAACTATTATAACTTATAAGTATATTATATAATATCTACTAATATTATAAGGCGCTATAACTAAAGACACCTACAAACAGTGGTGTAACACAAACATTTGCCTCCCCCTCCCGCAAAAAGAAAAAATATATTTTATTAAATTCGTAATATATTACGAATTATTGTGGGCCCCTCTCGACGCGGGGTCTGTGGGCCCTCTGTTACGCACTGCCTACAACCTGTTTCGTTGTTGTAGATAGACAATTATTACGTTTATTGCTTAAGTATATTGTAGTTATAATAATAAATGGGGTAATAAATAAGAGTTCTTAATTAGCTTATTGACTTATAAGTAATAGACCGGTGATACCTCAAAGCTTGGATTGTAAATTTTTTTTTTTTAGAGTCCAAAAGATCAAAATTAAATTGTATTAACTGTTATAATTATATTGTGCCCTTGCTCCTTAAAGTTACAGTTCAAATGTTGACGCTCATTATTATAATATTTAATTCTCAAATGGGTATTGGCCCGGCTCAAGGGGTAAGCGACATAAGCCTACGCCTGAGGTGGCATTTTCAAAACATTGTTAATATTATTATTTTAGGGACGGCAAAATTTGATTTTGCGTAGTTTACTATTTTCACTTGAGCCGGCCCTCGCCATAATAGCTATAAACGTATAATATAGCCACTATAGTCGTAGTACCTATAGCATATTAATCTGTTTCAAAACATCAGTGATGGAGTTCAAAATATGTCAAATTAGTCAAATTAAGTTTCATTGCGTTGTATTTTATCGCAACAAATTACGGTAAAATAATATTTTAAAACATAAAATTTTAACTTATAATAAAAATTAAATTGTTTGATTGTTTTATATTATTAATATACTATATAATACATTGGACTTAAGTTTCACCTTAGGAGTCATAGCAAAAAACCTACACAGCTATAACAGGTAGATATTTAGTTGTTTTTTTTTATATTTTGTGAAAATAGCAAGAGTCTTGCAAGAGTCTCGCGCAAGACCAAGACGAAGACCAAGACTGAGTTTGCAAGACCAAGACCAAGACCAAGACTAAGACTGGGTCTGCAAGACCAAGACCAAGACCAAGATTTTGAAAGTCTTGGTCTTGGTCTTGTTTTGATTATCACTAAAGGTAAATCATTAATAAATAATATAAATAAGAGGGGATCTAAATGTAACCCTTGGGAAACATCAGAACTAACCAAACAGAACAGGAACATAATAACTATTAATTTTTACAACCTGGGTACGAGAACATAAATAATATTTTAACCAATTTAAAAATTTTCCATAAATACCAAAGTGAGATAATTTGTATAATAGAATGTTATGTTTTACTTTATCAAACGATTTTTGAAAGTCTGTATAATATATATATCTTTATATTGTATCATACTCGCTCAAACATATAAGAAACTCACCTAAATACATTACTTTTATCATATAAGTAAGAAGGTAATTTGCCCAAATGCATGACGCTCTCTATCGCCACCAATTCTATATATTGTGTTAACTGAGCCTTGTTACCTTTTAATTGTTTATCTAAATCAAAATATGTATTGGAAAAATCTTAAATATATTTATACGTCTTTAAACTAATTTTCACAATGTTAATAGGAAATTAAATGTCCAGCTGTAACAAATTGTATTATATTTTATAGGTATATAATAATATGGTTTGTTTGGTATATAGCTTACGTCTTACACACATTGTAATTGTTATACCTACCTGTGTAAAATGTAAATAATGTAAAAGGGTAAAAGTACAACAATATTTAGTAGGTATACATAAAGTTTGGCAGAAACGAAATACACAACGACTATTGTAGTGTCTATACAGTTGTAAATTGTAATATTTTATATTCATGTGTAATATAGTGTATATGTAGCAAGGAACCTAATTATTATACGCACGACGGCGCATAAGGTCGTCCCAAGCGAAAAAAAAACTTTTACTCAAAACGACGGAGTTTTACAAAAAAATAAAAAAATATCCTTTGATATTCTGGTTTAGACTTCAGGGTCAAATTAAATATATATTACAAAATACGCATTATACAAACATAGTATACGACTATTGCGTGCACACGTATATTTACTTAGGTATTTTCTAGAGATCAAAAACGATAGGCGCACGCGATGCGACGCTACAGCCACACTGCAGTACACGAGCGCGATCCATAGCAATCTAACTAACTCCTAAACAATCGTATTATATAGGTTAAGTGTGTTCAAAAGTCCTCATCATCACAAGTGCATTAGTGGCAAATCAATATATTTAAATGTTATTATTTCCAATAGTGATATTGTATAGGTACTTGGAGAATTCCCATTTTTTGTCATAAATTAAAAATTTGATTTTTGTAAGAATAATAAAATGTCTAAAATAGATTGCATTTGTTTAATCAGTCTTGATTGAATAGGTGGGGTTGTTTATTTTTTTTTAAATCCATAAAACTGAGCTATCTTTTGATGAAGTTTTCAGTGCAATTTAAAATGCGTTTATTTTTCAGTTTTATATGAACTGACGATTAAGTGGCAATGTGGCATTATCCTATATTATTGCTGCAGTGCTGTAGGTACTACTGTTACTATAAACTATGGCATACCGCTTTAAAAATTCAAAATATTCACCTAGCATATTACGAGTAGCGTATTTACGTGCGTTGAACGTTCTTAGTACAGAAACTCGTCCGTCTCCACGCCCATCATGACCACCACATTTCTATTTTCAAGAACTATAATATTAAGTAGGTATACATATCCTAGCGATGCAGCCAATATTGCGTAGGCAATAGTGCAATAATATATTAATATGTGGCAATACTCCATACGGAACCCGCATACACGAGTACCAAAGTAAACACTCTACGAGCATTCTGTAGAAACTAGCTCACTCAGACCGCGTGTGTGAAAAAAAGTAAAAACGCTCCAGAATGTTTGTATATTGTACCGTATCTTTGACATAATGCATTATCCCTGTGCGGTATAATGTTGAGATAATTTTACACCAGTTTGGATCAACAAATTTCTAGTATATTATATTGTTTCATTTACGATATTTATCGACTAGAAACATCTTTAATACATTTACTAGGTATCTTATTAGTATTTCTCTGGTCCTAGAAAAGCAGTATAGCATCTTGTTATATTTATATATAGGCCGAAGACCATCATTGAAGGGATAGAGCCTTCTCTTATTGTAATAATCTAATGTACATAATTTGACAATAAATTATGTGAAAAAAAAGTATCTTAGTAATAATTTTCCACTAAATTTTACCTATGAGAACGTCAAACAAGTGAAGACACTTTACAATTTACATAGAAAAAAATGAGGTTAGGTTTCTGGCTATATTATTAATTAAAAAAAAAAATAGGTTGACAGTTTAAATAAAAACTGCAATACAATATTTGTAAATGACCCATATGCTAGTAATGTTTCAGGAAGTCTGTGTAAAAATGGGAAGGAAACTGAAGTTTCATAATACATAATATTTATTTTCATATTTTATATTTTTAACTAGTATGTACAAAAATAAACAACCCACAATTTGTATATTTATACGCCAAAAACCTGGACAACAATTTGGAGAAATGTTAATTGCGGCATCCAACTAAATATATAGGTATGTATAGTAATTAGTAACCATCTCAGTTACAACCCAAAGTTTCAACTTCAAAGTTGAAGATCAAAGCATTTTTCTACTTTAAAAATTGTCACTAGACAAAAAAAAAATAAGTACACGCCTATCATTATTTTTGTTTTGACAACTAATTGAAATTTTCTTTATACAATCAATGATGGGTGAATCGCCCGCTTGGTTTGTTAGCGGAGGTCTTTTGATAAATAATTTATTATCATTGGGCGTATTCATACCGTAAAATGGGTTACTTTGATAATTTTTACTGTTTTATTACAATTTTATTTTATTGATAACTTGTGTAGTATAAACGATACAACTCTCAAAATTAAATCTTAGTTACAGCTAATTATGCTCAATTTTTTTACATCTTAATTCTTAAATTTAACCAAAGTTACACAACGTTGTTGGCAACTTTGATACCGACATTTCTTAATGTGATATCATTAAATTGATTAAAAAAATGTAATTGTCATGGTACCCAGCAGATGAATAAAAATATAAGTGTATCAAAGTAGCCCCATGTAATAAAAGTTACCCCATTCTACGGTATTTAGTGAATAACAATTTTTGAATCTCTCCCTCCACGGAGAAGGTTCGTATTATACACCACTGGGATTGGACACTGAGTGGGCAGTACATCTTTAGTACCATGCTACATTTCATTGATACCGGATTGGATGAGTTCAGCCCACCGAGTTTTCGGTACTTAACCGGCCCACTTACAAACTCGCGGCCCTCGACCCAATTTTTTTTAATCGTTTATTGCTACATAAGGTACACTAATCTTTTCTAAACGATATCCAGTACAAACACAGCAAAGTCAAAGGCCCCTCATGACTTGAACGGCCCATAAACGTCGTGACCCACCGAGTTTTACTCGGTAACTCGCCTGGCTAATCCAGCCCTGTATGGCACCCCTATTAAACATACATATTTAAACGTTTGGCACCCTTTAAATTGTTACAACTTTTGCATCCCTAGGGCACTTGTCCCATTTGCCACCCCTCTTGGTATAACGGCTCTGTATATCTTGGATACATTTGTACCAATATACTGGCGTATGCAGAGGTGGGGCTAACGGGCTGAAGCCCTCCCACCATTGCCCTTATTGGTATTACTTAAAAAAAATATTTATCAAGTTTCAATACTGTCGTCATCTAGTAAGCAAGGCGTAAATTAATAAACGTCTTACCAGAATTAATTAATTTTTGAAAAAACATTGTATTTGCAATTTGCATACCAACTTTCCTAAAAAGATCAGTAATTAATTTTCAAGCCTCCCTCCATTGAAGTATCTTTTGATTGTATATAATATATCTATAGTATTATTATACTTGGATACTATTTTCTTCAAAAAAAAGTATATACTATACCTTTTTTTCTGCAGATACAAGATACAAATGAAAATCAATTATTTTGTACAATAATTAAACGCAAAGCTAGAATCACAAAAAAGTGGATAGGTTACCTAATTTTCCACTAAGGTATCTTTTCGAAAATGTCAAATCACTTGAATGTATCCTGTTGTTTTGTATGTATAGATACTTTTTATCAAGTATCTTGCCCATCCTCGATGAAGATAAATAAGTTAGGTTTGAGAATCCCATTTAAAATATATACCCTTCGATTTGTCATGTAGATTCTAAGGGTGAATTGAACTTTCGGGACAACCCGAGGTACAGTACGTACATATTGCATATTATACAGTACATGACCATATAGGTAGGTATAATACTCGCCGTATATCGCACAACGTAGGTATAGGCCTCGAGACACAAATGAGCGTTTGTAAATTATCAGGTAGATATGGGTTTAATATAGACGGGCTGACTATAATAATATATAATATTATCATAAGTTGATATAATATATGACCACGTGTACCTATATTCATAATTATTATTATCATGTGGCGAGTGAGATTATCCTATAATATCCTCAATAATAGGCGCACATTCGCTGTGAATTATTATTTTAAACATATTATAATATGTCGAGCTTATTTTACTTGTATCGTGCGTACACATTTCAGCATAATATATGCGTAATACCTACAGAGCTCTCTGCTGCTATACGCTTATTGTCAAAATATTATACCTCAGAACCGACGTGCTCACAAGAATATGTTGTAGTAGGCACCTGTAACGTGATTATAATAGTATGCATAATAATATCATAATATAATATTATAATATTATAACGATACCCACACGGCGCTCGCGGTATACACTCCATTCGCCCGCGTACGGCGTTGTTATTATAATAATCATGACAAGCATATTGTGTGTACAGCGCATAGCACCATCGTGCGTGTAAATTGGAAATCGGGAAAACGTCGGTCTCGCAGCCGCGTTCATTAATTATTCAAATCGTATATTATTTCGTGTAATTACGGTGGCTGCGGCGACGATGACCGCTCTTCACGCGCGCGTTCGCCTACGCCTGCAGTGCGCCTATATGGCACGCATCACGGCTGTACGTGCAGTTAACTCCGGCGGTTGTGTCGCAGCCGTATTATATTATATTATTATAAACACAGACGGGTAGGTACAATTATATTTGCATAAGCATAACAATAATCGTAATAACAATAGCGAGAATACGCGGTACCTATGTGTATTCGTCACCGTCCGCGGGCGGCGTCGTCGAATGCATATGCGTCGGAACAAACGAATTTCGTTTGGCGCGCCGGCTGTGTAATGAATGGGATGGCCGCGGTATACATAATACGTCTAAACGTGTAATATACGGCTGTACAGGAATTATGCGTATGCATATTATCATGTTTAATACGATATATTATTATACATTTATGTCGCAAGCCTTTACGCACGCGCTCCGCCGCCGCCGCCGCCGCCGCCGGTTGATGACACGCGGCACAAACGTCGCGCGTCGCGCCGTCGTCCGATAACGTCCGATTATTGCGTTCGGGCCAAGTATAATATTTTCCGTATCAAGTCAATTTCCTAATGATAAAGATACTTATACTTACCTAATATATCCGGCTACTCCGCACTACAATATATTACAATATTATTATCGTTTGGTTTATCTTTTGTTCGGTTTTTTTTTTTTTTTTATTATTATTTGCGTTATATTTTACATATTATTTTGTATTTACGCGTACGCGCACACCCGTCGGTGGTAATGTAGGCGTATATGACACCCAGTGCACCGGAAAAATTTCTCAGCGACGCTCGTTGGCGGCGTGATGATCGGTTACCGCGGTCGCGGTCTTCGGACACTGCAAGCCGTAACCGTAATAGTGTACACGGCGTTTTGCATTCAAACAGTCCAACCGTAAGTCCAGCACTCGTCACATGACCATTTAATATAAATATATATAGGCTCACATAGTCTGCAAGTGGTTCATGTGACCATATTATTATAATCATTTTTAGTGCCCACCTATTTCCGATTTCGTCGATGAACATTGCCGGATGGCAGGTAGCAACGCCCGTGTCGAATGTGCTGATATAGATTTAGCATGTTTATATACATAATGGCCCATAAAACTAGTAAACTGCCCGTTTCCTGACACGAGCAGAACGTGTATTTTCTTTGCCAGTTTTTTCGGTTATATTATACCACAGAGTTGATTAATTTCGTTTGTTTATATAATATGTACCTATAGCTATACATTCCGCAGAGATTTTTCTCAGAATTAATAATTTTTTATTCTCGGCCTTGAATAGAGTACGCACTCAAAATTCGAATATATTTTACTTAAACCAGTTTTTGATGTAGGTATATCTACTGCAATATTATGATGTTCCTACCGACAGCGATTATAAATATTTTGCGTCTCGAGCAAGGTGAGTGTTGAATCTATCTAGCAAGTAGATATATTATAGGTAGTGAGTAGTGACATAAAGAATTTGTTTTTTTATATAATTAAAACCATTATTTTATGAACACACCCTTTTTAGGAACCAAACCGCCATAAAAATAATTTTACCTAGCAATTAGCCATTAATTAATATTGACACACAATGCACGACGTAGGCTATAAGAAAATAATGCGAAATAAATATACAATGTAGTATACAGTATACACCTAATATATACACCGGGGGCGGCCAAACGGTCGACCACGATCGACTGGTATACATTTTAAAATTATTTAGAAATTTAATGTGAAACACTCATTTTAAATAACTTTACACTTTTATTTTATTATTTATATGAGTATGTTTGTTATTAATACAAAATAATATTTTTACATTAGTAGTCGATCCTAAATGAAAAAATATGCCCTCATTAGATCTTAAACAAAAAAATTTGGGCTACCCTTGATATATACAATCTAAGAAAAAAAATAGATATGCAAACAACCAATGCGCCAATCACATTAATAAACAGTACATTTTTATCAACAGAATCGTAAATAATAATTCTAATGCAATAATACAATCTATATTTAAAATAGTAAATGTATTATATATCATACAAGTGGGTGATGTAGGTACCCACCATTGTATCTATATTATATTGTATTTGTAGTAGATATGTACATTATATTGTATTATAGGTAAGTACTGGCGTACTGCATATAGTTGTAGTTATGTCCCAATTAAGTTTCCTTTTAAATTACCTAAATCCCGTTTAGGTTTTCTTTTACATCTTAATTTAAATACAGTTTTTATTTTGAATGTTAAAACAACTGTTTAAACATTTATATGTAGATACATAGGTAGTAGGTACTGATATTGTAGACATTGTAGACAGTAGTATACCTAATACCTACAATTTGTCTACATTCATAATAATTAATAAAGTATTAGAGATGCAATACCACGAATTCAGAATTTGCAATTTTACAATTAGTTAAACCATAAATTATGTTAAATATGTTTTACTAATTCGTTTATTATATATCAGTCATGTCAAACTCAAAGAATTAACTGGGCCAAAAACATAGAATATAATAGATACTATATTATTCGAGGCGCAGAAAAAATATTATTAAAAACCATATAGTACGCTACTCAATATTTTTCTTCCACAAGGAAAATGTAAATGAATCATAAATATCTTTTATGGTTTTTGTTAATAAGTAACCATGACAACGAAACCCTTACGAAAAATCGGCCAGAAATAAAAAAATCTTGTACCCATCCCAAAAAATATTTATGTTAAAAAAAAATATTTCACACAAATTCTTAATAATTGTATTTATTAAGACAAAATTAGGTATAACTAAATTGTTTATAAGTATTCTGTATTTCGACTATGTATTAGACATAATAATTAATATTTAAGTAACAAAAAAAATCAAATTACAGTACCTAGTTATTTATTATTTTCACTCGATTTTCCAATGAATATGGCCATGGTCACAAAAAAAAGAGTCGAATTTGCCTGTTTGAAGTTATGAATAATCGATAAATGAAAAATGTATTCACTATTCACCTATGCACGATTCCATTTCTAATAGGTACCTACTAAAAACTTTAAACTATCAAAATAGTTCACACTTAAACCGTAACATTAAAGAATATAAAATATTTGTAATAAATCAAACATCATATTTTTAATTAGGGCGTGCAGTGATGACAATACCGCAGACGGTGGTAATCGTGTAGAAATGCTCATGTGGCTAACGGATCCATGTCGGTACGATCGTTGGACAAGACCAATACCACCAGACGGTAACAGTAAAACCGGAGCACCTACGCGTGTGTCTGCTCGAGTATATGTATACTTTTTAGGATCAGTAGAGGCCCAACAGTTGGTTAGTACAATTAAGAAACTTTAAGGTCCACCATAATTCGTGAATGAACGTTATTATAATAATATTAACATTGTCATATAATATTATCTATAAATTAACGCCATTCTTCGTCCACAACTAATATTCTGTTTTGGACAGTTTTTGTAGTCGCTTCATTTTCAACAGGTTATAATACCATTACCTATTTAAATATAAAAAAGATCACGACAAATGTGGTATACTGGTATAGATTTCGTTCATGTAACTTTTTTTTTGTGGCTTTGTACTTTTACTATAGTACACTTGTATTTTACCCAGTAAAATAATTAATACATGATATAATATCATAGTTTATAATATAACAGTGCGCAGGCATTACCTGCAGAATACGAGCAGACTATAGTTGCACACAAATATACAATAATGAATATTATGACGTATAGTCCTATCGAATAATATTGTACCCTTATCTTTGTTTTTCAAACTGGCAAACAATACCTCGTAAGGTAGTCGTCAGCTGATTGAAGTTGATATATTATGTATGTACCTACCTATTGTACCTATATTTCTTAATAGATGGGTACTTAATGTATGGGGTAGTCGTCAATGTGCTATATATTATACAGTACTTCGACGACTATCCCGTGCACGCGTGGTTATGTGTGTTTACGAGTACTACAACTGACTATAAAAGCAAAAATAAACTTATAAAAGTCGTATATTTAAAATTCAGCATTTCACGGCTCATTTATTGATACGGTATCGGTGGCGGGATGATCGGCTCGTACATTCTTCTTCGAAGTCTTCTATACAGGGCGAGAACAAACTTAAGGAACGGGTATGGACTCCGCATGTTTACATCGTCAATGAACACGATTCAAACATAATGGGATCCGGTCGTCAAGACATACTAGTCACGGTTCAACCGGATGGAACAGTTTTGTATTCAGCTAGGTCGTAAAACAGAATAACTGTACATCAATTTTAACTGCACTATACTTTATGATAGTTATCGAATTGAACTAAATATTTGTTTGTAGGTTAAAAGTGTCGTTATTATGCATGATGAATTTACAAAAATTCCCATTTGATCAACAAACATGTCCTTTGATACTGGAAAGCTGTTTGTAGACTATTTGATTTTGTTTTTACATTTTATGTACACCAATGATGTTGTATGCATACCATCATGTAGAGCTTATTATATTTTCAGGGACTTATAACAATACTCATTTGGAGTTGGTGTGGGAACACGATTCTCCTGCTGTACTGAATAGCAATTTGCGAATGACTGAATACAACTTAGTGTCAATTTGGACAGACGAAACGGTTAGTGAATATGCGCTGTTGCCATCTGAAGATAAAAATAAGGAATATTCACCATTATCTGTTGAACATGTACACTACTATGGAAAATTTGGTAAACTTATTTAATTATTTAAAATTTTAACTTTGAAAAGGTTTAGGTAATATTTATAATTAATTATTATTATTATTAATTATAATTACAGCCTATACAGAACACTTGCATTTTTAATGTTCATATACCCGCCGCAAATAACAATAACAACAACAACTTAAAAGTTTCTATTACACATACGTCCTACCTACCCCCCCCTTCCACCCAAAAAAAAAAACTTTTTCCTTCAAAATGTAAAGTGTATAGTGTATACAAAATATGTACTACATTACATAATATACATTGGATGTTTCAATAATTTATCTATGTTAGGCTGCAGGCTAATGAACTTTAATAAATAATATATGCCAGGTTACATGAAAAATTGATTAATTTAATAGACCAACCAGTGGCGTACGCAGGATTTTTCAATGAGTGGAAGACTTTAATACTAATTACTGATCTTTTTAGGAAAATTGGTATGCAAATATAATGTTTTTACAAAAATGAATTCATTCGTATCATACTATCTACCTAATACTTTAATAATTTGATTTATATTTTATAATGTTTATGTAAAGAATGTAATACCCATATTATAAAACATACATATACCTACTTATTTTATTTTAAAAAATGTATTTTTTAATAGTATATTAATTTCTTGTTTGTCAAAAGCTGGTAACTATAGTCAGTTAATAGTTAACTTTGAATTGGAACGAGAAGTTGGTCACTACATAATGGATTATTATGTACCAAGTATCATGCTTGTAGTTGTATCATGGGTATCGTTTTGGTTAGACCCAAATGCAGTACCTGGTCGCACAACATTAGGTAAATATAACTATACTAAACATCCATCATTTAATATTGTTTTTACTAATCCAATTATGTTATTAATACGTCATGTTTTTTTTAATAATGGTCTGCTATACCTACATCTACAGGATATAATGTGGGTTATACTTGTGATTCAAACTACTTTTTCACGATAAATAACAATAATGATAAACTAAAACTATAAATATCGTATAACATAATATAGAATTAATAAAATTGACTGTTTGTGTATTTATTAATACACGATATAGCCATTCGGTGGCGTGCTTAGGATTTATTTGTGGGGGAAGATATAACTAAAATAGTTTTTCTCCCTCCACTCAAAATACATGAATACATCTATCTTATTTATCTATAACCTCCCCGATGCCAAACGTCCCAGCATTTTATTACCTAGGTACTGATAACGTGATAATGGGAAAACATAATTATTAATATTAATATTATATTATAATCATACATTAAATATGAGCTAAAAAAACGGTCAAGGCGAGAGATATATCCACCTAATCTCCTCCCGTAAATATGCCATTGTACCCATTTATTAAAACATTTTGATTTTAAAATTAATACCCACACAATATGTCATACTTAATATGTGTGTATATAATTCAGGTACGAGTACAATGTTAACATTCATTACACTGTCCAGAAACATCGGTAGCTCGTTGCCAAAAGTATCCTATATTAAAGCCACTGAGATATGGTTTATTGTGTGCACGGCATTCATATTCGGTTCGTTGGTGGAGTTTGCATTTGTTAACACCATATGGAGACGGAAGTAAAGTATACCTGATTACCTACATATCCGCAGGGCCGGATTAACTATGCCATTGACCCTTAGCCAATGCAATACCCCGGGCCCCTTGCCCCTTTTACAACTTCCTAAAATACATTTTTATTACCACAAAGCAATTATATTCATTACTTTTCAACTACATGCTGCGTCTCAACAAATCGAGGACTCCCGATGATCTTTGTCATGCGAACCAGTATTGGCAGTATTGCCAACCTGATGAAAGTGACGTAATCATAGAGTAGATTAATACGTGGTACCGGTAAAATTCAAATTCAAATTAAATGTCTCGATGAAAAACATTTTCGAATTTCTCAGTGCACCGGACCCCCTGGCCTTTGGCAGTTGCCTACACTTCCTTATTTGTAATTCGGCCCTGCAATATATAAATACAATACATTCCTCATATAAAGTACAAAGAAAGTGTATTTACGTTTACGATGTAAATGCCATTGCAATAGAACAAACGTGGAACTGAAAAAAGTCAACAGTAAACATATTTTCAAGTCGACATTAACGCCTCAGATGCAACGTAAGTCGGTGTCTGTGGACAGTGGTATTGACGGAGGCGCTGCCGGTGCTAGTCCAACAGTGACGAGTGGAAAATTAAATAGAAGAGATAATGTAAGCACATGGCTATAATATCCCCATACGCCTTATCAGTCCATAAGAAATTTGAAAGTATATATATCTGCGTTTCTACCCGTTTCTGCCCCTCCTCAAAATTTCGGATTTTTATGGGGTTTCCGACAAAAATGATGAAAAAAACAAAATTTTATAATTACCATACGTGTTTACATAGGTAATCGGTAAAAAAGACCAAGGAAAAAAAGAACACGGAAAAAAAGAACAAGTAAAAAAGAACACGGAAAAAAAGAACAACAGAAAAAAAGAACACGGAAAAAAAGAACAATTCATAAATTTTTTTTTTAAATATTAAGTTGATTCCTTAAAAAATATATAAACATTAAAGTGTGTTTCTTATTTATTATATATATTTTGCCAAGCTAAACAAACTATTAATACTTAGGTATTAACTGTAAAAAAAGATAAAACACATTTGAGTAGCATTTATGTTGGTGTACCTATTACAATGAGTTTAAAATCACTCAAAATACTTAATAATATATTATTCATTTGTCAAAGTCACCCTGCATTACATTTTAAGTTATATGTCAAAAAGTAGTTGACCAAATTTAAAATGGGGCAAGATTGATAGGTTTCATTCATTAAAAAACACTGCTCATTAGAAAAAAAAAAACTAAGACTATTGATAAAATAGTAGTTGAGGCAAACTTGTTATTTTTAGATATGTAGAATAAGTATTGAAACAACCATACTTAAATGAATAAAAAAAAAATTAACAAAATGTATCAATGTCAAAAAAAAAACATTCTACTTATGCAAAAATGCAAATAAAATTAAAAACACTATGCGAAAATTACAAAAACGGTGAAAGAGACATGGAGAACTTCTTAACTGCTGTATCACACACAATACGTTATCATTAACAGTGATTAAAAATTATATTTTGACTTTGACTTTTACAGTTAATACCTATATACCTATATTATAAATAAGAAACACACTTTAATATATGTATATTTTTTTAAGGAATCAACTTAATATTTAAAAAAAAATTTAAAAATTGTTCTTTTTTTCCGTGTTCTTTTTTTCTGTTGTTCTTTTTTTCCGTGTTCTTTTTTACTTGTTCTTTTTTTCCGTGTTCTTTTTTTCCTTGTCTTTTTTTCCGGGAATCGTTTACATACGTATCTACAGATAACTATCTATAAATGTATAGGTACAACTATTCGCTTGATTTCGTTTTATTTTTTTTTCAAAGAGATCAAGGAGTTTGCTGACTGTTGGTGATGTGGGCCCTGCCGTATGCACCAATCCAGAGCCTCTTGAAAATTTTAGTATCCGGGTACCAACGTTGAATAATGATAATAAGACTGGCGGTGGCGGAGGTCTGTTTACATTAACTCCACAAGAGATCGCTCAATGGATTGATCAACGCAGTCGTATTGCGTTTCCTGCAGCGTTTCTCGTATTTAACTGTTTCTATTGGCTTTATGTATATGTTTGAACAATATGATACCTATATTTTATACAAAAATAGATATTTTGTTAATCATTTTTATTGATGTCGACCACTAGGGCTAGGGACTTCATGTCCAGAAAAACCTTAAAATATGCATGGATTTATGCCCTTAAAAATTATCATATTATATGCTATTAAAATATGCAAAAATGCTAAAATATGCTCTTAAATATGCTCTAAATTTTTTTTATTTTTTATAAAAAACGCAAAGAAATTACAAATTTATAAAGGCACACAGCTAATATTTTCATTTTTTCTTTATGCTTGCCTTCAAACAGAAAAAACACGATATAGATTATAATATTTATATTTATTTTTATCTATTTTTTCCAATTCCTAGAAAATTCATATTAAATGTTGTATGTACGTATGTATAAAAAATTATTTCCTGCCGAGAATTGTTTTAATTTTAATAAAATGTGTGAAATATGCTCTTAAAATAGAAGTATAACAAAATATGCTCTTATAGGGAAAAAACAGCTGAATATGCAAAATAAAAATGATTTCTTTAAACTCTTAGTACAATGAAACACATTTTTATATCACTTAGCTATGTTTAAAATGATTATTGAAAAATATGCAAACTCCTATGAGTCCCCAGTCCTAATGATCACATATTTCATCAAGTCCATAAAATATCTGTGATTGAGACTTACGTTTTGCGAGTAAAAATTTACATTTGTAATGTAAACTTAATACCTCAAAGATCTAAAAATGCTATCTTAGTTTATTTTATTGTTATTAGGTACCTTCTATACGTATATTTAGTTTTTCCTTAATAAATTAAAAATTTTGGATTTATATAACCTATTATACATATATTATTATATATTACAAATAATATAGGTATTAATTTATAACCAAGAATTCTCCATACCATAGGCTTGGGCCGTGCAAACGGGGGCAGCAGATGCAGCATATTTTGCTGTCCTTGAACATTTTTTCAAAGTTATTGTCTATTGATTTCGATATAGTTGTTGTATGTCCTCTATCAGTCCATCATCTGGTTTACGTCGTCTGTACAACTGATTACCACCGCCGCCAGTTTGGTGTATAATAAATAATAATAACTACACTTATTTTTACTTTATTTTAATGGATATTATTTTATTAGCTACATTATGAGCCGGACATATTATTCACGACGGTCAACTTGCCTGTCGATTACAAGAAACCTTGGTGCACAATATTTTTGTCATTTCACCGTAGTCGGAAACAATAGATTCGGGTATCAAACCCACTCATCGATTCGTAGACTTATCCGAGTAGGTACCAAATATAAGTTAAGCGCTTAACACCACAAGGGAACTAATAAGGACATTAGTAGATTACATAACGACAACACCTGGTCAGCACTTCTAAACCCCCTCAGAGTCTCTACCGTATAGCCATAACCTAAGGGTGACCATGAAAAAATATATACATATACTTTGTATATACCTATTGGCTATTACATAATATATACCTAACACAACTATACACTTTGTAACGGGGGAGACTGTATAAATACGAATCCCATTCCGTTGTATATAGTAGGATCTATACTGTAGAATTTAGTTTAATCGTCGGGCCACGCCCTAAAATTGCTGCTTGTAAGTCCGGTTAAAATCCGGTATCCCCAGTAAAACAATTTCACTAATTTATCGAGCAGATAAATAAGACTTACTCTCTGTCCACAAATGTACCTACCTATTCATTAAATGTTTATATTAAATTCAACTTCCCTTGTCCTTTCATTAGTCTACCTCAACCTTATTAATTTATATTTTGAAACAAACTGATCTTAATTTAGTTGAGTTTTTTTTTGAATACCTATCCTTAATTAAATTAGTTAAAAAAAAATGTTAAAATCTACCGGCTCTGTCCTTATGTATCTGGCCCACCATTATAAGTTCTTGGTCATTCAGCCATTGTATTAGTGATTAATGTTTATAGTGCATAACCTACAGGTACTTACTTCCTACATAATCATTGTACATTGTACATTAAGCATTTTACCTACATAATATACCTAGATTATAGGATGTATACAACAAATATATAAATATACATATAATATATTATTATATTTATGATATACATATGCTAGGTAATAAAACATCTGTCTAATATAGTAATATATCTATTAGTTACCATTATTTATGCTTAAAAATAATCTGAAACCTGATATTTGTGTTACCTACATATGTTACCTACAATGTTGTTTCGGCTAACCCTGAACCTGAAAGAAATATTTTAAAAAACATAATCAATTAAAATATAATAATTTTGCCACATTTATATTTTATTGACAAAATTTTTTTTTTATATGGTTATAACTAGAGCGCGGATTTATATGCATTAAAAACCAACCAAATATGTATATATATATATATGCACTGAAATGTTAAAATATACACGAAAAATAAAAAATATGCAGAAATAAATACTTATCTACTTTTCTTAATTTTTTTCTTCACTTTCATTATTTTGAAGGTAGTTTTAATCTATAAGAAAAAAATAGGAAACAACTCATAGGATATAATAATATTTGGGAAAACCGTTTAAAGTACCTATTAATTTGTTTTGATATTAATCAAAACTATAAAAATATAATATTTTTTCTTATATTATAATGCTATATATTTCAAAAATTTCTAAAAAAACATAAAATCGAAATATGCAATTAAAAATGCAAAATAAACCCTTAAAATAGAAAAATGTCAAAATATTCAAAAATATGAACTAAAAAAGTTTCATTTTTTTTTCGTTATGTCATGAAACAAATGTTGTGCTCGCTTAACATATCATACGATCAACTAGAATAAATATGCAAATGCATACAAATCCACGCTCTAGTTATAACCAAAATCAAGGTAGTTATAACAAAATTAGTAAAAATGTATAATTATGTAGGCATGGGTATTTTAATGTATAGTGGATATAATTATAGTTTCAATATCACAAACAATTTTAGCTTATAGAATAAAATAAAAGGTATGTAATATTTTAATCTTGTGTAATAAACAAGTAGGTATTTGTCAATAAATTGGTAATTTTTGACACTATGGTAAATTTTTTGTTTATGTAGGGCTTTGGGACCATTGTCAAAACCAATGTCAAATGCTAATTTTTTATCCACTTCTAAAAATTTGCCATTTACCAAATTTCATGAATCATTAAATTAGTATCTATTTTCTTTACAAATGTTTAAATTAATAATATTTATGTAATTTTTGACATAGTATTAGTGATATAAATATTAGTATCAAATTATTAATTGTTGACCCTCAAAATTAGATAATATTACATCTAAATAAGAATAGGTAGAAAAGGTTTCAATCTTCATAATTGAATAGTTGAGTTTTCACATTTTTTGAAATTATGGGTTTTGATATTTTTCTTTTATTGTAATTGGTCAGTGATAATTGATAACTAATATATTATTAGGATAATAATAGTATCACCAATACAAATACTGAAATGCACAGGTATAAATAATATATAAATTCAACAAATTTATTTCAAACACAAAAGAGTTAACAATAATAGTATATAAACAAATAATACAAGGTAACAACAAATTATTTTTTTACAATATGACCATATTCTTTTGCAATATTTTGTTCAAACAGTTTTATAAGCTCATCGTTGGTTTTATCAATTTTCATTAATTTTTGTTCTTCTAAAAATGACAAACGTTCATCAGATTCATCCATCAATAAACTTCGCATTGATTTAGATTTTCTAAGAAAAAAAAATATAGTATACTACCGACATTAATAACCTCTATTTCAATAATTTTTTCATGATTCAATATCTACATACTATAAAAATTGTTTGATAGGATACAATAATATTGTCAGAATGTAATTTGTATTTATTAAACTAACATACCTAATTAATAATATAATAAGTAATTACTAATTAGAATTTACTTTTAAGATAATAGATACTAATATGATTAATACATTACATCAATTATCAAATATAATTGAATGTATTATTAAGTATATGATATGGTTATACATTTTGATATGATAAAGTATAGAATTGATTATTAACTACTAAAATATAAGTATGTTATGTACAATGTACTTACTTTACACCCTTATATCGTATTATAGATCCAACAAGTAGTATTGAAAGACAGACACCTGCAATAGCAACATTTGATGCTAGCCAATGGTTTTTTGGATTATTGTACACATCTTTCCAATTTTCACTAATAACATTCAGCAAACATAAATTTGCATTAAAAATCTAATTAAATGTTCTAAGTTTATAGTTGTAATTAGTTATTCAGGATATTCTTTTTAACATTTTTTAGATTTAAGTAAGTAGATTAGTATTAAAAGAGGTGATTCAAATTCAATTTATTTTTCTATAACATTTCAAATGATTACATTTAGATCAGATACCTACAACGGCTATAATCTGATCTATTAGGCATCATTAATTTACTATGGTATCAGAATTATTACGCTTTGCCTTTTTTCTTACCTATTTTGATGTCCGCGGTAATGATAATAAATTGGATTAGCATTCTTAGTGTAAACCAATGTTTCATCATATAACTTTTTCTTGTTTTCATCTATTAAGACATTATATGCTTCATTGATACGTATAAATCTATCATTAGAAGAAGGGCCACAGACATCTGGATGGTTCTAGAATACATAGGTACAACTGTATTTACAACAACTAACAAGTGTAAGTTGTGTTATAATTTTAAAATAAAGATAAGTAAATACTTACCAATTTAGATAATTTAATAAATGAGTTACGTATTTCTTTTTTTGTACAACCTGGTTTCAGGTTTAATGTGTCATAGTATGAAGACAAATTTTGTTTTGATGATCTAATGAATAATAAAAATATATTTTAATATTTTAAAAATATAAAACTAGTTATTACGACATGCATTAGGGTATACTATTGAGAGTTGGACATAATTTATATTATTATTAAATCAAGACAAAACACAACTTATAACAAATATTTGTAGAGAGTAAGAAACATATTATCATAGTTCTCAAGAGAATAAATTTTAAAGATTTACAAACAAAAGGAAATTATACAAGGATACTAATATTATGAGGCAATCACATCATGGACTAAAGTTTCCATCTGTAAAAAAAGAAAGACAGTAATAAAGGAGATACGAGGACTAACATTTAAAAAAAGGCATCGCAGTGAGTAGATACCAACAAAAGTCAGGATTGTTAAAAAACAAATAAAAACAATGAGTGGGTAGACCATAGTGATTTGTGATTGTGAGCAATATTAATAAACAAATATGTAGATGATAAATTATGGAAAATTTAATGAGTAAATAGGTAGGTTAATTACTCCAATAAAACTATTCCTCCCCCCTACAAACAACCTACAAAAAAAAAAAAAAAACAGTGCCATAGTTGCCGGGCACAAAAAAAAAAACAAAAACCTATTTAAAACCCAATAGGTACTGTTTAAAATTAAGACAACCTACATCAGAGAACTTGGTCGCCAAAATGATATATATAATGTATTGAAACTGAAAGAGTCAAACGATTATGCTGAAGATTGTAAGTAAGTACTGTACGTATTTTCTAGATAGTTTTTCCAACTAAATATATTGTTATTAATAGTTTCTCAGATGAAATAATGAAGACAGAAGGACAAAGGTCATACAAGTACAGTGGAAAAAATATGAATACCAACCAGCAAATCTTGATATTACTCGTTCAGAATTCATCCAGTGTTATTTATAGTTAGAAAAATTATTAATATTAATATTTACAATTTATGTTTTAAAAATATCAAATAACAATTGCGTCGTGACTTACTGGCAACGTATTGATATATCCTTGAAACCAAGTCGAACTATTTTAAGAGCGATAGGCACAACAAAAACATTGTTCATAATTTATTGTTTTAAGTAGACATAAAGGTGCTTAATTAATAGTAAAAATAACTTCACCAAAAGTTAATTGAGTGAATGCGTTTAGAAGAAATAAAACAATTTAAATTCTCTAGGAAACGGCAAAAAAATTAAGTTCTATCGTCAATCGTCATGTACTATGTAGTTTAAGATATTTTCTGATTTTCATATTTCGTTTATATTTTATGTTATCAAATTTTTAATGTTGATAATAACAACACATGATAACATACATATGATATCATAGCACAGGAACGTCGTAATAGGTGGCGGGAAAATAATTTCTGATTCAAATAAAAATATAAAATAATAATTTTAGAGACATTTCGAAAAGATGAAGCTAAAGTCGAAAGTATGACGTGATCCACAGTCGGTAAAAGAGACCATGGAAAAAAAATTAATACAACCTGGTGAAAAAAAGTCCACTGCGAAAGACCCACGGAAATAATTCCAAGTGCGCTGGCAGGATATAATCCCACCCCGGGGCGAGATAAAAATGACTTACATAAATTATAATCTAATATTGGTTATATTGATATTAAAGTACCGCCGAGCAGTTAAAAATGGCCCCCTCGACGGGAAAACTTGAATGGGGTCCCGAGATATTTGATCGTTCAAAATAAACACGAGTAGGGTCCACTGTAATATTTTGTCTTAATGTTATCTGCAACCACAGTTGTCGTTAGATAACATATTGGAATTATAGCTATAGTAGTCATTAGACCGGCACGTGTCAAGGCTAAAAGTTTGAATTATTGTAGTTTGTAATGTCATCGCCATTTGGAGCAGTATAAAACTACTCCGAGTTTCTTAAACCGTAAATTATTCGATGGGAAAGTGAATCTGGTCGATGCATTCGTGACGTCAAAAATTTTAAATTCCCAGTAGTTTTCGAAAGCGCTGGGGAAAACAAAAAAAAAATTAAGGAAATACAGATATTTTTACTCAAGATTCGTTTCTCGGCAAAATCGATTTTGGTTTTTGGTGTAATCCTAAAAAAAATTATGGTAGATCCACGAAATTTTTCACTGAATGTTTATAATAACATTTGCTAGACACAAAACAATTTCTAAAATATTTTGACTAGTTTTGATCTGTTTTCAACATTTTCTTTTTTTTTTCTATAGATGTCAATTAAATTTTAATCGTTGGATCAAAAAGCTTGACAATTTAATACAAGACTCCTAATATGTTGTTACAATGTTAGTTAACATATATTAAAAATACATAGTCACATTTTGTTTTTATAAGCATTTAAAGTTAACATTTTGACAAAGTACGTAAAATCACGAAAATTTGCAAATTATTTTGAGTTAGAAATTTATAAAAAATGTTCTTTTTAAATCTAAGATTTGAAAATTTAATACGAGATTCCTCATAAGATTGTCTACCTTTACTTAAAAAAAATGTATACCGGAAAGTCAAATTACATTTTTATGACAAAATGAATCAAATTTAAAATTTACAAATTACTTAGTACCTAGGTAAAAATGTATAATTGTATAAATATGAACATATCATATATGTTATATAATATATATTATATACAAGGTTAGGTTATAAACACATAAATTGTATGCCAATTGGTAAAATTCTATGGTTTTGCATAATATGCATCATTTTTATATAAATAATATTTGTGTTAGCCGACTGTTATATACGATCGATCTATCGTTTCCAGTTGGCTTCAGTTGTTGAAATATTCTCTATTACTCTTTTCCAGAACCGGTTAAATTAAATTTTTATGAACGTTTAAAGTTCAAATTTTTCCAAGATTGGATATTCAGTTGATTTCTTATGTGACGATTTTCTTATTTTGCTGTGTTTCAAAAACAAATAACTGTAGATACTTGAAATTTATATTATATGTTTATTTTATAATTTCCTATACTTGATAAAATTTTCAAAACATTTTGACTCATTTTGAGCTGTTTACAGACATATTCTGTTTACATTTCTTTTAGTTTTTTTTTCTATGAATGTCAATAAAAATGTATTTGTTGCGTAGAAAATCTTTAAAATTTAAAACAAGGCTCCTGATATATGGTTACGATAGCGATTGAAAAATATTAAAAATACATTGGCACAATTTTTTTGTATAAGCATTTAAAGTTCGATTTTCGATATCATTTATCAAATTAAAAATTGAAAAATGATTTTATAGTTAAAAATTGATAAAATTTTCAAATTTTATAGCTAATGATTGAACATTTAAAACGGGTTCCACATAAGTAGGTTATTCTGTAACCAAAAAATCTCAAAAATATAAACATACAGTTTTTTTTTATAGTTATTTTATGATCGAATTTGGAGTGACATGCCAGTCTCCGCTCAGAATCATTTTTCATATACAATAATATTATATCATTGAATTCAAATTTAATACCATCCATTAAACAGTGACCTACTTGGAACCTACTGTACAGAAAAACGACATCCATTTATCCGCCTTTATTTTATTTTTTAAATTTTTTATTGTGACTGTGTACACGATAAGTAGTCGAAATAATGCTTCGATTCTCAACTTCAGTATCTTGTTTGATGGGAAAGTGAATATAGTTGGTGTATTCAGGAGGTCATTTTTTAAAATGCCCAATAGTTTTCAAAAGCTCCAGAAAAAACATACTAAAAGTTAAGGAAAAACGGGAAATTTTACGCAAAATTGGTTTCAGAAAAAATCGATTTAGATTTTTGGTGTAACTCTAAAACTAATGACCGTAGATACATGAAATTTTCACTGGTCGTTTATATTAGTATTTTCTATTCACGATTACAAAATATTTTGACTTGTTTTGAGATGTTTACGGATATTTTCAGTTTCCAATTTTTTTAGTTTTTTTTTTATAAATGTCAATCAAATTTTATTTGTTGGATAAAAAAGTTTGAAAATTTAATATAAGGCTCCTTATTGCAATTGAAAAATATTAAAAAGACATAGGCACAATTTTTTTTTATAAGCATTTAAAGTTTGAATTTTTACAAAATTTAACAAAATCTCGAAAATTATCAATCATTGTAATTATAAAACTGTAAGATGTTCAGTTTTTATAACTAAGGATTGAAAATTTAAAATAAAAATTCTCATTAATAGTTCATTCTGTAACCAAAAAATATAATAAATATTTAAACACAATTATTTTTTACAGACATTTTAAGTTCAGATTTGGACGAAATTACATATTAAAATCAATATTAACGAATAAAAGTATATATTATAATATTTTTCCAGCATCACTGATAATGTTAGGTTAATACTTAATAATTAAATAATATGAATAATATTAATTCAACTTATCAGCTACCGTATAATAACAATACCAATATAATTTAAAATATCCTAGACTGACATACCGTCTCCGCTCAAAATCGTTTTTCGTATACAATGATATTATATCATTGAATTCAAATTTAATACCATCCATTATACAGTGAACTACTTGTAACCTACTGTACAACGGAGCGATAACCACTTGACCACTTAACTACAGTTAGATTTTGATGCATTTTGTCAAATTTAGAACTTTAATGCTTATAAAAAAAACCGTGACAGTGTATCTTTAATATTTTTCAATTGTTATTTTAAAAGATGTGAGGAACATTGTATTAAATTTTAAAATCTTAGATAATATAAATAATAACATTTTTTTATGAATTTCTAACTCAAAATAATTGTCAAATTTTTGTATATCTACGATATTTTTTTTTAAATTAAGCCAACAAAAATCAAAATCAAGTCAGAAAATTGTTTAGAACATTTCTTTTTGTTTTTCCCGACGGTTTTTAAAACTAGTGGGGATTTTTTACGTTTCCCCTCAAAGCACCAACTAGATTCTCTTTTATACCAGAAAATTTGCTGAAGTATAATATCAAAACATATTTATTGCCCCAAAAGATTATAATAGACACAATAAAAATCAACAGAACACCTCATTGTAAATTTAATACTTTCATTGCTTTGGTCAGAATTTAAAAGACTTTAATTCGCAAAAATATAAATCTATAATGTACATACATATATACGTTTAGCAAATATTTATCTTACAGTGTTTTTAATAGTACAAATCAAAAATAATTTTAAAAATACATATTATATAAAATTATGGGTTTTAATTGGTGTAGGTAAATCATTAATTTAATTTTAAATAAATGATTATTTTGACTATATTATTAGTTATTTCACTTCTTGACTTGTTTTAATTTTAATGGTTTTTGCAATCTTTAAAATGTATAAAAAGAGTTTTTATATGTAACCTTAGGAATTAGTAATTCGTGAATCTGAAGTTATATTGTAATTTGTATTGCAGTAGTTTTATTGACTTTGCTATTTTCAACCAATTAGACGAGTCAAAAATACCTACTTAGGTACCTACTTTCAGGAACTAAGAACACAAATCAAATATTCTTTAGTTGAAAATGTTTTGGACTTGTTTATTTTAATTATAAAAAAAATTTCAAACCTGATTGAAATGTATACATAATATTACTATTCTTTAATTTATATTTTATATATTTACCAATACTTGGCTATATCAGATGTATTTATGGAAGGAACAGACTGAAAAAAAATCCAGCAGGTCGATAAATCGTTAACAAATGCATCTTTTGTTGTAGGGTTGTCAGAAAAGCATTTGTGAGTTGAAGTACTTATATTTAGTTGTGAATACTACGCCATTGTATACTAAACACTTATGCATTATTTATAATTGACTTTAAAAATCTAAGGTGTAAATGGAAATTCGGTTGGGACATAACAGTTCTGTGAAATGCCTGTGTACTTCTCAAAAAATATTTTATACATTTTCATTTAAGTACATATATCTTTATATTATACTTGCAATTTGCATAACTCTATGGGGCCTGCGTGTGGGCTTCAATAATCAATAATCATAATTCATAATAAATAAATGGGTATACTATTGTTAATTGTTTAAAATTTTTACGTACCTATTCAACCTAGATACCATTGCTTATTACAAAATTAAAATTAAAAATAATAATTATTAATTAAAAGTATTATTAATATTAAAATATTATAGTATCTATATGAAGTAGTATTTTAATTGGTCTTATTTATTTAAAACAACCGGCGCCACTGGGACATATTTACATACATCATATGAATAATTTTTTAATGGTTAGCAAATACGACAATGTACAAAAATTTAAAATTTATATTGTATATTAACTTTGGTTGAGTAGATTGACGGCCAAGAAAAGTCGCATTTAATTGAATGTTAAATTATATAATCTATTTTGTTTTTATTAATAACTTGTTATATCAGATTTTGATAAATTTAAATCAATGCAGTTTAAACAGAGATGAAGTCGTTCATTGTTCAAGGAAACTAATGAATGTTTGATTGTCCGAAGCCCAAAGTCGTCGCTAGTATTCAGATTAGTCGCCTCTGTTATAATAAAAGCCACACCCTCAATCTAAAAAACAATCAAACAATTTTTTTTTTCATATTGGGTATTAGTATTTTTTTATTACGAGTACATTTTTTTTATTGATCGGATCAGATTTAATGAGTGATTTAATTATAATGTTTGTTACAATGTATTATGTGTTATGAATGTTATGATTAGGTACTGACAGCTTCATAAGAATATAGCATAATATATCGGAAAGAAAAAAAAGATTAAAATTAACATATATTAAAATTTTTCTTAGGAGAGCGGAGCATTAAATGTATCGATTTTACAACGGTATTATGTTTTTTATGTGCCTTTTATCCGGTTATCTTCTCTTTTTGCAGCAATAAAAATTCTTCAATTTTTCTATTCACCCAAGCTTCTTTTCTGGTAAAAAAGAGAATCTAGTAATACTTTGTGGGAGGTGGGGAGGGAGAAGAAGTTATCAAAAGAGTAATGAAAAACAAAAAAAAATAAATAATTTAGAAAAAAACTGGAATTTTTACGAAAACCCAATTTTTATTTGTTTTTTTTGGTGCAACTCATGTTGCAAATTTGAAAACTTCAAAATTTGAAAATTTGAAAACTATTTTGAGTTAAAAATAAATAAACATTTTTCTTTTTATATCTAAGATTTGAAAACTAAATATATAAGATTCCTTCTAAATTTTTCTTCTTAATAAGTCACGTTCGCTTCAATAAACGTTTTAATCTCACATTTTTTCGACATTGGATATTCACCCGTAAATTAGGAAGTAATGTCGCACTATAGTAATTAAATAAATGTATTTATTAGCAGTTAATTTTATGAAATATAATAAAGAAAATAATTATTTGAATCAGTAATTTTTCAATAATTATCTGTTCTATCACAATTATTGTAATCCGGTAAAATTTATTTTAAATATACCTGTGGTAAAATTTATGGATTCAGTAGGAAGTCAATAAGAATTTGGACTATGATACACAGAACACCTATAACCTTTGCAGGTATTTGTTTTACTGACATATTCACCATGGCTGGGCCATGACATAATGCTACCATTTATAATGTCTAAAGAATAAATAATAAATACACGATACATATAATTAAAAAAATAATTGAATAGATGAATAATCTTAAATAAAAGTAAATATGATACTCATAAGATTACCTATAGGCTATAAATTTACATTTTTAGGAAAAGTATGTACAACTAACCAGGATTTAGTAAGTATACTTGAGTGATTATACATTATATGTCATTATTACACATTTACACAAGGAAGCAGATAGTAGATCTGAAAGTAGGTTTGCCATAAAAACTGGAAATCAGTTTAACAACGTGATGTTTTATACACAATGAGCATAATGATAAAATTAGTATAACAATATTACAAAAACCAAATTTTGAATAAAACGTTAGGTACGTATCGTTACTGACTTCCAATCTTGGAAATCCATGGCGTCTCTAATGTAAGCAGTGGTTAAAAAACAGTTCAATTAGGTATATAATATATACAAATTGTACATAATGCATACATATATATTATTTTTCCACCATCACTGATATTTTAGGATAATATTAAAATTTAAAGTGTATTGTTTTTTTTCAAAAACTAATTCAACCTACCCCCACCGTATTACTAAAAACATAAATATAATATCAAATATTCTAGGCTGACAGAGAATCTTCGCTCGTTTTTGTATATATCATGATATAAATCACTGAATTCAAATTTAACACCATCATCCATTACAATGAACCGCTCGACACATAGGTACTGTATAGTATAGCATAGATGTACCCACTCGCCCACCTTTTTTTTTTCTTTTTTACTTTTAAAGTTTCACTCACAAATAGTCATCTGAACTTATTGTTGATTTTATAATGCAACCAGCCACCCGGAACAAAATATGTCAAGTTATATAATGCAGGTAGAGATGATAGGTATTAGTCACAATAGTACCTACTCTACGATAACATGCAATGATATAAGTATATAACAGATATTATACTATATTATTAGTGTACAGGTAATGAGAAGTGCATTACAATTAGAAAGATCAAGATGTATAATTAAATTAAATTAGAAGGTCTTGCACTATTGAGTCGGAATATTGAAGGTGGGAATTTCTATTAATATTTCTGTATAAATATAATATACCTAATATGGTTTTTGAAAATAAAAAAACTATACTTGATTACTTGAACTTAGCATCAAATATACATTGTATTGTTTTAATAAAAACGTAAAAACAATTTCTAGTTCACCGACCATATTATTTAGACTGAGATTTGAGAAATAGTATAGTTACTTATACATAATATACCTACATTAGGTTTAGGTATGACGAAGAAACCGTTATTTGATTATAATTTATAATTTATATACATACTCAGGGTTGTAGATACGGGGGGGGGGGGATCAAAGCGCTCCCCCTCACAACATGGAAAGTATATAAATTGTATTTACTATTTACAAACATTTAAAACTACTAAAATATTTTAAAGCAATGGCGTAGTCAGGGGGGTAGTGGGTTATATCCTCCCCCATTGAACGTATCAAAACATTGAAACAACATAAAAATAAATTAGTTTTGTTAATTGTTGAGTATTTATTTAAAATATTTTATGCTTTGCCCTCTCCCATATTCAATGACACTGTAGGTTATTCACCATAAATATCATAAATCTCCAAAAGCATAAATGTTTTAGAAAATATTTATATTTATTTTTTAAAATTAATTTGAATTAATTACAAAACAAACTACTTTATTAACAAAACGTTCCTTTCGTGATAATGAGTATTTACAGTTAAAATAATCAATCTGTATAGGTAGTTGATATTCTCGTAATGGTACTATGGTAGTACATCATGCAAATTATTGACTTCTGTACAGGTTTAATATATTATATTCATTTAACAAATATTTGGATTTATTTTTGGTTAGTAGTAGTTACTTAGCAGATACGTACTTATTAGTTATTAATTATTATTTATTATACTTTAAAATAAATATTCATTATTTGATAATAAATTATGCTAAACAACCCCCCCCCCCCCCCTCACAAAATGTTTTATTTTTCACTGTATAAAAACTTAAAAATGTATTTATAAAACATATAAATATAATTTTTTTTTAATATTACCGTCCCAATGGAAATTTTTGTACATGAAACTGTAACATAAACTTGCGAATTGAGGTAGGTAGTACCTAGGTGCATATATTACTATATAGTATATAGTATGTACAGTAATATATTATATATATCCTCCCAAGGCCAAATATCCATTATAATGGACAAGTATTATAACTGTTTTAGTGCCCAAGCTTAATTTTATTTTTGTATTTTTAAAAACCTGTTGTCCATTACAGTGAACATTTTATCTTATTCCCACAAGAGGCCGCCAATTTTTTTTGTTTATATTATACTTCTGTGAATATAACCTTAAACTAGTGATAATTTAGATGGGTAAACATGTGTTTGATAATTTTTATCTGATACCATTTCGTCTACAACACATATTTTAAAATGTCCATTGAATTGGACGTCTACTACAAATATTTTAGTTAGGTCAGGCGTTTATACGTGTAAAAAAAATGTCCATTGAATTAGACATTGGACTTGTGGTACTACAAAATTTAAATATGTGTTGGGCCTCAGGAATATAAAAATAATTTAAAAATAAAGAATAGTTGGTCCATATGTCGTATATGTTTATAGAGAAACAAATGTAGATGTTTGGCTGATTCAAATTTGAAAATTCACTTAACTGTTATTAGTCAACAAATTTATTAATTATTCAATTGAAATATAAAATATATTTTGTTAAATGCAAAAATATTTATATATTATATAAGATTTAAATAACATTTAGGTAGACGCATAAGAACTCCAAAGAACCAACGGAGGTTATTAATAACTACAGAAAATAAAACGTATATAATATGATAGCCGATAGGTAATTACAAATAGGATTTTTAAATTTGCAAACAATAATGATAATTTTTGTGAGTTATTACCAGTCTCTCTACTCTAACCTGTTATTTGTTATATAATATCTAATTATTAGTTATTGTTTGGAGTGCTCACCTTCATATAATAAACTTGATCAAATGCACTTAGTCCTGATTTGAAACTCGAAAGTGAAAGGAATCTGCACATGTGTAATGCATATTATTTAAGGAGGGTAGATCCCGGTATAAATTACATTTTAAATAGTACCTATTAAAGTATTTAAATTTTAAATAACTGGAGGTACCACGATATTTAAAATAAAAATCTGTAATTACCTTTATGTACCTAAACATTGGAACCAGAAGAACACACCCTATCTCAGTGGACTGAACTGCACTCTAAGTCAACTAGTTTTTTTATTCGTGCACATATTTTCCTATATGTGCAGCGTTTGTTGCTATGTAAATTAGTTTTTACTACTAAATAACTATATTAAATATAATTTCAATGATGTAAGTATATAATTTTTTTATTAGGAATTCGTGTAGAAGAATAATTTATATGTATCTAACTTAAAACTTTTAGAGGGAATAAAAAATAATAATATTTATAAATGATAATAATTGATTATCATGTAAAAACTCGTTCTGAACCAGTCATAATCTTGTATTTTTTTTATAACATCTCATTTATAAATTATAATCTATTTTTGTACATTTTAAATATAAATATACCTATCTTAAATTCAAGTTTTTTTTACAATTATTAAATATAGATAATTCGTGAAAGGCGTATCTAGTGATTTGACACGTGCAGTATATTGTAGGTGTTAGGTAACATTTATTATAATTATTATTTATTACTGTTAGACCGTACCTAAATATATTCATTGTTCAGTCGGTATTAATTTATTTACTCAAATTTCATCAGTAATTAACAAACTATACCTTATAAACTACCAAGGGACGAATTATATTATTATTTAGTTATCGATAAAAAATATAATCTTTAGTTATGCTCTATTATTTATTATTACATGGTGTTGTACTATTATCTATGTATTAAATTAAGTTAAATTATATTATTATGATTTATGACTAAATTAAATTAAAAATTTTAACAATCAGATATTAAATTTAAAGCAATTCAAGTCATAGTTACTCATAAATATATTTAAGAAACATTGCAGTGTAGGTAAATGATGAACAGGGCTAAAAGAAGCATAACATGACAAAAAATGGCAATAACTGACTAAGGGTACTGTAATCTTTATTCTTTATACTACCTATTTTGAGCATTCCATGTAAACCTAATTAATTATTATTGTTTAAAAATTTTAATTTTATTAATTTGTTGCAACTAATATTGTTCATTATAATTACCATTATTAATTTCTTATTGGTTCTTACCACGTTAGTAATTTATTGTTTAAATTTTCAAAATTGTTCACATCTTTGATGGTTATACTAGTAGAATTATAAGCGGATGTTTATGCGTATAATATTATCAACGATACCTAGTCGGATAAACGTTACTTATTTATGTAGCTTTAGCTAACGTTAACTTCCTTTGATATTGATGCGTCATAAATGGTGATGGTTGTTATTTGTTCTTAAGTTCACTGTAATATGTTCTAATTCCATTCCCTACTTTATATAGGTCAAGAGAAAATTATAATTTTTCTCCTCATCTACACGATATTTCGAACTTTTATAGGTTGGTACTTGGTTCATAGTTCATTAAAATTCTGTACTGTGTGGCTCATGGAATATATGTATAAAATGTCGTTTTCAGAGAGCCGTAGATGTTGTCCCCAAATTTGATTTGGTGTAAATGGCGTTTCGACGTCACCATTAACGCGCACGAGCCATCACATCAATATAAGACGTGATAAAGTAAACTGTTGGCAATCCATGTGGCGCCTGTAAAAAAAAAATAAATAATTCTGGAAACCTTTGTATACAGTAATATTACATATAAGTCAATAACACTACATTTTACCTACATACATGCAAGACCTACAGGGTTAAGACATATTGAGGGGTGCGAATTCACCCCGGGCCGTGTATTTTATTGATTTAAAGTATAAATGATGACTTATATTCAATAAAAATCAAAAATGCATATTAAGTGTGTATGATATACATATATATATTATATAGGGTATAACTACTAGAATAGTAATATTATATACAGATTATTATATAATACAGTGGAATAATATTATTTTACAGAACGTATTACGTATTACATATTATATAACTTATTAATTGCTATTTCCGCTAGGTACCTAAGTACTAAATTATATTTTGTTATAATTCCTAATAAAATATATATCTATACATCTTACAAGGACACAAAACAAATATGTAGTTTTGGTTCAACCCAAAGGTCAACGATGGTGTAAAATATATTATCCTTATATATATTTTGTATTAAACCGTCTAAACCTGTACGCGTCTTATACATTTGCACCATCCCCTCTGCCCCAATTATAATTCTCTAATATATCCTCCATAACATACACGATACATCCTGGCATCCTATACACCTGTTCTGTAGGGTAAATGTAAGTTCCTACATGGTAAAAAAAAGTTCAAATGTCAGTAAGCGTGTATACTTATGCTTTATTATGCATGGATTAGAGGTTTATATTTTATTATTAAACTATACTTCATATATTAAATTTACTCGAACTGATTATAATGTCTTTTCAAAAATAATAAAATTGTCATACCTAATATTTTCATTATATATAATAATGTCTTCAAAAAAATAATAAAAAACATATAATACATTTCATAAATAAACAGATATAATAGGTAATGATAATACAAAATAATACAAATCGCATAATAAATTTTATAAATAAATAGATGAATAGTATTTTTGTCCACCGTATAGGAACTAAAATACTCAACTTTTTTTTACCGTGTATATAAGAACTTACATAATATACAATTTTTTCTGCCATGTAGGAACTTACATAGTATATCATTTTTTTCCCCGTGTATGAACTAACGCATGTTTACCTGCTATTCTCTTGTAGGAACTTCCTATTCCCCATTTCGCTCTGAACACGCACATCCACATAGGACTACAGGAGTATCTGTTACGGGGACAATACCTATATGTCTCGGAGTTTCACATACAGTTACTCATTTTCGTGCGATTTAAACACTCTGTGATAATAATAATATATTGTCAGGTGCGCGAGTCTGTCATCATGTGTCATAATCGGGGATAATGACACCCCGATCAACAGGTCGACGACGAGCGGCGGCATGGACGTGCGTGTCATCGCGTCGATTTGAATTGTGACGTCCACACACTTCACAGTTGTAGTTTACACTATACGTCTATACCCCGACACAATCCCGGACTGGCACGTCAATGTAATATGAATAATAATTTGTAATAATATTACCGTGGTTTAACGCGCTAATCACTAGGTATAATACAATAATATGTGTTATAATTCATAATACATCACAACAGGCATCACGCACATTCACTTTCATTCACTCTCCCGATCTCTGCTCCCCCGGCGGAACGCGGCGCGTGTCACCCATTATAGATGTAATCTGGTATAATTAAAGCGGCGGGTGGGTAGGGGGGGGGGTGTGTGGTTAATAATGACTGTTTTGTATAAAGAGTACTATATCAGCTATAGTGGTTAATTATGCATATTATTTTTCCAAATTAATTTTAATTGAAAATGAGAAAAAAAATGTTTGACGTACAAAAGACAAAAAAAAAAAAACTTGGTGTCAACATTGTCGTAGTGTACATGTGTCTGATGTGCTGTGTACTAGTGTGTAGTGTGCAAATTCAAAACATACGTTTTTCGGCATATTATGGGCATGTAGCGAGTGATAAGGAAATACATTTACCATATTAACTGAAGGGGTCCGTGTAAGAACCGGACAGCTCCATTTTTCAAATCTTTTCAGAAAACAAATAAAAACCTTTGAAGCCATCTGGTTTATCAACGGAATAAAAAAAAAACAGACTGCTCCAAATAAGTTATATTTCCTATAGTGGTTGTTGGATTTGTCTAACCTAACCTACAGATAAACACATAATTTTTTGCTTTTTCAAATTAACAAACACTCGATTTCGACGAAAAATGGAGCTGTCCGGTTACTGCTCCACACCAAAACCCGACACGACACCTGAGCATTTATTGGTATTGATAGTTTACACACCATTACGCTTCAGTATACACTATTATTCAAAACGAACAAAGCTATTTATATTCTTAAAGGATAATATTTAAGGACGTGAATTATTTATCAATAGGTTTTAATAAGTCTGGGAAACTCTTTTTGTTGGCTGGTGGGGTGTGTGTGTGTGTGGGGGTACGTCTTATATTGGGTCCGTTTGAGAACCACGAGCGTGTTCGACCGAAAGCCGTGTCGCCGGACAACGCGCCATGTATTATCGATGACCGAGGCGCGTGGCCCGACCACCCGCGGCCGTCGCGAACGCAGTTGTAGACTCTCTCCAAGGACGTGATGGTCGGCGGGCGGTCCGGTCGGGCGGGGTGCGTATATGATTACGGTGGTTTGCTGCACGTGATTGATTGCGCGCGTAATAAAATATATATATATATATACGACCCGAGTCCCACCGACAAGGTCCGGCCACCGGGCGGCGGTTGATATACCGATCGAAAAAACACATACTCACACACATGCGCGCGCGCGCGGTTAGCAATCAAAAAAAGCCTCTTTGCGGCGGCGGCGGCGGCGTCGGCAAAAGGGATCTAGTGTAATGTATAGTCGGCGGCGAGGGACGTGCCGCGCAAAGAGTTAAGGAGAGCCGAGTCGCAATCAATCCCGGCCAAGGTCATATCGGGCCGACGGCAGCACAGACGCCCTGGCGTCGTCATGACGACTATACGTTCGCGCCCGACCCGCGGATCCCTGCAGCGTCCGGACGTCAGGCCAGCGCGTAGTACTACGACGCCGCTTATCATCGAAACACCGCCGCCAGTTGTAGTACACCACCACCGTCCGCCGACACCACCGCCGGCACAGCCACTGTACGCTGTGTTATAGTATGCGCACTCGAGTTATTATTATTATTATTATTATTATTATTATATTTTGGTCTCCGTCCTATCACGCCGGTGGTGTACTCGACACCGCCACGCGACGACTCCCTCTCTCCGTCGCTCGTATCACTCTTCACGCTCTCTCTCTCACTCCGTCCATCGCTCCATCTCTCTCGTCACTACTCCGCGACTCGCCGTCTCGTACCCTATAGTCACGCGTTGTACTATCACGTCGCGGTGCCTCGCCGTCAGATCAACAGATTATATAACCGAATCGCGCGTTTTGAGGTAAAATCCGTTGAACATGTAGTCTGGTTGATATTCGCTATGCAATTATTGTTTTTTTATTTCGTGCCTATTGTACAGGCGTATTATTATTACGCATATTATTGTTGTAATATATTATTATTATTTTTTTTTCGTTTCGTTTATTTATCTTTTTCGGTATACCCTTACCGGTTGTAGCTGCTGAATGCATCCGAGACTTAAACACTAGATGTTATACTAGAATAATATGCTATATTGTCATTTGTGCCAATGTCGTTATGGATGTGTACGATAATTTGAGACGGTTCGAGTCACTGGCATGTTATTTCGTGACTTCAACTGTAATATTGTACATATTATAATATATTATCATATACCTATATGATGTTAGTTTTATGTCAATATTTAATAAAATATACTACCTATAAAATAGACTACCTATTCTATTTTTATGTTTTTTTTGTAACTTATTATACTTGCGATAAATTAGAAAATTATAAATTATAATATAGACTATATTCTATTAAATTTTTAAATAAAAACAAGTATGTATAGTAGGTACAAATCATAGACTAATAGGTACGAATGTACAATCTATATATTAATATACCAATATATTGTATTTTTTAATTTATTATTACGATGACCAAGGAACATAAATATAATATGATATAAAATTGTAATTTTTTGGTCATCAGTATTATTATACAATAAATTATTATTTATTAATATTGAAAATATTTCAGACGTTTTAAACACCATTAAATAGTATTGTTTATTTGTTTAAGCTCTAAGACATTAGTTTTGTGTTATACAAATTGAGAACCTCTGAAACGGTACCATAAATTATTTTATAAAATTACGTATTATATTTTATTTGAAATATAATACATTTTAAGTAATTCACATGTATAGATATAATTATATAATTAAAAACCACTATATTTCTTTATAATTTAAAATAATACAGTTTTGTAAATAATTCATTATGAAGAATTGAGCCCTATGATGGAAATCAAATATTTTTAATTACATTATGTCTGTATTGTATGTAATACCGAGCAATTCATAACCACAATCTTTTTTTAAATTTTAAAATAAAACTAAAATTAAAATAGGCACTCAATAATAATTTTAAATTGCATGTATTTTAAAAATATTTATGTTTTAATTAATTAGCTTCTAACATGTTGTTATTTATTAATTAATTATCATGAAACTAAAATTTGCACGTTGTTTTGAATGTTCAGCCATTACAATATTGTATAGTGTACTGATATACTGTAAATATCTATTATTTATTGATAGAAGAATACGTAATTTGTGAGTTTTGACTTGTATTGTACTTGCGTATGATATTTATTATTGAATAGTGGCTAACAAATATTTAGATTCTTAAAATTTAAGTACAATAAGTAAATATTAGTTATAACACCACTACTACTACTATACTACTAAAAATAATAATAATTTATTAATTTTAATAAACAGACAGAAGCCCAATTTGTAATTATCTAACAAGTAACAGATAATATACTTAAATTCAATTTAACCGGTTAATAAACAAAATAAAATATATATAAAAGAGAAGTATGCACAAAGTAGGAATATCAAATATGAAAAAGAAAAAGAAATAACTTATAATTTATAAATATTCATTTTAATTTAAGTACTAGTCGTAGAATTTTTTTGTGTAGAATATATATTACCTATATAATATTCTTATCAATACCTTCATGCAATCATACGTCTCCTGAAAGTTTTTATTATTGTTTGGATGTATTAAAGAAAATATAATTTTGGTTTTTATATTAGGACTTGGAGTCGGGGTGTAGCGGAGATATTCATAGTTTCAGGAAATGCGTGCAAAGGTCTTAACTAGGCCAAATATTGCATTAACATAGTGTGAACTTTTCCTAGGGATAACTATATAGTATTATAATAGTGAAAGTACTTAAGTTTTTAAGCCTTCAACCCTTTTTCACATTTAGTATACTAAATTTTAATCCATACTGAAATTAAGGAATGTGGGAGTATTTTATTTACTTTAGATATTTACTTACGATTAAAAAGAATTATTGAAATATTATAAATTAATAAACTTCCTTAAAATCAGGTCATCATTCTAAATGTAATTTGTACTGTACGTTTTATATTGTGTTGTCTTTTAGTATGCATTATACAATTATGTTTTAGACTGTAGTCTGTATGTAGTACCAACTAGGTAGGTACCTATAAATTATTTACTCAGATGAATAAATAATATGATGCCATAAAATATCAGGCAGTACCTGCCTACCTATATATTTTTCAACGTACAGTGCTTTAGTAATAAAAAAAAAAGGAACAATGGATAAATGGATAATCAATAAAGAGAAGCGATTTGTATTATATATTTTATAGCAGTTATTTAAAAAATATATCGGTTGCGTACTTTGCTAACGATTGTAATAAATTGTCAACACTGTTCTTACCTAACTCAATTACTTAAACGTAAGTAAATTTTGTCAGTGCTAAAATGTACATACATTAGTTTAAAACTTTAAATTTTAAGTAATTGATAAAGAAGATTTTATATTACGAATAGATTGTGTCTATAAGTATGCAAAAATGCAATTACACGATTTGTTATATTTATTAATGTTTATACGATAAACGGAACAGTATAAATTTATTTTCACTACTAAATACTAATGTTCCTTTATTTTTTATAAATTATAATATATTGATCAGCATATTTAGAAAACTATAGGTTTATACTATTAGACGGCATAAACAGGCATTAGTTCACATAGGAACTATACAATTATTAATTGTCATTCAATAAAATATCGAAATTACATTATAAATAATTAAAAAACTATTATTAAAATGTAGGTTATTCAAGTAGCAGGTGATCAATAGATATTTTTTTTTTTTTAAAAAGACAATAAAACAACATTTTTGAGACATATAATGTTACCTTTTAAACACTACGTATTAAATGTACCTAACTTAATTATGACGAGTATCTACATTTTATACAATAACTATATTTTTCTCCATTTTTGTAAAAACTTATATTATACTTTATGATCAAGTAAACTGATGATTTTTGTACAAATATTTTTCTAAGTATTTAATTTAAAAAAATATATAGAATGCTAGTGTAAGATTTTTGTTTGGAAAATATCAACTTAATGATATAACATTATTAATAATAGGCAATTAATAAAATGTTGAGGAATATAATTTTATCTTTAAAAAAATAAATAATTTATTTTTACAGAATCGTGATAATTTAAAAATGCAATGTTTATCAAATAAGTAGACTATATAGGTAGGTGAAACTGTAATAGTCTGTACCTATAGGTACCTATATAGTATTTACCAATAATTACAAAAAAGGTATGGAAAAAATAAATGTTATACTTTTTACAGTAATTATGGCCAATTTAAAATTTAAAATATTCTGTTATTATTAGTCAATGCTGTATGATAGAATCTCATAAAAAAGATGCAAATAGCTTAAAATTAGTTTAAAATTTTCAAAATTTTTTAAATGTTATTGTATATATTAAAATAATAATATACACACTAGCAAAAAGTTTCAATAAGCCCTTACGGGGTACACTTAATATATTATTTTTAAATATAGCAATATAAGTTATAACTAAAAACTTTAAAGGCGAAAACCGTGATAAACTGAACTAAACTAAGTATCCTTATATGCGTGCCTGGACTTCACTGAACAATATTAGTGATCTAATACTTGAACAGTGCCCATATTTTTTTTTAACTCATTAACATACGTATCCTAATTGTTAATTAATAACCGTGTTTTCGATATACCAATACATTAATATTAATAATATCTTATGATATTTCATGGTACAGTGCACATCAAAAACTTAAATGATATTACTAAACACAGTAAACACTAAATATAGTAAACAGATAATATAATATAGTTACCGATACTGATTAGATTATTGAGGGGGAAGTTTACGATCTTCCATTTGAAAGTGACTTATTTTATAAACGAATAGGTTTTTTGTGGAGCTGTGCATCCCAGAGCTGGTGCTATTAAACAAACACTATAATATGTTATACTATGTGTCATTGATGTATTAACCTATGAATGACCATAACTGTTATTGTCCACAATTTTTTTGATAAAACTAATAAAATTGGTATATTTTGAATTTAATTACACTATCACGACAAATAAAATGTTCACGATCTCCAAAAATATATTATTATGATATATGTATTATAATAAAATATATACTAAAATTTTACCATGCCTCTAAACAATTTCCCGTGCGCACGCCTATAAGTATTCTGTTATTGCAAACATAAGCACATAAAATATCATTATTTAAAGTACTAATATTAAGCTCCTTTCTCCTTCGCCAACGAACAACACAAACTATGCTTAAACGAGGTCCTTAAATCAATAAAAAAAAAAATATATAATGTACGTGCTTATATCGAATGCGTATCAATATTCAATATATTTCGATTTCTAATAAAAACGAACAATTAAAAAAAAAATGCACTTAGATTTACTGTCGAGTTCAGTACAACATTTCAATTAGTTCTTTCTATCATAATTATGTCATACAAACCATTGCAAACTTATTACGTTGTAATTACTAATTGGTAATATTGCACAATTATTTTAATGATTATAAAATATATTTGATAAAAAAATTAATGATGATGATAAATAAGTTTATAGCTATGCAAGTTTGAAGTCATATAATATACTGTAAGATCTTTATGGGTGAATAAAATTCATATATTTTATACGATTGCAGTTATTCAATGGATTATCTGTTTACATGTTGGTATATAGGTTGTCATAGTAACAATGATTGTTATTGTGTAGAATATTTTTATTTTTCATTTCATATTAACCATTTGGTCAAAGTTTATTATGTCAGACAAACATAAATTCGTATAAAATATATATAAAAAAAAATAAAAATATATAGGTAAGTACCTATCTATACTGATTGTACAAATATTGTCTGAAACGAAAAACGACCTCGCTGGAGCAGAAAATGGCAAAAAAGAAGGAAAACATGAGCAATTACGTTTTAAAGTTCCCATAGACAGAAGATTTTTAGATTATTTTTTTTATATGAGTATTTAAAAATAACACTTAATTAGATTATATAGGTATTAATTATTATTTGTTTCTAGTAATTTTTAAATTAAAGAATATACTTTTATTAATTCAGTTGTCTGTCAAGTGTTCTAAAGATTAATGGTTATACATTACCTGTACTTAAGTTATATTGTGTAAGTATTGAAGGAATAACAAAGAGTTAAATTATATTATAATCAAATTTAAAAAGGTAACATTTTAATATTTTATTTTAAATTGAATGAGAGTTATACCTGTCGTTTATTAATGTTCAATAACATGAATAACTTCATCAATAGTGATGTAACTGGTGATATTATTTCTAAAAAAATCACTTATTATAAACTTTAGGTACCTATACGTAGTACGCCAATGCGGCCAAAATTATTATATCCAAACACAGATAAGAACAGAAACAAATTTTTTTATCTCGTTGATGGGTGCCCACATTTAAGTATCAGCCACTTTAGATCAATCCTAGTTTGTCTAGGCACTTAACAATAATGAAAAGTATAATGAACAAAGTACATGTTAGATAATAAAAGTTTTCAAATAAATATAGACAGTTGTAGGTATACCTACTGATAAACAGACTCTTGATATTCTTATTTATTTTAAATGGTATTTCACACATACTTATCTTGTTAATAAAGTAAAGTCATACTAGTAAGAAATACCTATAAGGTATAATATAGTTATTCAATATTTCTCTTCAAAAATTGAGTTGTACCTACTCGACGCGTAGTAATACCAACACTTCATTCCATATGAATATATTATTATTATAATATTATATATGCATAAATTATTAAAAAAAAAAATAAACATCAAAATAATTTCAGACTAAGGAAATATAATTAAAATCAATGAAAACTTTTTCGTGAAGATAAAAACCAATACCTACTCGTAGTGTCAATCGCGTTGATTATTATAACTTATGCGAATGGATAAAGATGTTTATTGAGTATTCTTAGGTCAATATAACATTCGCCCAATAGGAGTACTATGAAATATTAAGAGGACGCCACACCCGCATGTGTTGTCTCCGTCTTACAAATGTACAACATAGCAAAAACTGTTTTGCGCGGGACAACTTTTATCTTTCTGTGTTTGTAGTAGTGGCTCCAAAATATCTGAACATATTGGGTAGAAAATTACCTATGCAACAGCGTAGCTATATTTTAGATAACATAAATACAATAAAAGTTATTCGCTTAAAAAACATTTCGTTTTTTGTTTTTTTTTATTTGCTTGTATAACATGATTGGATAGTGCTATTATAATAAAAGCACGCTGTTGCACAGATAAAGTTCTTCTTTACGTGTTGTGAAAATTTGGTAATTCTACAACAAATTATGGTGCGAGAAAAGTTGTCCCGCGCAAAACGGTTTTTGCTATGTTGTACATTTGTAGGACGGAGACAACACATGCGGGTGTGGCGTCCTCTTAAGTTCCGTTTTTTTTTCAATATTGTCACCTTAACCGACAACCAATATACAGTTGATGGATAGTAAAGTAATACAATTTAGGAATATGATATATTGTCAAGGCTATAAACTTGTATATGAAAACAAGATCATAATAGACACATATTATATATTATATATCAAATGTTATTTTCGAGACCATTTTTCGTATAAAGCTATCACTATTGTCGATCATGAAAAATAAATTATAATGATTAATATTTAATATTAATTATTATTAACAATCAAGTTGTTCTTGATTAATACCAAACGATTAGATGATAATTTAATATCAGTTTCATATATTATTATAATCACGTATGATAAATTATACTGCACTGCGCAGCAATAGTAAAAACCTACTATGATTTCCATTCAAATATAAATTATAACCTAGATACTGTTTTTTTTCTTCACATAATCATATATAATTTAAATAAAATTTATTCCATAAATTATTTGTTAATTCAATTAAATTAATATTGATACACGACCAAACTACATTTGTTAGATTACGTAACAAATCGAATTTTTAATTTATCATGATCTTTTTTATTTGAACTAAAAATGTAGAAACTTTTAACTTCCTATAAATTAAATCAACTGAATCCATCCAAGATCCAGTCAATTATAAATTCCCAGTTATTTTTTTAAATAATTTGCAATAACAAACAAAGACAACGTATACAGTGGTAAATTTACGCAAAAATAATAAATCATAATTAAATAATTAATCAAAATATATAAGTTGGATTAAAGACTATGGTAAGAGAAGTAATATAATACCTATAGATTCAACAGGAAAAAATAAATAAATATTGAAACAAAAGTACAAAACAAAAAGTATTCTGATAGCATAAACTAATGTTAAAAAGAGACAAAAACGATTACCTGGTGATAATGAAATACAATATAAAAACTTAATCTTTGTTAAGAATTGTCGAATTTTTGACAGTATTTTTTCGCTTGGGGTTTCAGGACCTTCCCAAACCAAAACGCCATTTATTATTCAATTTTAGGTGTAGTAATAGTAGTGGAGTTGAGTTTAAAATATATAAGATATAATGTATCCTTAATCAGAGGAATCTATGATTCCCTCGTGAGGAATATTATTTGTATCTTGTGATGGTTGTCTAATTGTAGAAACTGAGAAAGTTAAAAGTGCAGTTAAACTGCAGTTAAATTGAATTGATATCGGTCTAAAAATAGACTACTTACTACGTATTATACCTCCACCAATACCTTCACCTCTTAAAATAATAATCTGCTGTTATAAAATATAATATGTAAATAAACGTTAAATTCTCTGGGGGCATTGTAATTTTTAGTATACGAAAATATTAGTTTATATAAAAATATTAAAAACAACTTACCGATGGGCGATGATAAGTTGGTGGCAGTGACCAACCTGCGTTCCGAAGGACGTTTGGTTATATTTTGGGTTCTACGACCTGTGCTTGAACACATGATAGGATACAAACTACGGTACTGGTACAAACTAACTCTAGGTTAATGTTTACTACAAGTCTTCCAATCACAACAGCGACCTTGGCCTATGAACAATAGGAAGCGAATTTTGTGAATACCCTAACCTACGACGCGTCGGTTAAATGCACATAGTATGCACATACATTCTCAGCGGCAGTTTCCTACAGTAATCTGGTTGACGGTTTATTCAAATCGAATCGAGGAGAAGTTAAATATTATCGTACACTCGTACAGTGACAGTGGTATTTTTATGATTTTTTAATGAGTGGTAAGGGTATATGGAAATAAAATGTCCGGGAGCAGTTGGATGAAAAAAAACATGCTAATAATATTTGAATTGAATCGTTTTCAGTATTTTATTAATATACTGCACACATTTATCTATATTATATAAAACAAACATTAGTCTTCTACACCTTGGACACAATTATGGGTTCATTATAATATTTACACAATACCTATCAGTCTTCAATAAAATGTTAGGTTAATGTTATGGTCTTACAATCATGTGTGTATTTAAATTTTTTTGTAGGTGTCAAATTATTTATGCTTTAGTAGCTGTAAAAATGATTTAATATTCAACATTGAGTGTGATTTTTGATAGAAATCTGTAACTAATCGTGAGTGGAGGGGGTGAAAAGATAAAAAGTACAGTAGGAAGCCTTAACATTTTAATGAATAAATTAAAAAAAATAATAAATATGTTTTGTTTCATTATGGTAAATTATTTAATAAATTCATCGTTAATATGTATGCAAGTATTGAAAATTAACGTCTTTGTTTCATTCAGTCAACCAAAGTTCAGAATTGATCAATATATTCATCTGAGAGATATGCATTTGAAAATGATTCTAATAATTTATTTTACTATCAAGTTTCATAGACTATAGGCAGTCCTAGACATATGCACGAATACACACAAAATGCTCTTAATTATGAACTTACTTATGTACGGTGAAAACCATGTTTTTTTATTACATTCATATGTAATAGTCTCATGATATTAACATGATACATTCACCATGTGAGGAATTAAATCTAAATTCTCCCAGAAGTCGTTCTCGAACGGAGTCTATAAGCTACAAACATATGGACATTTTCTTTTAAATACCTATATATAGGTTATAGAAAATTCTCCTTTATAGATATATGCGATATTTACATAGGGTTGCCACCTCTCCGAGTTTTACCCGGACAATCCGGCTTTACATATAAATCTACGTTCTCTATACGTTGTGAAATTTTGTTAATTCTACTATAAATAGAGAGGAAGTATAGTTGTTAGGAAATTTGTGGAAATTCGTTTAACCTAGGTACCATATTATATTACCTACTAATATTTATATTAATAAGTTATAAAAGTAGAAATTGTGGAAATAGAGTTTGACACACCAGAAATAAAACTAAAGAAAGAGATTTTTGTTTCCGTTTAGAATTTTTAGATTCTGAGCGGAGTGATGAATGTATTGATTTTTCAATGATGTGTGTTTTTTATTTTTTATTTTTTATTTTTTTTTGTGTCAATTTTTCGACAAAATCGATTTTGGTTTTTGGTATAACTCTAAAAGAAATGACCGTAGATACATGCAATTTTGACTGAATGTTTATATTAGCATTTTATATACATAATACAATTTTCAAAATATTTTGATTTGTTTTGAACTATTTACGGACATATTCAGTTTCCAATTTTTTTAGGTTTTTTTTCTATGAATCTCAATAAAAATGTATTTGTTGCGTAGAAAATCTTGAAAATTTAAAACAAGGCTCCTGATATATGGTTACAATAGCGATTGAAAAATATTAAAAATACATTGGCATAATTTTTTTGTATAAGCATTTAAAGTTCAATTTTCGATATCATTTATCAAATTAAAAATTGAAAAATGATTTTATAGTTAAAAATTGATAAAATGTTCAAATTTTATAGCTAATGATTGAAAATTTAAAACGAGGTTCCACATAAGTAGGTTATTCTGTATAACCAAAAAATCTCAAAAATATAAACATACAGTTTTTTTTTATAGTTATTTTATGATCAAATTTGGACTGACATGACGTCTCCGCTCAGAATCGTTTTTCATATACAATGATATTATATCATTGAATTTAAATTTAATACCATCCATTAAACAGTGACCTACTTGGAACCTACTGTACAGCAGAGCGACATCCACTTACCCGCCCTTTTTATCATTAACTGCACAGTAACGATATACACTAAACACCTACATACAGCATAGCGTCTTCCCAGTGTTTTTTAAACTATTTGTATTGTATATTTGTATCCGATAGGTATTAAAAATTTTGAAATGTCAAATTTGGTATGTTTCGCCTAAAATAATTTAAAAGTTAAACAATTAATATCCATTGACAATTAAGTATTAGCCGAGTTATGCATTTTTAAGTTTTAAAGAAAATTAATAATTATGATTTATGATAATCAGTAGTCATTTTTCTTCGACGGCTTAAAGCTTACGGTGTTGCTATAAAAAAAAATGAAATAGTTTAAAAATTTCAGGATTACAGGATACGAGTTATACAAAAAAACTTAGGCAAATTTGCCGGGACGCTGCGAGTGACATTTGATTTTGTATAATACATATTTAGGTCTCGAGTCCCTTGTGAGTTGGCCCTTTGAAATAATGGAAAAAAATAAGTGTACGTTTTCCATTCTTTGTAAGTACCTATTTGGTTTTCAAAGAAAATACGGAGAGCAACTACATATATCGATATATACTTATACTTTAGTATCGATATATACATATATATATATATGTATGTACTAAGTACTTATAAGAATATTGAGATAACCTTCAAATATTCATGATTTCCAAACATTAGAAGTGTATTGCAGGAACGGTTCAGTGTCAACTATAGCCACGAGCGGTCGAAACACAATAAATACAATGTATTATAATTTATAGATATATTTCGCACGGAAATTTTCGACTTATCGCGTTGCCTATCGCAACACAATGTACGAAGCCACAATATATAGGACATAGACCCGATCACACGCTTGAAAAACTATCGTCGGTGGAACCGGCCCTGTAGGAAGTTCGCCTCGACGGCGCTAACGGGAGAGGATAAAAATAATAATATTATTATATACACATTACAATAAATCTTGGTACGACCGCTTCACGCGATGTATACGGAGCGGCACGCATAATATTAATTTATTTTATAATGTTCTGCCCACAACGTTTATAATATTATCTTGATGGTGTGGGTAAGAAGAGCGTACCCTCGCACCATACCAACCCGACCCGAATCGACAATGATGGTGGACTGTGCCACCGCTAAAATATGCGTGCCTACACCTCAGCACTCTGATACGCAATTTTCGAGGACGAGATTAATAGTAAATCGGGAACTAATTAATATATATATATATACACACATTGTTGTACAGATTTGTTTTTATTTTGAAACGTGTCCATGCGTCGTATGATATAGTAACGCCCTAATAATTATTTAAATTTTAAAAATAACAACACACTTAGCCAGTCGTCGGAGAATGGTGTTTTAAAATTTGAAAGTATAATAATAATTATAAATCATCGAATTTTATGCGGAATACATATAATATGTATCTGTAGACCAAATCCCGGTTTGATATATAATATATATTATTACCTAGAGTTTATACCCTCATATTATTTAACATAGGTATGTGAGTATAATAGGACGTTTTTATAAGTGCTAATTTGAAGTAGATTTATTATACTTAATATCTTATTATTAAATATCACAATACATTTTATTTGTATCAAAATTAGTACAAAGCCAGGATTTTTTATCCGGTTATTTTATAGTTGAAATGTAGTACTTGCAAGTAACTTTGTAATATAAAGTTTTTTCCGAAATTTCATACAGTCGGATGATGTATTTATATATATAATATATTATATGGGTAATCATCAAGAGAAATTATTTTTCACAATTTTTTCGCAATATTTTGATTGGTTTTCCTTACGTTTAAGGAAACTTTTGTAAACAAATCTGTAAACATATGCATATAATTATAATATTATTATGACAAAATAACACTTAATTAGTAGGTATATACTAGTTTCCGGTCAGATTAGGCTAGGTTTTTGCAACCATTCTAATATTCTATACAATTTGTATGTATAAAATAAAGAGCATACATCATAATTACATGATTTGAAAACCCTTTTAAAAATAAAAATTTTATATTATTAAAACTGCAAATATAAGTGTATTATCGTTTGATTATTCAACTCTATCTTTTATTCCAACTATAATCTCATATTCTCATCACACTCTACACTCTTCTTAGGATGGACCATAATAACTGTATATCTCACGCTTTTAAGTGGTTTTTATAAAAAATTCTCTTTTCTGCACTCGTTATATCTTGTTATAAATGAAGTACTCAGTTCAATGTCAGTAGTGTCATACATTTCAGATGTATTACAATATGCACCCAAGTACTCGGGGGTTGGTTCTTAGGGTTCAACCCCCCCCCCCCCCCGAAATGTCTTAGGATTACATTAACTCAGAAACTTAACAGTATTTAGAATTACGGCCTACATAATTACCCCCCCCCCCAAAAAAAAAAAAAATTATTCTGAGTACCTACGGCTTTGTATGCAGCAATATTAAGCTGTGGGTAGGTGAGTGAAAAAATTCTTTTGATTAAAAGGTTACATACCTATAGTCACTACTATAAAGTGCCTAGGTATATGGGAGGTTTCCGAAGTTAGTTGTTTTTTTTAAATTTTTATTTCGTGTCTGGAGCCACTAATAGTAGAAAAAATGTTATATCTTCAGCTTCCAAGGTAGATTTTAGACTCTAGTAGTCTATTGGATCTAGTTGAATAGAAAAATATATTAACGCAAAACCAGTTTCAAAAAAAAAACCAATATTGTATTTTGTAGTAATTCAAAAACGTATAACCGTTAATACGGCAGTAAAACCTGATTAATACGAACCCCAATAGTCCGGACTTCGCTAATCCGAATTGTTGTTTAATAACACATACACGTGCAGTTTGAGCAGCAGACTAAAATAAACATGAAAACAAGTTCCACATGCATTGTTCATACATGCATGTGATCGCAATTATTTCTGCAAAATACCAATAAAATATTGTCATTCACGTTATCCACTTGTTAATTATATAATACATATTCTTAAATCTATAATACATACATGTATTTTGGTTATTTTATTTAATCCGGACTTTCATTAATTCGGACACCCTAGCTATAGAACCTCGATTAGTCCGGATTATTGAGGTTCTACTAAACTTGACATTTCTACCAAATTTATTTCATATCAACATTTTCTAGAAGTGATATACTTTCTAATTAATATACTGCTCCTTTTCAAATTTTTGACTAAATTCCCTCTGAACATTAATAGAAATTAAAAACGCTGTAAACGGAAAAAAAAATTATTATTATTTTATACCTAGTTAAATTAAATATAGTTATATTTACTGTATTATTGATTATTGTAGTGTATTATATAATTTTCAAATAAAAAATAATAATTCAACACTGCATACTTGTACTAAGGTAGTAAGGTAGGCAAAGCGAGGTGAGTATTTCCTTTCACTTATTTCTGCTTTTATTTATCTTATGTCAAGCCTTATTCTTTATTTTGAACTTACTGGTCGATCTTCTATCTAATTATTTCCGGCGCAACGGACTACAATCCTTGAACGCCACTCAAAATGGTCAAAAATAGTTAAGTTATTATATAATCGCATCCTTTTGTTTGACTTTAAAACGTGAATATAGAAATATACAATACAAACAAGTTAGTTTCCTGGTTTTGAAGGTGCATTATGGACTATAGGTGGATATCCAGGAGGACACCTCAAAAATGTTATAGGCTTATGCCCCCCCCCCTGGCCCTCACAAATATAAAGTGCCTAAATGCCTTAAAACTGTCATGATTGTAAAATATAATTTTGTTAAATTATAAATTTAATTAATTAATTAAATAAAATTAAAATGCATTTTAAAAAAAGTAGGGTAAGCGGGTACTGCTTTGCTGTACAGTAGGTGTCAAGTGAGTCACTGTAATTGATGGATGTTGAATTTGAATCCAATGATATAAAATCATTGTATACAAAAAATAGTTCTGAACAAAAGATGGCCTATCAGCCTATATTACTAAGTATAATTTATATCACTAAGTAATTAATTTAACTATTAGTAATACAGTAAACTGTGCATCTGAAAATAATATATCAGAAGCTTTGTATTAAATGTCCATGCTTTTTACAAAACGAATATAATTTTACTGACATTTATAAAAAAAAAAAAAAACTTAAAAATTTGTAAACAGAATGTATCCGTAAACAGCTCAAAAAGAGTCAAAATTTTATCAAGTATAGGAATTGATAAAATAAACATATGATATAAATTTCAAGTGTATCTACAGTTATTCGTTTTTGAATTACCTACAGCTAAATAAGAAAATCTCTTCATGAGAAATCGAGTGAATATCTTATGTGAATAACTTCAACCGTTCGTAAAAATTTAATTTAACTTTCAGGTAGACATTTTTTTAAAAAAAAAGGTAAGAAAACTTATGAGGAATCTTAAATTAAATTTTCAAATCTTAGATTTAAAAAAAAAAATTTTTATGAATTTCCAACTTAAAATAATTCGCACATGTTCGTGATTTATACGTATTTTGTCAACATTTGAACTTAAAATAAAAAAAAAATTTTTCTGGATATTTTATATTTTTCAATTATCATTTTTAAGCTTTTTTAACCGAAAAATAAAATTTTATTAACATACATAGAAGATAAAACTAAAAATATTGGAAACTGAAAATATCCGTTAACAGTTCAAAATAAATCAATATATTTTGAAAATTTTATCGTGTATAGAAAATTATAATATAAATAACCAGTGAAAATGTTATGATATACGGTCATTTGTTTTATAGTTACACAAAAACCAAAATCGATTTTGTCGAAAAACCGATTTTGCGTAAAAATTCCTGTTTTTCCTTAATTTTTCTATTGTTTTTCCCTACTCATTTGAAAGCTATTGAGAATTTTAAATTTTGACTTCCTTAATGCACCAACTAGATTCATTTTCCCATCGAACAAGATATTGTTGACGAAAAACGAAGCAGTTTTACTGCCTCAAACAGTGATGATGACGGACACAAAAATAAAAAAATACTAATGGCTATTACAAATAAATTACTGATGACTATTCCCATAATCTAGTGGACCGATTTAAATGAAAGCTATGTATCAATAAATTCATTGGGACTAGGTGGATGTTTTTAGTTACTATTTTTAGCCCCTATATATAGGTTGTATATGGCGGCTCACCCACGAATTTCGTTTATGTTTATGAAAATCGAATATTTTTTTATTCATGTATAATGTATATAGAGTTACGGACACGGGCGTGACTAGGGGGGTTGGATAGGCTTAGTCCGACCACTTTATTAATGTAATGTAATTTCCGAATCCGATTTACAATTAGTTTTTTCAACAAAATATTCTTTATAAACTATTTTAGAACAAACTTTGTTCTGTTTATATCAAGTCTAAATAAAAGTCTTATCAAAAAATCTATATAAGCTTAAATAGTTTTCAGAAATTTTATTTGTTAACAAAAATTATTTAAGCCTAAGTACTTTTGGCAATTATATTTTCTAATAAATAACGGTTTATACAAAATACTTTTCCTGTTGTATATTTTGATTTTAATATATTTTCGAGTGTAATACTTTTCTGATAATTTACGTTTAACATTACGCGAGCAAAGCTAGCTTCTCCAACACCCCTATAATTGATGTATGAATAAGCACGAGAAGCTTAGGCCCTTAGCCCCCCCTGATTTAATTAAAAGTAATTAAATCAAAATGTACGCTTATGTGGCTATTGCCCAATATTTAAGGGCTATTTACGCAACTGGCACAATATAGTGTATGGAATACCTATTATTTACCTGTCAACTATTGTTTTCATCGTGACTTTCATTGTCGTGATTACCAATAGACAATACTCGCAATAGTACCCTATACCATCGTCGATGTATAAATGTATGATTTTTCGATATTGGTTGGCCTTCACTCTTAAAGCCTAAAGGTATTACAACTTTTTATTAATTTTATAAGTTAAAATCAAATTGATCTATTTAAAAAGAGATACTTACAATCAAGTTTTAATTTTAAAAAAAAGTTCACCAGTTTTTCTTATAGTTTGATTAGGTATGATGAAAATATACAGCCATATACTTACTGTACAAAATAATATTTTTAAATATTATACTTTAAAATATCTTATTTTCTAAAAAACCTTTAACAATCTTATTATTTTTTTTCATCCTTCGACTAATTTAACTTTAACTAGTATTAAAAAAGCTCTCTTAGATATGTATCTCATCGAATCACAATCTCTTTTATTAATTTCTTTATGACCCATCTAAATTAATAAACATTTTATGGTATTTTAATATTATATTTGTATCATTTCTTTGCTACTAAGGTATCTATTATTATTATTATTAATATTTACATTTTTTGTGTTTTTTTTTTAGTTAAAGCACTTAAATACAATAGGAAAACATAGACATTACTACGTAGGTACACACAAAAATAATTGTGTATAATATATAATAAATATTATACATATGTTTTACTTAATTTTATTTAGGAACATATAATTTGTGTAGTTATAGTATGATATGAATTGGCAAACAAGAAAAAAAATCAGCCACCAAAGACGATACTCTATAGATTTAGGTACTATAATTTTTAATTTAAATAATTTTTTTCCTTAATGATGTATGGTTATGCAAGTATATAAGTAAAACTATTACAGTAGTGTAGAATAAATACTAAATAGTATAATATTAGTTTATTAAGAAAATATTTTAGTTTACAGCTTATAATTAAATTCTTTTATAAAATATAGGTAGTTAATAAATGCAATAGTTACTTTTATTGATTTATTATTGTGTAAATATTATCATTAAATATTAGTATAATTGAATAATAATATAATGTCTATATATTTGGTAAAATGTATTATTTATTAAGGTGTTAATGGGGCCAAGGATTGAACAAAAATGAAGAATATAATATATTTTAGTTGAAATGTATTCGATTTTTCGGTAATTGAGAGAGCTAAAATTACTTTTTAAGAGCTAATTTGATTGTAATATACACTAATAGTACCTATTTGTATTGCGATATCATTAGAACCAATAATTCATTTTTTAGTATTCTAAACATAATTAACTAATAAGATACAAAATAAATTAATGTAAATATACTGGTAATTTGTTTGAATGATTTTATTTGACACTAAACGGTGCAAGCGATGCAGGTGCATCCTGCATTGATTTAAGTATTTCCTTGCTCTAATTCAATATAATATATATGTATGTATAAGTTACTATTTATTTTTACGTAACATTAAGTGTCACATAATTTTAATGTGCTGACCTTTGAATATATAATATTTACATTGTTGTACATTGACACACAGCCGGCTAATTATTCCAAAATAACCCTCAAGTCCACGATTGTGATTTACGAGTAACAGAATCAGCGTATGTATAATTTAAGATAATACAGAGAGTAGCGATACCTATATTAAATGCGTGACCTATAATATTGAATTTTATTTTAATACTTCCCAGTTATAAATGTATATTGTTTGTAAAACAGTTCCTTTTCAAAATGCCTGCAAAACAAAGATTTATATTTCATTTTCTGTACATTCGCGATGAAAGTAAACGTCGTATATCGACCAATACATCGCTTTAACGACGCATATATTGGTTGAAGGGCACTAAATTACGTTTATTTTATATTCATTCAGAACGGGATTTCGCTCTTATGGATTAGGATATTGGGCGTGTTCAGTGTTCTTTGATTTGTCTGAGTATATAAGGAATGGAGAATGTAAAACCAAGCACATTGAGTCGTCGTTAGAGTTCAATTGTTGTTGTACTTCATAATTTTAATTGTTATTCTTCGTCCACTGTAAACGGTCTGCCGATTATTTGCAAAAAAATGGCAACTTCTATTAAAATTGAAAATGTCTTCGCCGTCAAACTTTCGTCCCATCAACTGGTATACAATGTTTTATTAATTTTAATTATTAATTATTAATATTTGAATTTGTACACAACTGTATTATATAATATTATTATAATATAATATATAAGCTTTTTGAGATTTTAAAATGTTTTAGACTTATCCCTTTTTAAAAATCAAATTATTATAAACAGCCATAATTCAATTTTGTCCTCTTATACTAAAATATATGTAATTTTAATGATGTTTAAATGTTTGGATAATTAAAATATACCTAGGACTGATTATTAAAAGGATTTTGGAAAATTATTAATTTCTGTTCGTAATACATACAATTTATTAATGTTTTTTCAAATTTTCAAATTTTACGCAAAATTATACTTAATACATTTTTACTGACAGAATGGATAAACACTGAATATAGCAATAATTTTAATAAATGCATCAAATTTAAAATTGTATTAGTGTTTATTCAATAAATTTACTATAAAGTTGAAATTATTAAACTTTCAGCGATATTAAACTTTTTGTTTATTTTTGTTTAAACCTTTATCTCATATATTATACCAAATCTAATTTTTGATCATTATTTCATTAATTTATTTAAAACAATGTAACTTTAATCGTATATCTCTAAATTTTAAACAAAAACCTATCCCTGTTTTTTGTCAGTTGTAACTCTATTTAAGTGAAAACAGAGTATTTTTCATGTCTATTATTTTATATTATATGAACACATTAAATATTTTTTTGAAATTGGTTATTGTTGACTATTATTTATTCAGTAACGTGTTTAAGAATAAATACGACATTTACCATGAACTCAAAAGCGCAGCAAAGAAATAATAAAGAAACAAGTTTTACTGAAATTTGTACTGTTTATAAATTAATATTTTTGTATTTTAGTTCCAGAAAAAGATCTACTACAGTCACAATATGGACGAAACAAACCAAGCAAAATTCAGTTACAGCATAGTGCCTACCACTGCCAAAGATAAGCATACCGTGGCTGCTTTCCTCAGAAAATTTTTTTTCCGCGATGAACCGTTAAACGTAGCGATACAATTATTGGAAGAAACAGATTCGGCGGCAAAACTTGAAAACTACTGCATTAGCTATTTACAATATGGTATATAAATTATAAATACTATTGTCCGATTTCATATTTTATAAGTTGTTGTAGACTTTGTGTATTGGAACTTAAGTTGGTAAAATAAGGGGAATATTTAAATAAAATAATTAAAAACATAGAAGAGAAAATATGCAATGTTTAGAATATAATATTATATATACCAGAAAACAATAATTATTATTATTTATCAAACATAATCGTATAATTTAGTAACACGTTTTTTTTTTATAATTTGTAACGTTGTATAAATATAAATTAATTTATATTTTAGGAATGACATTTATGGCAGTATCTCAAACTGGTGACATAATGGGCGTAATTTTGAACACTATAATGCATAGAGATGACGTAGAAGAAGACGACGAGGATGGTGAAACATGTGATGACAATTTGAAGTTTAAGGACATTGTTGTTCTCTTGGACAAAATTAAGCGAGAAGCAGACGTGTTTGCCCAATATAAAAACGTAAATCGTATATTGGAAATAAAAATTGTTACAGTGAATGAAGCTTATAGAGGCCAAGGAGTATGCAAGGCGCTCGTCGATAAAACAAAGTACGCAAAAAAACTCGTATTAATACGCATATAGAATATTTTATTCATTCGGTACTATACGGTTCTCTCTAAACCAAAATTTATTATATTGAATACAGCTTGAAGCGACAGAGTTTCAATATTTTAATATTTAATAAGTGATCAACTATGTTTATTAGTTATTAATTATTGCCAATTAAAAATCGTATAGGTATTATGTATTAAATCGCACTGTCCGTCTGTGATCCGTTGAAAAAAATTTCAATAGAAATATACGCGTTTGTAAAAAAAGCTTTAGAGTAATAATTAAAATTATTAATATTTAATATTAATATTATTTTACTGTATACAATAACAAGCAATGTTAAAGTGAAATTTTAATTTTTAGAGAATATGCATTGGAAATGGGTTGTCAAATGATTTACGTAGAGTGCACCAGTCATTATTCTGCCAAAGCAGTCGAAAGACTTGGGTTTCAATGCATTTATTCGCTGGCTTATAACGATTACGTAAACGAACATGGTGAGATGGTGTTCAAAACACAATCTCCACACAGAGGTGCCAAAGTGTATGTGTTGCCTTTGTAATAATACCTTTCATTCGATTTGAACCTCTACACAGTTCGCCCACCTCCTTTACAATAATAATATTAATCATTAGTTGTTACCAGTACCGTATGTTCTGTATATAATTTATGAATTTTTTATAATGTACCAGACTATTATGTTCAACGAAAAATCAAAATTATAAACTACGAGTATATCTATATATATTATATATATATCATGTTATTGTACTTTATTTATAATTGTTGATTTATATAAAAGATATTTTATTGATTTTGCTTTGTCTACTGTTACATTATTATGAATTTCTTGTTCGAATTGTACAATATGATTATATCTTTTAATATAATATATTTGTATGTTTCATAAAAATAATTCTAAGCGAATTAAAATTATTATTATTATTATCATTATATATTATTTTTTTTGTTACATGTATTATGGTATTGTGTATTTAATAAAAGAAATATTCAAGTTATAATACCTAAACCAATTAGTATGTTGATATTAATATTATTATGAAAAAAAAATCATAAGATAATTTAAATTTAAATGTATACGAATAAACCGGGAAAATCTCTCTTGTTTCGAATATACTTCGTCATTGAGTATCGTAGTTTACTATAGTCTGAAGTCTGTAATTTTTAACCCAATGATAAATAATTGTAGGTATACTATAAAAACGAATCTGACTGGTGACAGAATTACAGAAGTTAGTTTGATTTCTGGTGAATCAACCTCCATTTCTATGATATTTATATAACTATATCGGTAATATGTTTTTCCACCAATAATATGAGAGGTTCAACAAATATTTTCCCTAAACATCACATGAATAAATTACTCCTATTGTACAATACAAATGTATATTATTAATTGGTTAATATAGCTAATATAATAATATTTTATCATAAAAATAATTAATAATAGGTGTGCATTTAAGTATTGTTTCATAAATTTAATAAATTAGATAAAAAAATAGTTGTTTTTCATTTAAATATTTAATTTTGTCAAAAGTGGAATTTTAAATGTCTAAAAAAAATATTGTGAAAATGTATTTTTGATATTTTATAGGTAAAGTAGTAATTGAGATCCTATAAAGGACCCTTATTTTAAATTGTTATGCTTTATTGACTTCTTTATTAATTTAAACCAGCTAAAGCCCAATAATAGTTTTAAATAAGCATAAATAATAATAGGTGCATTTAAATAAGAAGAGAATAATACAGATAAAGAAATTTAACATTTAACTGTTAATGAATATAATAATAAAACATAATTCAACATAAAATAACGTTTTTCATAATCATAATTTAAAATAAAATTTCAAAATTTCAAAAATTTGAAATTTATTTAACTGAATCAAAAATACCCAAAATGCTTTTGAAAATTATTCCGTGGCTAGTAATATAAATATTTGGCTATAATGTCAAGTCTCTATGGTTATTTTCATCTGAATTACCATCTAACACAATTTTTTTGCTAAAAACTTGATAACAGGCAAAACAAATGAAAAATTAACTCACACCCACACACTTCATTGTAAATCTAATACACTTTAATACACTATATTTTATTGTAATACAATTCCCCACTATTATAATCGAAAATAAAATATTTTCTAATTGAATTATCTATGAACATTGTTCGTGTCTTAATAATTAAGTTATATTTTGCTAGACGTATGCGACATTTATAATTTCTATACATACATTTAAATTCAATTAAATAATTAATTTTTGTTATTCTGTCGTATACCGGTATACGCAACTTTCGGTGACATACCTTTATCGACACTTGAGTCACCAAAAGGCCATAAATTAACCGGTTACCATTTGGCTCTCAAGAAGTTGATAACGCTACCTTACTGTTTAGACTTTCAAACCTCAACGACCATAAATTAACCCGTTACAGATCAATTTTAAAGAATACAATCAAGCTAGGTCTACCTTCACCGTTTAAACCTTAAGTCCTCAACAGTGATATAGTCCTAAAAAGTTTACGGGTACACGCCTCAATCATTGTAAAAAATAATTTGGGGGCTACGCCTAACGACTATATATAACATAAGCGCCAAAGATAAAAAATTACCTATCATATGCGCCAACATTTATAGGACTTAAGCGCCAATCTAATATTGTATACCTGTCTTACCCAACATATGACATAAGTGCCAAAGTGCAAAAATGACATATGATTTGCGCCAAAATACTAAGTTACTAACTTGATTAATAGATTCTTCCAATGATTGAGGCGTTGTCGGCAATAATTTACGTCTTTGTCTGTACATTGAAGCTTGAATATTTCCAATATTAAGCAATATAAGCATCACGATCGTTCACTATATCGTGTAAATGCTCACCATTAACACGAACAATTGCAGTCATGGGTTTATCCATCTCTATCCTAACAGAACATTTTTTTTTTGGTACACCTCGAATCTCAATGGCACATTACCACTATTTCTCGTATAAATCTATATTTTTGCTCTTTAAATAAATACACACAACACCTTTATTCGTAATAGTTTTTGTAAAATACATTTTAACAAATGACGCTTACACGAATGCTTACGAAGTAGGAACTAACAATTTGTTATAACACAAAACTGCTCACACACTGTCTATGTGACAATCTATCGTAATCAGATAATACATTTGTCGATTAAAATTAAACGTTTGGAGTTTTTGAGCGATATAGTTCTAAATTTAATATCTACTAACCATGGCACACAGGTACCTAGAATTTTGGCGCTTTTGTACGATACGACTTTTTTTTCTTACCTTATTTTGGGGCTCATGTCTTCCGCGGTGCCTAACCTGCGTACCCGCGTTTACCCTCCACTACAACACGTCACCACAGATCCTCAACGACCATAACTTAACCGGTTACAGATCATATTTCAAGAGGTACGGAAGAATTGTTGTGTGACTACTCAAACAAAAGATATAATTTAATTGGTCGGAAACTCTTTTTATTCAACATAAAACAATTACTAAAATAAAAGACACTTAGCCCAGACTTAGACTGTCGCTCTTTGTGTACAACGTTGTACCCACGTCTCCGTCGAATTTATCTACGACAACGGGATTCCCCACACCCACGCATATGGCGATGTTATAATATACCTACTATACAGTTTATGCCTTCTCAGCACATTCCGCTTCACAGGCCTAACCTATCCTAATATCTTAGTTGCTAAAAACTATTCCTACCTATATTACATACATAAATAAAATAACAATATTATATTTGTCGACTGTCTACAATATACGACAATTCTTTGAGCTACCATATTATAGTATAGGTACCACGTTTGAATAACACAGTAATGGATCTTAGAACTGCTTTCTTATTCTAGTTTATTTCACTGGATTAGTATTTTTTGTCGTTTTTAAACATTGTCTATGTTGATTATAATTAAAATCTTATTCTTAGACATTAATTTGAAAACAATTTAAAAATTTAGTTAAAATATGAATATATTTTTTTTAATGATGAAATACTTTTTATTACTAAATCAGATTACAAACTATGAATAAAATCTATAACATAATGTTAAAATGTATAGAGAATTTCTTAACTTCCTTAAAGAATAAGTTTTTATATAACTTTTAAGTAAATATTCTGTACAATTATATAAAATTGATAAAACTAAAATCCTAACCTTAAAAAAGTTCATAGTTACATGACAGTAATAAATCTGACTTAAAAATGTATTTATTAAAATGATAATTACTTCCATGAGAAATTTAAATTTAAATTTAATTATATATGTAATAATATAATATCTTCTTTATATAACTGTATACCTACAACACAGTAGTTTTTTTGTCTAGAGTTATCTCTGAAACTACTGACTCAAATATTCGATAAACTTAACATCAAAGATTTTCGGTATCGATCCCCGATTTAATTATAATTTAACATAGACTATATATATACGATCGACCTAACTCCTGCTCCTGGAAAACTGAGTTGTAAAATTGGAATACGCTGCAGCCATGGTGTCATTTCAGTCATCAGTGCGGTTTTATCACAACTTTAAAAAAATTAATTGTCTATAATAATTATATGCAACATTAGTTTAAAGTTCTAATATCCACACTTAGTAATAAATTCCATTGTCTGTTGATTAGAAACTATTTATAATCTATGATTATTCGGATCATTTTTTATAAGATCATTTCTATTATTTACGGGCAAGCAAGTTATCAATCATGTCAAAGAAACTGTCAGTAACATGTTAGCAATGTTTGTATATTTCCGTCACTCGAGATTTAAAAATGGAATTTTTTTATTATTATATCATGATTAAAAGCTTGTCCTTGGATCTATTGGCCATAGAACGTATAAGTATATGTAACATTTATTTTAGATTAAGTGTTGGGTTGCATTCAATCAATTTAGTATGTAACTACAGATGTATTATGTCTTATAAGTCTTTAATATGCTTGAGACTAAAGTACTTTCAAAAATCAAATTCAAAGACCGCCCTATAGTCTGTTAATAAGTCAGTAATAACTCACTGGCGTGACTCAACTAAAAGATACCACATTATACAAAGAATATAGCTCAACAAATTTCCCTGCTGCTCGATGACGGTAAAATATCACAAGTTTACTTTTTGAAAATTGTATCTAATCACCACCACTTAGTTTTGGAATATAGTTAGTAGGTATCAAACTATAGGTATCAAACTCAGCATAATATGAACCTCTGCTACTCTCGCAGTCTTGCCTCACGCTTAATCCCGCCTATCAGAAAACTTGGGCGCAGGTTGAACGTCAATTTGTTAACTAATTAATTTTAATTAAGGAACGTAAACCTATACACTAAATACTTTTTTTAAACGGTTAATTTATTAAACAAATAATAAATGTATTGACGGCAGTCGTTATACTTACCTAATCATGCTGTTAAATGTATTAGACAATTAAACCTACTTTGATCCTTTGGTTAAATAAGATAACTATTATAGCATTATTCAATATTATACTATTATTTAATATTTATCAATATATATAAAAAAAAACTATTGATCATTAACTTTAAATTATGGTCGCGTATTTATAACCCATCGTATTCTGCAAAATTAAGGCGGTGAATAGCAAGAAAACTTGCACATAGCTAAAATATCATACATTCGTGGTTTTTTTTTTTTTATAAAAATAAATGATTTTGACTTTCTGTCACAACTGTAATAATCAGCGTATGCTTATTACACTCAATACGACTGTATAATATCCAGTGCTGGTAGCTTTGGAATGTTGGATGCTCATATTTCAAATTTCTGAACATAGAATAAACCACAAATATGACGTGTTTCTGTTGTTGAATGTCACATAAATAAAATAGGCACAACAGCTTAAATTTGAATACCACAATGATTAAAGAATCCATGAGCTCGAAAAATGTCTATATGAAATGTCATCAGAAAAAATAATAAGACAAAAAACTCATTGCAAATAGTTGATTTTAATTAAAAAAACAAATTTCTCCGCAAATACTTATTATGATACAGTACCTAAGATAGATGCATAGTTGTACCTATCTATAAATATGATTTGTTAGAGCATAATTTTTTTTAATAGGCTTTTACTTCGAAAACTCCAAAACTTTGTTGATTTGTGCTCTTAAACTTTTTGGAATTCCAATTTTGATTATTTTGATGTTAATATGATTAGAATTTATAATATGTCATGATAAACTTGCATTCCTATAGCGTAATGCGCATAAACGCGATAGAAATATGAGTGTATTTCTTTTCAACGCCTATAAAATTTATATGATTCTTCAACTTGTTATTACCATACATTTGTAAATACTAAATTGTAATTATAGTTTATTTATATTAAATGTATTGTAAAACAACTGTACCGTTAGGTGACTTGCAATGGCAATGGATATAATGTAAATCGTTATGCATTTATACCCATTTACTCGTATTCGTTAGTATATTCAATGCATTTTAAACTAGTAAAGTAGTAAATTATTTATACGAATGGTAAATATTTATGAACCATTAAAGTGTTTATATTAATAATGCGTTTTCACTGCGAAATTGCTTTAATTTAGACACTCGCACTGTATTGAAGTTATCTCAGGTAGCACATCCAACTCTCGTATACATTTTACTGGTTTCTAATAATATTTATTTTCATTATAATTCAGTAAATTTATAATACTTACAAATACCATATCTACCTAATACCTATAGCTATAGGTGTGTTAAAATCGAAATGTTTTACATTGTTATTTGCTACAGAATTTCATTTTTTTTATGATATGGATATGGATTGTATATATATTTCCCACACAATAACCTTGGACTGTCTGTGTATCAAATGTATTTCAAACGTAAACGTTTATTTCTAGGTATATGAGATAGATGAAAATTAATTTGTTGGTGTTATCTTTATTTCCGTACCAAATAATGTGCGTCATGAAATCTTGTAGAGTACCACTTAAATAACGAATACATATTCAAATATGATAACGTTATTGTTGAATTTACAAAATGTATTTAATTAATCTACAATAGTTTAAAATTGTTTCACAGTAGGTACAGTCTATTCAGTATTTCAGTGTAATGTGTTTATGTTTAAATAGTTAAATATATATATATGGTTCAAGAAGGAAAATAAAACTGTTCCATCAACAAAAAGTTAGGTATTAAACATTAAGTAAATCATATAATATTGTAGTATAGGTACTTCTAACGTATGAGTTTATTATGATATGGGTGTACAAATTAAATTTCAACTAGGTTTTATAATTTACTTAGTAATATACCTGCACTATAAAATCTCGATGTTGTCAATTTTATTATGGTATGTGTTTTTCATTTTTTATTTCATTAAATGTCTAAATTTATTTTTATAACAGTAAACATACATTGTAATAAATATACCATTGAGACGTCAGATAAAAGTTAATAGATAGATGTTAAATTTTAATTCTCCGTTTTAAAAAAAATTACCAAAACCTACTCTATATTCTGATTAGTACTTGTAGCATTAAATAAAGTTATAATATGATGTAACTGTTCATCTTATTTATAAAGACTGCACTACATTTTAGTGATATATTATTCCATAAGTTTATAAGAATTAACCATACAATTATACAAATAATTAAGTATGTTATATTGTTATAAGATATTTTGAAGGAATATTACCGGCACCCATATTTATTATACGTCCAAGTCACATATAGATATAGATAATGGTAAATGATTAAATATATTATAATAGTATATACTTAGGTATTACATATATAATATAGAGTAATCGGGCAATTCTTATAATTATTGACAACTGTGATAAATTTAAATTTTTAAAACATTTAAATGAGCCTGGAGTTACCTCAAAGCGGAGGAGAGTCCACAATCGGACGGAGAAAGCATAATTTGAAGCACACCTAAGCCTGACCAGATGTAGTGGTTACCTCCACGGCGGAAAAAAGCGAGAATTGTTTAAATTCTATTATCTTACATAAAATAATAATTATTCGTATTTTAATTAAAACCAAAATAGCAAACACTATGTAATATACATAATTCATAATATTATAATATTACATAATATGTATGTCATAGGTACCTACATAGATATATCGTATATATTATATATATTATGTGTGGTTAGGTGAAAAATGATATTTTCACACGAACCGGAAAGGCCTGTACATATATTTGTAATTGCGGTACAATGAATAATTTCTCCAGAAGTTATGAGATATTATATAATTATAATACTTATTAGAGTGTACCTACTCAATATATGCTCTGTCCAGCTAGAGAGTACACCTAGTCTGCGCATCCCCTCGAGACACCCTGCCACCGAGACCGGTTTCACTATGACAGAGTGCCACGTGGGGTGTGCAGAAGAACCGATTTTCGTTGTTCTCTCGCCAGACCCAGTATACCTACTCTACAGTGATTAATGAGAGTCAACGGTAACAAAGTTATTTTTTTGCAAAATGGATGTGTTGACCATTATTGAGGTCAATATTTAATGTATGTATAATAAATATGAGTTGCGTTTTACTTTTCGATTTATAGAAAATGGATGGACACTGTAGGTAAATAATAAATTATATTCATTTAGCTAATTTTTTGTGTAACGAATTATAGTTTTATAAATAAATTTAAGTATAATATAATTCAAATAATTGTAATAAATATTTTACTAATATCTAAACATATAGGAATTTCATAAACAAGCATAAAAATAAGGTACAAATAAAACTGAAATGATAAATCAATTGTTTTTGTAATATTTAATGCATTGTGGGTAGATATGAATAGTTAAATTATCTGATAGTCAGATGTATAGGTATACAATAGTAGTATAGAACAGTACATAACTATTTAAGGCAACGAAAATGAAAAGTGTGGTGAACAGCTGTAGCTATATGTATACGAATTCACGAAAAGCAATGAACTAGAAAGGTGTTCACTTAATTTGATAGTTGTAGTAGTTATACACCTGTGCCTGACAATATTTACGTTAGTTAATTATCTTATATTGGAGTGAATCATTTAAACACATTCTTTATTTCTTTAGAACAACATAAGTAGTGTAAAATGAGTACCTAATTAGATCGATCGTGTTTTGTTGATGATAATTTGTTTTAATTTAATAGTTCATAGTTTAATTTCTACCATCCGCATAAAAATTGTTTGGTGATTATTATAGGTATGTTGCTATCATAATATGATTTATGCATTGATTTAATTGGTAAATTATTGTTTTTGATATTGGTAATTTTGTTTTGCTTACTAGTAAAATTATGATGGTATAAAACACATTTATTTAAAACAATATTTACATATGACTATATGAGAAAAAAATAATAATACCTAATACCTAATAATAATGCATTTGATGCATGATGCATTTTAGTAATAAAAAAAACAAGTTTGTTTTTATTTTAATTACACACCTACCTATTCTTTATTTTAAATCGTTTTATAAACCATTACAATTTAAAAGGAAAGTTGCATGAATTAAAATTAATCAAAAACAATTAAATAAGTACATAATAAACCTTTTTTTAAATAAATGTTGTGACACAGACACACAGATGCAGTGTAATACATAAAGTATTTTAAATTATGTACTTTGAACTATTGAGAAATAATAAGGAAAAACATTCTAGGACTGAAAGATAAAAGTTTTTCAATAAAATATTATAATATCTATTGTTTAAAATATAATGAAATTAACATACATTACACACTATAATGTATTATGTAATTGTGTTTTTATGCTACATCATTTTGATATATTAAATTACAGAGGACAAAAAACTGAGCAATTAACATTTAACTAAATATATATTTTTAATTTATAATATAATTTATTACATTTTATCTGCATACAATATTAGGTATTTATTTCAACACAAAACTAATTATTTATCATTTCGATTTTTTGTCAGACTATAATTCTATAAATGTACAAGTCACAGTTAATATACAATTAAAAAATAAATATGTGAGTACCTAATATCTTAAATTCTTGAATGTAATCAAAAGCATAAGAAAATAAAGTGGAAAAAAAATATTTTTGTTTTTTTTTTTACAAAGATAATTTATGAATAACTGTAAAACTAAATGAAGTTGTAGAAATTCAAGGTACATTATACAGTAACAGTTTATGAATAGGTATCAATGTATCATAAAAACAATTATAATCACGAAAATACAAGGATAACAATAAAACTTTAAAGTCTATTCTTATATTACCTATTTACCTGTTTATTCTTATCTCACCTATATGATAAATGGAGTTTTATACTCCGTATACATATGCAAATAAAAAAAATGTCTAATGTCAATCCATATAGGTAACTCATAAGTATCAGTTTTCATACGAATGTGAATTGAACAAGATATTAGAAGGTAATACAATTGTTTTTCCTCATATTATGATTATATTCGATCATATGAGGAAAATAAAATAAGTACGATTTTATGATTATAATATATTATATAGTATGGGCGTAACCGTCTTCCGCCAAAAAAAATAATTAATTATTTATGATATTAGTTGAGAACCCTTAATATCAGTTAAATCCCGCGTTATTATTATTATTATATAAATAATTTAAGACAAATAAGAAAATGAAGAATACCTACATTCAAAAACTCATTCATGGGCATTTAACTATAGGTTCCAGTTTGTCAAACAAACCTCTTTTTCATATAAGAAATATTGGATGTGTTAAAATATGTGAATTTTTTTACTTTTTATGTAGTTTTAATTTTTGAATGTATTATTTGGAGGAGAAACTTGTGATGTTTCTAATTATAATTATTTATATTTATATAACCATACCTAGTATTCGTCTAATTGCATTTAATATTTTAATACGACCAATATCAGCTGTCGTCTGTGATACAAGGTGAGGAGTGTATACTGTACTTCGTAATCATTACTATTTGATGGATTAAGATTCAGGAGTACTCTAAAAATATCTTAAATTTATTTATTAATTTTTTTTTGGCGGAAATCGGAATACAACCTTTGGCGGAAAACAGGCATAGTCGTGATAACAGACGATGTTCATTTTGGCTAAAAACCAAAACTCCCTAATCCCTATAGTATATATAAATATTAAAATATATGATTATATAATACATTATATACTCACAATTTATTAATACAAACTATTTATTGTTTATACTTATTTTTAAAAAAAATGTATAGATAGAGATTCATAAATCAGCAAAATGAATGCAGCTATGAAATCTGAATATGCTTTTAAAGTTGTTCCTATGATGACTAAAGATGAAATTATCGTGGTTGAGTTTTTGCTACAATATTTTATCCGAGATGAACCACTGAATGCATCTGTGAAGTTAAAAAATGAGAAAGACATCGCTAAGAATTTTAAAAATTACATAATTGGATTATTCGACAATGGTGAGTGAAAAAAAAACAGTTTTGAACAAATCAACCGAATAATATAGTAATAAGTAGTAGCAATAACAATTATAAGTATTTTTAAGTAATAATAATTCTAAATTGTAAATTATACTACGTTTCTAATGAATTGAATAATACAAATAATAATTATATATTATAACTATCCCGTGCACTTTCTTGCCTGTCAAAAATGGCAAATATTTAATAAATTACGATCGTTCAACTCCTTTTGGGTGTAATTCGAAGCAGTAAGTGCAATTTATTAAGGACCCTGGTAGGCAATCCCACTACGTCGAATAGCGGACAAGAAGCAACTCATCTAACTCACCTAATCTTAGTAGACAATGTTCGACAATTCGATTTGATGCAAACTTGTACCTGATCTACCCGAATAACCAATGGCAACTAATAATAAATAAATACTAATTTCTACTAATTATTTCTCATATAACCTATAGCAACCATTATGTATATAATTTACACGTACAATTTTATTTTATTTTTTTTGCCAATTTTAACCTCTTATAATCTAAATTTTGCAAAATCTTTTCTTAGTGCACTATGATATTATAATATTAATCTACCCTCGACATTTCAAATCGATAGCGACCTTTACGACCTTATTCTCATACCTACCAAATATATAAAAATAATTTCTTCGATTTGAATAGAGTCGTTTCGGTTAAATACGTTATTTGAACATCATTATTTTCATTATGCGGTAGTCCGAGTTACCACCATGATTATGCACTTGATCTGTCTGATTAACCAATGGCAACCAAATAACAAATACTAATTTCTACTAATTATTTCTCCTATAACCAATATAGCAACCATTTGTAAACAAAAATTTCCTCCGTAAATCTCAAAATACACAAAAAAATTTATGAAAATCGGTTAGACCATTTCGGAGGAGTTTAATAACAAACACTGTGATCGGAGAATTGTATATCTATATATACAAAAGAAAGTCATGTTAGTTACACTAATTATAACTCCTAAACGGCTGGACCGAATGCGATGAAGCTATTGATATAGAGATATATGAGACCTCTGGGAAGAAAATAGATTAATTTAAAAAGGGTAAATTCCAACCCGGGGAGGTGCACAAACAGGGATGATGAGATTTACGATGGAAATTTTTGTTTATAAATGGTTGCTATTTTCTGTTATAGGAGAAATAATTAGTAGAAATTAGTATTTGTTTATAAATGGTTGTTATTTTCTGTTATAGGAGAAATAATTAGTAGAAATTAGTATTTGTTTATTATTGGTTGCCATTGGTTATTAACTTAACCATTTTTATTACACAAACATTCATATATAGATTAATATATTTTCCAAAAAAAAGTATTGGTCCTTGAATGATTTAGATTTGAATCAGGCTGGCCGAATCCCCCGGGGATGTGCTCAACAGGGATTTTAAGATTTACGATGGTCATTTTTGTTAATAATTAGTAGAAATTACTATTTATTATTTTATTGGTTGCCAAAGGTTAATCGGGAAGATATAGCCGCTCGTCAGTTTGTTTGTTTGCCTACCAAAGTGGCTGAGTTGCACATACATGCAGCGAATTACACACAAAAGGAGTTGAATAATCATAATTTTTTTAAGAGTTGTCATATTTTACGGGAAACGAAGTGAACGGGATCAGCTAGTATAAGATATATTTAAGTGTTAATATCATATCGTTATAATATACGTTATAAATTAACACACCAATTATTGAACATTTTTAAATTTGTCTATAACTTTAAATTAATAGTTGAATTTAATATTTATTCAATGAATTACCTGTGTAAAAATAACTAATAAGTAATATTTGGTTGCTCTATTTTACAAATTGATCTTTAAGAGGCCGCTACACAAGCAATAACAAATTGTGTTTTCTACATATTACGAGTGCGCAACATAGCAAATTTACGCCTAGAAATTCAAGTTTAGCTTCGTTAGTTTATAAATTAGAGTGAATCGTCCTGTTATTAAATTTAATGGCAATAACGTTACCCATGTTGGTATGCCGGTTTTTTACGATAGTTCAATTTTTTTGTGTGTTTTGAGTATATGAAAAAGTATATAAAAAATTTAAAAATACTCATAACTCGCTTAAAGACTGATCGTCAAAACCGACATACGAACACAGATAATGTTCTTACAATTACCGAAGTTCCACAATAGGTTGATTCACTTTAACTTTTAAACTTACGAAGTTAAATATAAACTGCTGAGCGTAAATTTGTCATATTACATACTTGTAAGACATAGACAAAAAAGGGCGGGTAAGTGTATGTCGCTCTGCTGTACAGTAGGTTACAAGTGAGTCACTGTAATGGATTGTGTTAGATTTTTATCCAATGATATAATATCATTGAATAAGAAAAACGATTCTGAGCGAAGACGGTCAGTCAGTCTATAATATCTTACTAAGTCTAAATGTATTTGATGATATTATTGTGAATAAAGTAATTCATTTTAGTATTATAGGCATTAGTATTTACTATAGTTGGTTAAATTCATTTTTCTCAAAAAAATTATATTTTAAAATGCCATTGCGTGTATATAAAATATAACAATATATTCTAAAAGTTTCATATACCAACAAATAATATTTTTAAAATATATCAAAATAACTAAAATCATTATTCTTGGTTTAAATATGAAATGTTGTCTAAATTTGAAATTAAAATGTCTGTAAAAAATAAATATGTTGATATATTTTTTAGATTTTTTGGTTACAGTATGATTTATTTATGAGAATTTTTGTTTTAAATTTTCAACACTTAGTTATAAAAACTGAACATTTTATAATTTTTTAATTACAATGATTTATAATTTTCGAGATTTTGACAAATTTTGTCAAAATTCGAACTTTAAATGCTTATAAAAAAAAATCGTGCCTATGTATTTTTAAAATTTTTCAACTGATGTTGTAACAATATATAAGAAAGCTTGTATTAAATTTTCAGACTTTTTGGCCCACCAAATAAAATTTTATTGACAATTATAAAAAAAAAAACTAAAAAAATTGAAAACTAAAATGTCTGTAAACAGCTCAAAACAAATCAAAATATTTTCAAAATTGAATGGTGTATAGAAATAGCTTATATAAACATTCAGTGAAATTTTCATGCATCTACAATTATTCGTTTTGAATTAGAGCAAAATAAGAAAATCTACATGAGAAATCGAGTGAATATCTAATCTTGTACAAATTTGAACTTAAAATGCTCATAAAAATTTATTATGACTTGCTTTTAAACTTTTTTTTATTGATAAAATTAGGCAAACTTATAAGGATTCTTGTATCACATTTTCAAACCTTAGATTTAAAAGAAAATTTTTATGAATTTCTACCTCAAAATAAATTGTACATTTTCGTCATTTTTACGTATTTTGTAAAAATTT